>JZKD02S1673730.1:18863-36280 GCA_000966675.3 Picea glauca
CTTGTACCTCATGGAGCAAGGCCCACTGCCTTCCGGAAGCCAGCTGATGTGGTGGATGCCATCTACCAAAATGTGACCATCTGTGGTGGTGAGTGGGTTTTCCATCTATGCAAAGGGTATTGTTGATCATGTAGTCTCTCGACACTCCATATCTGCAACCTGAGGGCCTCGAGACATAATCTCCTTGGTTATCCACAAAATGGGGATAACACAGCCTATCCGTACCACACGTGCGACTATCCTTCGTCAGCAGAAAATCAAAAAATAGAATGTCCAGAAACCCTAGGTCAGATTTGCCAAAGTGAAGAACTTCCTTGCTGAAATTTTGCCTCCCAATCTCCTTGGACAAGTGCTCACTCACTTATGCCAACTCCATAATGTCAGAATGAGATGTCACACTATCTCCTCACATTGCCTCTCCTTTTATAGGATTCCAAAGTGAATTTAAAGGCCCTTAACTTACTTTAAGGAGCCCTTCACTAAACTCAACATTAAATTAGAATTATTTATTCCTACATGTGGGTATGAAGCCCCGACATGTGGCTATGAAGCCCCAACCAAGCCCCATCTCAATATACAAGGGGTTTTCACCAAAACAAAAAATGCAATGTGAGTGCCAACGTAGATTCCCACGTGCCTGACACCAAGGCCAATGTGGGAATACCTCTCGATGCTACAAAAGCATCAACACTCCCTCTTAGCGAGGGAGGTATTCCATCCACCATCACCTAGAAGTATGTCAGTCTCCCACATTGGAAGTGGCTCTACCTCCCATACTGGATCCGCTACCACAGTTGCTCCCTTTGACACAAAAGCAAATCATGTTGTATGACATGAACCCTTTTTGGAAGATACCCTGCTCCTAAAAGCCTCCCGCTTCTGATCTTCCTGCCTAGCTTCCTCAACCCATGACACCTTCGTGATAGTCTTGGAAGATTCCTCTCTCTCACCTAAACCTAAAAGTTGACTCCCTCTGAAGTCTAATTTCTTCTTGAAAGACTTGGAAGGTTGCTCCTTCCCACCAGATCCTAAAGGTTGACTCCCTCTGAAGTCCAACTCCCTCTAAGTCTGCGCAACCTTTGGAGCTACCTGCTCCTTGTCCTTTGTCACTTTGTTGCTACTAGCCATTGCTCGCATAGGCTAGCCCTTTAGCTCTCTCTAACTCCAAGAACCACTGCTATGTCTAAGCTAGATCCCCTAGGCATGAATAGCACCTGTCCATTCCGGAACAAAACTGCATAGCACTTCTCCTCAATCGTTAAGATTGAGAGCACACTCTTCCTGAGTTTTGGCACCCATAGCACATGTGTCACTCTCAACACATCTCCTGACTCCATCTGGAATAGCATTGTTCCTAATCCCTATAATGCATGCTTGGTCTCCATACCAAGTTCCACATACATATCTGAGTCAGACTCTATGAAGCTCTCGAACAACTCTCATGATCCTGCCATGTGACACGTGGCTCCACTATCCACAAGCCAAGTCCCACTACCGGAAACTACACCAGAAAGGGCGGAGACTAATAAGAACTCCCTCTAAAGCCTGTCTGCGACCTCATCCACCTCTGTGGATGATGTATGTTGCTTCTCTTTCCCTTTCTTCCGTTGTGGACACTGTGAAGCATAGTGTCCTAGCGTATGACAAGCAAAACACTTGACCTTGCTAAGGCCCTTCTTCTTCCTCTGTTCTGGAGATGCCTCTCTCCTTGGAGAATCATTTCTTCTGCCCTTCCTAGTATGAGCAGCTAGGGCCAAATTCTCATCATCATTACCTCTCTGCTTGCCATTCCTCGACTCTATTCAAGCCTCCTTTTGGATGAAATCGATCCACACTCTGTCAAATGATGGCAACTTCTCTCGTGCACAAATCCCCTGCACAAATGGTTCCCAAGACCCGGGAAAACCATTCAATGCCACATTCACCAACTCTGTGTCATCAACTGCCTCACCAATGGCTACAAACTGATCACAAATCTGAGTGATCCGCATGAGGTAGCTAGCAATTGTATCTGAGCTAGACATCTCAATAGATCGGAGTTGATGCTTCAAAATCAAACTCCGGTTTGCATTCCCACTTTGGTACAAGCCCACCAAAGCATCATACATCTCCTTTGTTGTCTTCTTTTCAGAAATATGAGGAATCAAGTGATCCTTCACAAAATCCAACAACACCCGCCTGGCCTTCACTTCCCACTTCCTATGGGCTGCCAATTCCTGCGGATCATTAGGATCTGCAATCACCATCCCAATGTACTCCTTAAGATCATTCTCTTCCAAGAAAATTATAGGTCTAAATTATGTTATAAAAAATTATATGCTCTATGTGCATAGTCCCTGAAGCAAAGTTTGGTGCATAACCTATTCTTATAAAACCCATTTTTTGACATATGCCCCACCCTAACAAGATTCATTGCATGGAAGATGCAACTTTTGGACAAGAAAGACATCCTTGATTGGCTCTTTGCTTCTTGACCATCTGCCCCCATACAAGGTCTCTCTCGAAGCCCACCCCCCCACCAATATCCTACCTCTAAACAAGGAGATTAATGCAGCTATCAAGAGTAACATACACACGAGTTGCACCCAGATCTTTTGGATTGCACTGCCTAGACCCCTTAGTCCCAAATTGGCACTTTCAAAAATCTCAAAGGAACTCTTTGTTCAGTTGGGCTGCCTCCAACACACTTTGATGCACCAGCTCCACATCCTTCTGAGGCAGCTTTAAGTGTGTTCACACCAGCTGAGGGTGGAGACAATCCACCATCTTCCTAGGGAGGAATGGATTTGCAGGCAATGCTGCCTACATGAGGTAGAGACAGAGGAAATTAAGAAGTATTGAGAAAAATTGTGAGCACCCACGACCAATGAGTAAATCTATGCAAGTAGAAAATTTCTTAGAAGTGACAAGGAAGAACAGAGTGGCAGAGACATGTGCAGATGGATTGTGTTTTAAAAAATGTGACATTCAGCAAGTAGAGGTTATTTTCAATTTCTTTAAATTTTGAGAAACAGAGGTGTTTAGCAGAAAATTGAAATACAATTTTTTCTGGAGTTTTGTATTGTTCAAAATTATTAAGGACAAACAGAGTGTTTATCCTGAAACTTAAACACACTCTTCCAAATATATATGTAAGAAAACATTTTCAGTTGACCCCATAGTCTGTTTTAACTAAGTGATGTTAAGTAGAGAGGAAAAAAGGAGGTTGAATGACATGATACTAATCATGTTGAAATCCAAAAAAGACTACCTGTAGTGGCTGAAATCAAAACAGACTACAAGTTTTGAGTAGCCGCTAAAACCCTCTAAACAAAGGCTACTAAGGAAAGGATGCCCAGTTGATTGAGTGGTGGGTAGGGGAATCCAACGTAACTCTACCTTCAAAGAAAGAGGATTGGCAATCTGATAGAGATAAAAGATTGTCACCATTCCTATTCCACATATTCCAGCCTGAAAGCTTCCTACCATCGTCTCCTCCACCACAAGAAACGCCTCTGCATCTCACAGAAGAGGACTTGCACACTTCTCTTGTCCACTCCATCTCCCCACCATTTTTCCCTCCCACCTGATCTAGATCCACACTCCATGTTCTCCCATACCTCCACTCTATACGATGTCCCTGGGCAGCCCCTGATTCAAGTCACCTCCCTGCCCCCCTCTTGCTACTTATTTTCATACCATGACATCCAAGAGGCAATATGGATGATGAATACCAACAAAGCTACTGATGAGGAGGGGTTTCAAGTAGAATTCTTTAAACATGGTCTTCATGCTCTAGATGGTCACTTGGTAAACCTATTTAACCATGTTGTCCATATCAGTTTTCCACAAACTTGGTCGCATCACACTATTCACCCGATCCACAAATTGGGCTTCGGCATGGATCCAAACAACTACAAGACGACCATGGTAGGCCACACATTTTCCAAGCTCTATGCTACGGTTATCCATATGAAGCTTTCTACGGAGCTTGAGCTGAGACACCTTAGAGCTAGGGAACAGGCTGGATTTCGACCTACACATCAGACCATTGATCACATTCTTAGTCTTTTTTGAGGCTTGAGCCATCATTGAGGAGGCAAGGCATCGCTCTTCGAAAGTTTACTACTACTTTGTAGACTTTTTCAAAGCCCTTGACTCTATCTCCAGGGAGGCCCTATTCCAGAGACTCAAAGACATTGACATTTACAAGATACTACTAACAGCCATCATATGCCTATACGAGTCGGTCCTTGGTCATCTTCACACTATTCACCAGATGTCAAACTTTATCAAGAGTACCATCAGAGTCAAATAGAGGTGCCCCTTATTCCCCCACCTTATTTGGTATCTACATTGATGAGCTTCTGCATGATCATATCCAGGACAGTGATGGATGCCTCCTCCACCAAGTCTTGATTTCTATCCCACTCTTTGTTGATGATGCGGTCCTCTTGGCCTCATCCCTGGAGGGGCCACAGAGACAGCTAGATGCTTTGGCTCTTTTCTGTGACCTTCAACAATTGATGGACAACCTACGTAAAACCAAAAAAAAGATACTTGGCCTAACATTTCCTATATCTTCTTGTAATTTGACTCACAAAAGGTCTTTTGGTAGAGTGGAGATGATGCAGAAGAGGACTGGCTGTGCAAATTGCTGAATGGCCCAAAGAGCCATGAGTTGCATTGTAACCCTGCAAATTTTCAAAAATAAAGACTGAACAACCATTCAAAGTTGGTTTCCCTGTTTGGGTGTCCAGGGTAAAATATGTGTTGTTCATTGTGCTTAAATTGCTGTGTGAATTCACTGTGGTCTGCTATAGTTCTGTTGTTTGATTCAATTATGAGATAATGTGAGGATTCCTATGAAATTAAATACTCAGGCAATGTTGTTGTTTGTTGAATTGAATAGCTGGTTTCAATTAATTGTGTTGAATGCCGTACATGGTAAGCCCACAGCCATCATAGGATGAGCTTCCACTGTAACTAAATGCAACAGCAATATATTCTCACCTTAGCCAGCATTTGTCCCCAGCTCAATTCCACCACCCATCGATTGATATGATTTTTAATTCATGCTTGGAATCAATTCGTGTCCAATGTGTGGTTAATTGCAACATCCAGATAACAACCTAGACTGTACCTTCCATTGCTTAAAAGAAATCGACAGCTATGGTTGCAGGGCTGTTACCTTCCACCAGCCAGATTGCTGATTCGGTGTCTTGTATTTAGCAATTATTTCATTCCCAGGTCATTGGATACCTTGGAGAGTTGTAGGGTCAAATTGACATTCACTGGCGTACCATTTGAACCTACAGCCAACGTATCCCTGTAGTTGGAACTTGGAATCATGCTCTCTTGTTGGGTAATGTTTACATGAGATAGTATTTCTGCTCACTTAGTAGCCTGTAGGCTGTATACTCCATTTTGTGGCTCTTACCTCATAAGTATAACTCCTTCATAAAATAGTTATCAATTGAATGTTTGTATAAATCATGTTTGCTGTTGGACGTACATCCTTTATGCGGGAGTGTTCTTCTTTTGATTAATGCCAGCATATATTCCTTTAATTGCTGGACTATACAGAGGGCAAGAGCAGCATGGGTAGTTGAGAATACGAACTAAGGGCAAGCGAATGGCCACATATCCACTGACTTGTCTTTTAATCAAGAAGATGATGAAGAGGACAATATGGTGAAAGAGCAGGCTCGTTATGAAAGAGATTATTCAATTGAATTTTAAATACAGCTCTATTATTTTGTTGGTCCTCCTTTGAAGTTATATATCACTGCTGGGGAACACTGCCTTTGAGCAGAGGGTTCCTGTTCTTACTCATTGCTGGAGCAATATATGTTATTTGATATTGGGTTTACTTCATTTCTGCTGGAGCAATTTTGCATTGAATGTTGGTTTGAAAATGATGACAATAAAGCGTTCAAGTAATGGAAGGTAGTGGAACGTTCTTCCCACAGCAAAATTGAAGAGCGATTCATATTCCCTTTGCTGCTGGAGTAACTTGCATGCGCAAGCATCTGTGGCAGTTGGTAAAACACAATATTCATTGCCTTGTCATTCCAATTAAGAAATTGTTGAGTATCGGTTCAATATTTTCAAAACAGAGAAAATAAACAAAACATCTGAAAATAGAAGAAGCACAAAGACTCAAAGCCAAGAAAAGATTTATAATTTTTGAGTTGTGGTCACACACTCCAATTTACGAGTGCATCATTTATTTCAGCTGACAATACAATTTGTATGCTGGTTTGTTCATTAAGCCTCAGGGGTTATTCGGTTGGGCATCCATCTTAACACTATAGCAACTAAGCCAAGCACTGGAAGCCAAAGCAGAAAAGAGGTTTCCATATGTGCCATGTCATGTATGCACTGCCACTCAGATTTGCACCAAGAACAGAAGCCTTGGAGTTCATACTGAAGACACAGATCTCTGCAACATTCTGAGACCAGAGAACAAAATTTCATTCCCATAAAGGATCCATGTTGGTGAGATGTATGGGCTATAAGTCCCACGTTTACGGATCATGAACTATTTGCTGCTGTAAACTAATATTTCAGATTCAGCCCTAAGGCTGAAAGTTCACAGGAAATAGATCCAGGAAACCTCAAGGTTGAGGTGAAATTTCTGAATTTTCAATAAAACGCAGATTCTAGAGATTTCTACACAGATCCAAAATAATTCACCCACAGCAGCCTGTTTCATGTGCTTGACACTTTATAGTAGTGTTCTCACATACAATAATTCAAGTAAATGGGAGCTTTATCACCACAACCAGGTACATTCTCTGGAATGAATGAATAGACAATCCAGTTCTTATTTCTCCATAGCACCTTCATTCAAGAGGGAATCTGATTTGAGGTTTCCACTTGGTTACGTATGAACCCAAATATCTATTGGTTAGTATAGAAATTTCAGGCTTTATTTTTGAGTGGGATGTCATCTAACTCTTTGCTGCTAGAGGGGAGTCTACTTACAAGCTCATGCCACACTCCCTACCAAAACTTTTCTTGAGGTCAATTACATCAGTAGAAATATAGCTATCTTTGAGAATGACAAGCCTAGGATCAAAAAGGCATGCTACAATCCTCAAACTATCCTACTTAACTTTTTCTTTCCATTTTTAAGTTTTAATAAAGGCCAAGAGGACAAGTACCAAATGGACCCATCGGAGCATCAAACACTCTCAAATTTGAAAGAGCCATCCTTGTTTTAGGCCACTCCAAAGGAGGTTCATACAAGCCTCAAGGATCAAGTCACGGAGCCTAAATTAGATTTTATTCCATTTAGAAATTGGACACTTCAGTTCAACAAGGCATCTAAGAAGACTAGAAAGTTTAAATAGGGATCCCCAAAGAGGTGCATTTATTTCCAAGTTTCCAAAACTGGTGGTAATATTGATATTTACTGTGAATTTTTAATCATTATTTTGACAAAAGAAATGAAAAACATCAACATTTATATAAACCAGCAAATAGTTATCAATGGCTTGTTGGGAGGCCAATTCTTGATGCACATTTAAATAAGCTATGGCAGCTTAAATCTAAATAGACTACCTGACCTTTTAGGATCAGGAGCTTCTAGAAACTGGATATCTCTAGTTCAGCCCAAGAAAGCCCTCTTTGCCTGGTCCCTCATTCTAGGAGGCCTGGTTGTTGTCCATTGTCTTGTTCACCTGAGTATCCCTCACCACAAATGCCCCTTTTACAACAGGCCTGAGTCACTTAAGCATCTTTTTTGTTTCTTCCCTTTTACCAAATTAGTGTGGCAATGGGGTTCGATCTTCTGTGGTCATCTGTCCCCGAATCCTATCTCTTGGAAAACAACCTTGCTAGCGTATACGCATCCAAGGTCTGTTGACTTCCAATCTCATGGCAGCTTGTCAGGGTTGAAATATTGTTTTTAATTTGGTAAAAAAGAAATGATGTGATATTTAATCAAGCCCCTACAGACAAATTTTGACTTGTGCTAACAGGTTGGCTATATGTGTTAATCTTTCCTTGTAGATTATTATTCAAGTCCAGAAGGTCGAACTGGACCTAGCCCATCTCTGCCAGCTTCTGGACTACTAGGGAAGAGTCCCTTGCACCATGTGTTGGAAGCTTCTTGCAAATCCATAGACCCCTCAGCCTGGTCTCGGCAATCACAACGGAGTGGTGGTCGGCCCTAGCAGACAGCAGACCAGGCCATGAGCGAGCACAGCAAGCAACGACATTGCTGGCCTTGGATCCCTCCTCCTAGGCCTCAGAATGACAAAATTCCTAGGCTGACATCTGTGATCTTCGAAACAGAAGAACCCCCGAAGCAGGAGAACGATGAAGGACTGTAAATGCACCAGACCGCAAACTGCCATTTCATGACTGGGGAGGGCAGCAGAACAGTGACAAGGATGATCCTCTTGCCACAGGTATGATCCCCGCAACCGCTTGATAATCTGTCTTTCAAGATTTTGATGATTATAATCTTGATTTTCGTAATTGCAAGGATGGTAGTTTTGATTTTCTGAAAACTGTCGCTCGCATCAAGTGGTTGGTATTATCAAAATTTTGGTTGATGGTAGTTTTGTTAGATAAATATTGAAACAGTTAATTTGAGTGATGGTAGTGCTAGTAGTTGTTAGCCAAGCAGCCCACTTTTTTATTAATGCCATTGTACACATTATGATATGTATATAGAAGCATTTTCCAAAAAAAGGGGGAAAACATGAACATTCAGACTGCAAACCTCATTTGCATGCCGCTTCCCCGCCACCCATTCAGCTCCATTGCCACGCTTGCCAAATTGCTCCACGATCCCATCCACAATTGCACAGCTGAAATTGGATGCACTGCTGCTGCTGCTACCCGTCCCACCTTCATATCCACTGCTGCTAGGACTGCCACCATTTCCAATTTCCAAAATCTCGTTCTCCTCGCCCTTAATTACGATATCCTCTGATCCTTCACCAATTCTAAGGGCACTCCGCCCTTCATTCAGGCAAATTTCGTTTTCATCAGACGGTATTCTAGGGTTACAGTCTCCATTCTTCTCTGCAGAAATGACCAATCCCCTGATCTCACTAACACCTTGTTCAATTACATCATCATCAGCAGCAGCAGCAGCATTATCACTTCCCTTCTTACTATTATTATTATTATCTTTTTCGGGAAGATAACAAGGTCCGGAGTTCAAGTCGTCGTCCTCGAATAAATCCTCATAAGACTCGTAAAATTCTTCGGGGTTTACAGATTCCTTTTGATTGAGATCATTTTCTCGAGCCATGGAATTCATGGCAAGGAATGCAGAAAATTGTTCATAAGGTCATTGCAGTTTCTGGAAGCTTGTATAAGACTCGATCTATCCAATTCTTTAGAGCTTTTGTACCCCGTATTTCCAAACCATCCCAGAGCTCCGTTTGCGTATGCCAAAACCGCCCAATTCGATCGGCCGAAATCTCCGGATCGCGTGAGTGATAGGAATCGGTATTGGATTTCGAGGGCAAATACTCTCCTGGTGTTTGGGAGATTTATGAAAATATCTTGGTTTGATAAATTAGAATTTGGGGGCGTGCGACAAAGGAAAATTCCTAGATCCGGACGGACTCTCTGCATGATTTCTATGCCTGTCACGTGACGTCAGTCATTTTCAGCGTCTACGTTAAATTTTTGGTTTTCTTTGTCGTGTAATTGGTTTAGAGAGTGGTCACGTGAGGAGAGGGGAGCTATGTTCTAAAGATTATAATGGTTACAAATTTTGAGTGGGCTTAATGAAAATTTAATTTAGATATCTATTTTTTCATAAATTGAGTATTTTTATAGATTTTCCTCCCTTTTTCCCTTTAAAAATCAAGTCTTAATTTAGATATCAATCTATTTTTTCATAAATTGATTATTTTTTATAGATTTTGCTCCCTTTAAAAATCCGTATTTGTTTTGAAGTCTTCTTCCCTGTAATTATTGAGAATTATGGTATTAGTAATAAAAAATTAAATTTAGAAACATATTTCTTACAATCAAATACAAAGGTTATTTCTATAATTTAATGTCTTTTTAAATAATCATTATGTGTATAAACCATTTTTATTAAGTATGTTTAAAGTTATGAATTTTGATATAATTTAATGTCTTTTAAAAATTTATTAGGTATATAAACAATTTTTTTTATTAAGTGTGTTTAAAGTTATGAATTTTGATTTAATATTAATGTGATAGAAATACGTATTTTAATATGGAAAATAGATTTATATTGTATATCTTTCTCATACAATTATATAAATTTTATTATATCTTAAAAATTATGTGTTTTTTTTTTATAAATAAATTTTATTATATCTTAAAATTTATGTGTGTTTTTTTTATAAATAAGGTTAAATATTTTATGTACAATTATATAAATTTTATTATATCTTAAAAAATATGTTTTTTTAATAAAGAAGGTTAAATATTTTATGAGTTTCATTTTTTTAATTTTTTGAAATTTTAATTTTGGATTGTTGAAATCATTGTTTTAATGTAAAAGTGGATTCAATGCAATGGAATGTCTTTATTGCAATGTTAACAATTGATGTATGTAATTCTATTAATCTAAAATTATTATTGCTAGATTTTAGACAAAAAATGTCCTCCTCATTTCCCATTATTTTGAGTAGTCAAAAAATGTCAAATTCTTAGAATGTTTAGACTATGGCAATTTTTTATTTCCTAAGAGTTGTCAATGAAACATTATTGTTATTATACTTGGAAGTCGTGCTCTTTGTCTTTGTTTGGCATGTTTATTATTTTCTTTAGTTCTTTTTAGTAACTCAAATCATATCGTCTTTGTTAAGGGCTTGATTGGTTTGTTAAGTAAGGGCAGTGATATTCCCCCATCTAGATTTGATTCCTCCCAAATTAAGTGAGGTGTTTATCCCCATCAAGGAGTCATCATGGCTAGTGGAAGCACATTGGATGTGGTGAGATAGAGATCCTAACCCCTAGTGTTGTGAGCTTTCCACCAAATTGAATAATAAGTCATCAAGGAAGACAAGCCAACAATTGGAGAAGCAAAATGAAGAGGTGTTGAAAACTCCAAAAAGCCATGTCAAACTTCTTGAGCAGTAATTTGACCAGTTGTAGAAAAACTACAATAAGAATTCATGGTCAAATCAGCTAGACTGGCCACTATTCAAAAGGAAGAGACGAGGTTGAACTCAATTGAAGATGCACAAACCATGAATGAAGAAATCGTGGTGAGCACTTCATCCTCACCCCTTGCCCAAATTGAATCAATATTGAAACTTTTGGCAGTTTGGAAGTATAGACCAAAGGGATAGGCTCAAAATTGTTACAGAAAATGGGTTTCGATGGCCAAGGGCTTGGCAAACATGCTTAAGACATGAAGAGCCCTGATGTGGTAAATTCCAAATTATATTCGGCTAGTTTAGGTTATAATGGTGGTAAGATCATTAAGGGTGAATGTCTTAAGACAACCCTAAATAACATGCAAGCCTCTAGAATAAATTTTGTGAAGGCTCAAGATGGAGGAAGCTCAATGACCCCAAGTGAGAAGCAAAGCATAAAGAATGATTAGCAGCATTGTGCAAGTTATAAGAAAAATAGCAAGAAGGCAACCCAAACACTTACATACACTCTAGTGGATGGAGTATCAAGCTAGAGCTCTAGAAAGCATGATGATAAACAAGATGTGGACAATAAATCATTAGTCTTTTGCTTATGTTGCAAGAGGAAGGACCATAAGAATATCAATGTTGGTACCCTTTTCCTTGTTACTTATACATATTAAGAAACCACTATGCGGCTAAGTGTTGGAGAAATCAATCCATCACCAAGGACCAAGATTGTTTTGAGAAGAAGAAAGGATGTTAGAACCATTCTTCCAACTAACAAGAAGGACAAAGGAAAAAATTAAAAGGGAAAAAATAGTGTTGTTTGAGAATCCAGTGGGAAAAATTTATGTAGTCGCCGCAAGAAAGTGATCATTGAGAAAAGTGTTGTGTACTTCATCTTCACCTTTGTCCCAAGAATAAGAAGGACCAACCAAGACAAGGAAGCCTTGAATAAAGGGGAATGAAGTTGAGGACACCCCTCGACTTGAAAATGGTAGTTAAATAGGAAGCCCTACCTTCTAAAGAAGGAGTATGGTAGATGACGTAGCTATCAAGGGAAATTCTTCATTATTACAACTAGATATCAACAAAGACTCATTTTGGAACAAGTACATTATTGTTACAAGAGCTAGAAAGAATTGTCTTTTATTGATTTGGCATTATCATCTTGATCCCCATGAACCGACCGCTATCTAGATGATTTGAGGATGGGGTATATGAGAAGTCAATATGTCTTGAAGGTAAGAAAGATCGGGAGGACAATTCCAATGTATTTCCAAAGGAAGATTGAAGCACAAGTTGAACAAGCATTGGTAAACCTTCTTAGATGAAATATCAGCTTATAAGTCACTTGTAGCAACAACAATGGCAAGGACAAGAAAGTCTTATAAAAGGGGCCAACTATTTGTAGCAACAAGCTTAGTAGAAGGACATTTCAATTTTCAACAAGACTCTAATTAGCAAGAATAAATTGGCATGCCCACAAGGGTGAAAAAAGTTATTAACAATTTGATTTGATAAAGCATTGTTAAAGGAATATGCTCTCGAAACTTGTCTAAGTTTTTCAGGGACCAAAAATTCCTAAAAATGGGAGGTTTAGTCTAAAATCAAATCTTGATAATGAAGATAAGTTGAACAGAGAAAGTGTATAGAGTCTAGGGGTAAGGCATTGGCTAAGTAGTTGGATGGTTGACTRGATGAGTGACCAACTAAGGCTACGTTGATGGAGTACAAATTGACCAAACGAAACGTAATACCTCAGTTTTGATCTCTGGTTTAGTGTTGTGTATGTACATGATGAATGGTTTTAARCCAAACAACATAATTTGTAACCAAACATCGAATTATTAATAAAAKTACATCATCAACTGCATAAGAGAAGGACAAAAGAAGAGGGGTTRTGACTCCACAAGAGGGGAAAGACAAGGCGGATTAGTAGGCTAAGGAGGGCACATTAGTAGGGAAGCTAACACAAAGTCTTGTAAAACTCAATTATGTCCTTCATTATTAGATAATTATGGTTTACCATTTAATCAAGCCTTGGGGAGATTAGTACATGAAGGTGATATGTGGCCCCTTCATGGCATGCAATTAAAGTTTACTTTTATCAATTGTTGTCATTATGGTGGTTCGAATTTTGAAGGTTTGAGGGGGAAGATTGAAGGTGACTGACATTCAATATAAAAGAGTCAAACTTACTAGAAATTGGGAATTCAATTACAAAATGAGCTAGATCACTAAAGGAGGAAAGCCTAGTTAGGATTGAGACACAAAACTAAGCTCAAGGGAAGATACTCATAATAACACCATATGACATCTATCAATGGATAACTAGTGCATTTGTTATAATGGAGATTACCTCCTTTTATATCATTGTTCACTAAGAAAAACATTTTTACTTGTGAATGTGGGACAAATCATTTTACACAAAACGTGAACATTAGCATATCCTAAATTCATGAAGTAACTTTATTCCATGGTATGCCTTATATCCTAGCACCCCCTCTTAAGGCTTGCAGTACTGATAGAAAGACATGCCAACTAGAGATAAAACACATTTATTGAAAACTAAAACATCATAACCAAACATTATTCAAAAGATTCTTCTTTGAAAATAGTTCTTGAACTAGGTAGAGCTCCATCTAGTTGCCTTGTAACCCTCGTAAAGAAGTAGCTCTCGAGCTAAATTCCTGAGTTCTTGGATTCCACCTCCTAGAACTCTCGAGTTACGAATCTTCTAAATTATTAAACAACCGTCCATATTGAGCTATATCCACAATACTCCATCAAGTTGTCTCATAACCCTCGTAAGGATATAATTCCCAAGATTCACAAACTCCCAAACTATTTAAGAAACCATCCATTTTGAGTTGTATCTACACTAGATCCCTTCCTATTTTCAAAGTGTGGGCTCCTTAAAAAGTGTAGAATACCATTTCTTCAGTAAGCTCATCACCATTGTCAACATTTGGTGGATCTTCAACAATGGATACATTCACTACATGTGTCTTGTCTTTGAGCTTTCCCTTGAGAACATCATTAGCTTGAAATCTACACTTGTAGGCTCGATCCATTTTCTTGCAATAATAACATTCTATGTCCCCCTTGTTGTTATTTCATCTACTACGATTGTTTCTTGAGTATAATGCCCTACTACAATTGTTTATTGAGTATAATACAATCTCAGGTTCAGAATCACCTTCGGTGTCTCCTGCAATGGTTCTATTTTCTTCAACCAAGAGAGTTGAAATCATGTCATCTAAAGTTTGAGAAGACATGTTGGTGATCCCTCAATGTATCTTTGTTGGCAACAATCTCTAGGTATTCACACTCACACAAACTCCATGGCTCTCAAACTAATGAAGTTGCAAGAGTGGAAACATTGTCTTTCAAAAGCTTGAAACTTTTAATATGGCCTCAGAATCCTAGACTCTTCCCTGCTTTGATATCATATTACAAAATTGGCAAGATCATTAAATGAGAAAATCCTAGATAGGATTGACTCACATAACTAAGCTCAAAGGAAGATATGCTCAATAACACCATATGATGTTATCAATGAATAACTAGTGCATTTGTTACAAAGGAAATCACCTCCTTATATAGCATTGTTCACTAATCAAACCATTTTCACATATGAATGTGGGATAGACCCTTTACAAAAAAAGTGAACATCAACATATTATAAAGTCTTGAAGTGACTTTATTACATATTAATCCTTATATCTTAACAAATTCACCCTGTGAATTGTCATTTGTCTGGGAAATTTCCCTAAAGTGAATTGTTGTGTGTAGAGTAAATTCGAGCTATGAAAGATACAACCATGAATTTATAGAGAATTATGGTTGTATGGAATGATATTAATTGTAATCGAGGAAACTTCTCTACAACTAAAAAATTTCGTGGAATCCTAGCAGTAAGATTTCTTGGCTAGCCTATGTTGGAGCCCTAGAGGAAAGTGGGATGGCCTGAGGGACTACTGAGTAGAGAAGGGGATCCCATTCCTTGGGTTGTGTATGTTAAAGGGGAAGAGGGTCATGGATTTTGTTGCAGGTGACAATGGGCTTGGGAATTAGGTTGTGAGAAGAAAAATTAGAGCCATCCATAGGAAGAGTGTGCCCCTTGTGGATTCATAGCCTCAACTCAGGGGTCATCTATGTTGCAAAGAGAATTGGTGCAACATGGAGCCTATGGTTGGATGGAACATCCCTCTTTTGCAGCCAATTGGTGAGCAATTCTAAATATATATAAGTGTTTCTAATTGTATTGGTAAATTATGTTGAATTTAGTACAAAATTGTCATGGTTATGTCATGGCTTAGTTAATTTCCAATTTGTTCTTCTAACTACTTGCGTTAGCATGCATTTATGAATTATGGTTTGATGAATAATTAAATGGTTACATTTATGTTGTGCAAAGTTGTAGTGTCATGCATATTGATAGTAAATAGTTAATAACAAAGTAATAAGTTTAATTCCTCAGTGAATTGGTGTGAATTTTGGTGGTTAACAAAAGTACCATGTATCCTCAAAGTGCACAGAGGGTATAGGGTATGCTAAAAAATGGTATTGGCTACAACATTGGGGTTGTATGGGCTAGAAGTCAATTGCATATGAAGAAATTGCAGTTGTGTGACAAGTGTTTGACGAAATATCTCCATGAGAATAATTGGGGAAAATCATGTTCAAAGTTTCCAAAAGTCGAATTGAGTATTGTTATTACCCAATTGAAATGTTGTTAGAGTATTTGGGTAGCTCATGGAGGCATAAATGAAGAAATGCTTGAATTTCAGAGTTAACACAGTGAAAATTTTGGAAAATATTGTTTATAGGCTCAGTATTTAACAAAATTTCCACGAGGAGAAAGGATTATATAGAACTATAACTCCCCATTTAGAAGCCCCATACGGGTATGGGTGTAGTCATTGGAAGGCTAATTTAGAGGGGAATAGTTTTATTTCTTTCGCAATTGGCAGAATCAACAACTAGTTGGGCACATACTCTTGTGACAAAGGGTCATGTTATCCGACTGCTACCACTATTTCCTCCAGGCATGCCAACGCGACCCCTCATGTGACACACAAGGTAAGTTAAGGGTTTCGAACCAGTGACTTCACATAATGTAGTGCCTTAACAGTACACTCCATCAACGATTGTTCTACATCCCAGGGCCTAGAGGGGAATAATTTTGATGGCTTATACCTTCAAGAAATTATGTAGAAGTTTTTAGAACTTGAGAAGAATAATAGACCTATACTCTTGAATTGATCAAACTAATGAAATGAATACTTACTAGTATTTGAAAGAAAATGCTACAGGCTTGGAATTGAGAGGTATCTAACAGTTTTATTGGTATGCACACTTCTTGCAAAGTCAGAGCTACATCAAGGATAATTAAAGAACATAATTGAAGAATATTGTTGAAGAGGAGACATGGAAAATAGACAAAGACCTGCATTTCTGAAAGAAGAAGTTAAAGGCCCAAATATCAACATAAAAGAGATAGATTCTGATGAGCATGGAAAGAGAATGGAGTCATTAGAGTTGATCGAAATTACAAGGAGTTTAAGATGGAGGTGCAGAGCTACAGAGTTGACAATGAGAGGATGTTGAAATCTCAAGAGGAGAAAAGTCAATTGAACACTCAATTACTACAGAGCTTAAATCATTTGCAAAATAAAATGAAGAATGGATCGGGTTCAAGGTATGAGGAAGGAGGTAGTCCATTCGAGAAGAGAAAACCATGGAAGATCCTAGCACACAAGAAGTGCTAACAAAACTTGAAGACATCATTATCCACCAACACATTCAACGAGGAATCCATATGCATTCAAAGAGTCATAAAGTAGCACAAAAGTGTCTCCATATAGATATCAAAGGACAAGGTAAGTGCAAAACTAGTTGCAGAGAGAGCTTAGGAGAATCAAGCCACCAAATTTTGATGGTGAAAGCAAGATGGGAGGGGATGTTTAAGCTTGGTTTTTAGGATCAAGGAAGTACTTTCAACTACAAAACTACTCATTCAATCTAAAAGCCAAAATTGTTATATACAACATGCAAGGGAAAGCTTCTATTTGGTGGGACTAGCTGATGTAAGTCAAGCAAATCAATGAGAGGATAATTTCATGGAAATAGTTCAAGAAGTATTTCCAACAAAAGTATCTTTCTAAGCATTACCTTTCTATAAAAAAAACAAGGAGAATTTGTATTATAAAAACTATAGTCGTAGCTAAACACCGAGATTATAAAAACTGTTAGCCTTAGATTTCAAACAAAATAGTCGACTCTTTATCTATCGAAAGCAAAGTAGGTCAATGTTAAGAACCAAACATCAATATAGCA
>JZKD02S1673730.1:42288-57621 GCA_000966675.3 Picea glauca
TGCTCCTCCTCAAACTCTAGATGAACAAAGTTTGTAGACATCCTATACTTGGAGGCTACTGATTAGGATCCTTTACTTTAATTGAGTACCAAATTTCTAAGCTTGTTACACTATACTTCCAAGGTGTCAATTTGTTGGTTTTGTTGTGCCGATTTGTTCATGATTACAATATTCTAAGAAGTGTAATGATGTTCATTCTCATGCAACTTTAATGTCACAGAGAAAAGAGAAGTCTAATTGCAATGGATGGATTCTTCATGCCTATGGAGAGTGTTACTACACGAACCAACACCTTTTCTCAAAATCCCAAAGATGGGTGCTAGCCTTGTGGAACTCAGGAGGTTGGCCATTGTCATCTCACCAACTCTCCCCTGCACTTAAGACTCAAGAAAATTTTCCTAGTTAAGGGAGGCTTCCCTATAGGTTAACTAGGCTCATTTGATTCTAATATACTATATATAGGAATTCGCCACATTTACTTTGGAAAATATAGTTGTCGAAAGTGACCTAGTGTTGGAGAGGCATTTTGAATAAGTCTTGGGATATGCGCCAAAAGGAAGTCGAAGGGAAAAAAAGGCAATTAGAAGATGGACCAGAGTGTGCGAGGGGAGCATATGCCAAGGAGCGCGACAAAAGGATGTGCGATGGAGCAGTGCGCAGAAGGCGAAAAACGATTATAAATTGTGGGGTTTGGGGACACTTTGTCCACTTTTGTAACAGGCTTAGCCCTATTGTTATGTATAAATATGTAAGAGATAGAAATATAGGGATATAGAGTGATGGTGCATGTAAGTTGTGAATGTTTTTTTATAAGGGAGTCGAGTGAAGGAAGATATTTGTAGTATGATTGAGGAGTGAACTCTTATTGCAACAAAATGGCTAGGAAGGTTTGGGGATGATATTACTATTGCATATCTTGTAGCACAATGTGCAGTTGTAAGAAAGCTATTATTGAATAATATAATAATCCAACTGTTGTGGATGTATCCCAAGTTGGGTGAACCACGTAAATCTGTGTATTATGATGTGCTTCCAATACATGTTGTTTTCTGGTTTATGTTGAATGTATGGATCATCTATGATGTTGTAATGTGGTGCATAGATTATATTTTATAACAAACTAATTGTTAGCTATGAGAACTGTGCATCTAAGAAAAGGACTTGAATGATGCCTCACTTCCCCTCGGCATTGCAAAACCTTGGTTCATGTAGCCCCTCTATATGCCACGAGTGAGACTTCATTTGCTCCGTAGGTGATGCCGAAAGGGCCGGTGTCGAAGGGTTTTGTTGGTAATTGAATGCTAAACCTTGGGTCTGCCCCCTGCGCACCAACAGATGGTTATGTTGCTAGGACCGGAAACTGTAATTGAGGGAATTTTTTTGGAGGCTGAATAGAGAAGAAATTGAAGAATGGTTGGAGAGGAAGCAACAAGATTTTTCCAGAGAATAGAATAGAAACCCTAGGCTGAGCAACGAACAATGGTTACAAAGGTATGTTTTCACATATCTACACAAAATTTTCTTTAGTGGATTTTTTATTATCTTGCTAAATGGTTAGGAAGGCTAGTAGGGAACGTTGGGAGATACAAAGTTGAAGCCCCAAGAAACTGGACTCTTGAACTTATCAGACAACTTAATACAATAAGTAATAAGGTTTCTTGCGCAATAGATTTCTGGTTGAATAGTATACTTGGGGGTTATATTACAAAATTTGCAGTGGATTGTACCCAGTCCTATAGTGTTGTGGAGAGGGACTTCTTCAAGGGTCCACGCGTAAGATATTTGAGCACATTATCTACTTGGATAAATATCTTACCGTGTGAGAAGAATGCCATGAAGATGGAGTCTGAATACTAAGCACCTTCATGCACATAAGGGAACTGGGGGATGACCAGAGGACGGTCTGAGAGTGGGAAGGATGAGTAAGAAGCAGATGGACCGAGGATGCCAAAAGAAGACATCGACTCAAACAGAGAGATTGGAGTACTGAGTTATGGGAAAAGGTCTAGATACAATAAGAAGGAGACTGTGGCTGGAAAGGGAGAGCAACATAGAAAATTTGAGGAAATTGACCTATGCGCAGAACTTCAGATCACATCGTATGGAGAAAGGAAAAGGAAAGAAAGAGACTCTCAATACTATCTAGCAGAAAGAAGTCCATCTCAGATCAATATCTGCATCAAACCCACAACCCCGTGTGCGTCATTAAGAATTGAAGCAGGAACTGAGGTTTGTTCCAGAGCAATTGTAATAAGCGGAGGGAGTCAGAGAAATAGTCAAAGTAGTGGGAATAACACAACAAACCAGATCCAATCAACATCACCAAGGATAAGTACAACACCTAATACAATGGAAAGGGTAGAACATACGTTGAGAATGCCCGAGTTTCAGGGAACAGGGTTGGAGGACCCTGAGCAACACTTATTTGTGTGCGACACAATATGGACTGCGAAGAATGTCCAGGATGAGGGGACGAAAATTGTGCAGTTGGCTATGGCGTTCAGAGGCAGAGCATTGTTGTGGTATACAAAGTTTCAGACAACTACATCGACCAGACAGTCAAGCAATTTTGCAAAAATCGAACAAGCGTTGCTAAAGGAATTTAGGAAGTCGAAATTTGAATCTCAATATATTATAGAACTAAAGGAAATTAAGCAAGTACATAATGAGAAAGTGTGGGATTTCGACCAAAGATTTAAAGATATAGTGGGTAGGTTAACCTTTCAGATTCTTGACGAATAACATCGAGAATGGTTTATAGCAAGCCTATTACCCCACATTCATTGTCCATTAACACAACATAAGGTCACGTCGCAACCAGAAGCATTAGAACTCATGATGAAATTAGAAGCATCTCTTGTAGGAGATGGTGCAGGTACAGTGACAGTTGGTTGCACTGAGAATTCAATTATTAGAGACAACAAAGGAAAAGGAGAAGCAGAAACACGTTTAGTGTATAACATGCAAGAAAAAAGGCCATAGAAAGGAAGAGTGTCCATCCTTCGCATAGTATATGGCCACAAGAACACCAAACTCGTTAGCAAGAGGAGTGGGGTACTGCGAGATATGTAAGACGCGGGGCATCATCTGACTACTTGTATCCTACTGTAGAATTATCAGAGCACCCCAAGAAATTTATTCTGTAGCTTTTACAAATCGGTAGGACACGATGAGAAATACTTTCGCGCATTCGACTTGATGAGAGAGCGTACATAATTCAGAAGGAAAATGTCATAGCAGAAGGAGGAATTCCACAATATAACACTCCAAGGGGATTTAATCAGGGTGGATGTGGAAGTTTCAACAGAAGTCGAGGACGTGGATGATTTGGTCGAGGAGGCAGAGAACCGATAATTTGTTACAATTGCAATCAACTGAGAAATTTAGCAAGAGATTGCCCAAATCCTCGCACGACATGTACATATTGTAGGGCCTTGGATCATGTGATAGAAGACTATCCTCAATTGATAGCAAAGTGGCAGGCGAGAGGGAATTAGAACCAACATCAGACACAACATTAGAACCAGAACCAGAACCTACATATGGTATCCACTGAAGAACACGACGATCAACCAATGGTAGTAGTTGTTACGTGCAGTGGAACAAGAACCAGACCAGGTGCAATAGAAAAAGGAAAGGGAGTAGAACAATGGATAAGAAAACAGTTGAGCCCATGCCAAAATTCAATCCATAGGAAGAAAAGGAAACTTATTAGCAAACAAGGAGAGAAATACTAGGACTAGACTGGATAACTTCAACATCAAAGACACCACCTATATACGATATGTCGCTAGTATAAGATCACATTATTCCAAACAGACCAATTGAGAAGGTAAATACTTTGAAGGGCTTTCTAAAGAGTTGTTTAGAATTGATGCAGGACGAGACAACATTGAATACACTGCGTAGGATGATTGATTAGTTTACACAAGACAACGAAGTACCTACAACGCCAAAAGCAGTGAACCAAGTCTTGTGCAAGAAGAGGACAAACAGAGAGTTCATATTAAGTGTGAAGATAGGAGAATATGACATGGATAATGTCATCTTGGACTTAGGATCAGACATCAATGTTCCTCCAAGACAGACGTGGGAAATGATGGGGAAACCAAAGCTAGTGTGGTCGACTATCCAGTTAAGGTTGGATAACTAGCATAAGATAATACTGATCGGGAGACTTGTAGGAGTATCTGTGAACATAGATGGAGTGTGAAATGTAGTTGACTTTGAAGTCATCGAGATTGTGGATAACAACCAGTCGTACCCCACTTTGCTTGGACCAGATTGGGCCTTCGACAATTAGGCGATTATCAACCTGAAGAAAAGAGAGATGAATTTTGAAGGAGGAGGCTTAAAAGTCATTATGCCATTAGACCCTCTAGAGGCAAGAAGATATTTGGAGCCCACAAGAAAGGAAATTGATAACTTATACAATATGACTGCGCAGATGGATGACTACGTCAATCCCACTGTAGATGGTGCGCTCAGTTGGAGAAGCATAAGCTCTAGTGCATTAAACTCAGAGGAAGGACTTGAACACTGGCAACACCAGTTGCATGAAGTATCGACCAGAAGGTCTGTGCGCATTCCTTGCTCTTTGCGCTGGATCATAACAGAGGTATGCGATACGCCAAAGTTTGAGGGATTAATTGAGGTAAGTTGTTTTGTTAATGAATTCAAGCTACAAATACCAAAACAACAAAGGTTGTTAGCATTAGATGTTGCACTAAGAGCGTCCCCAATGAGATGGTAGGCAACCCACAAGGAATGGATAGAGGATTGGAAACATTGCAAAAGGTTGCTGCAAATCAAGTTTGGAGCAGAGGATAATATGCTCAAGTATACATGCATGAGTGATCCGAAAGACCATGTGGCGCGATGTATGACAACTTGGAAGCAGGTGCCGAAGCAAGAATGGATGCACAGGTTCATACATACACTAGAGACAATTACTAGGAATTGGTACTCAGAGCTAGAAGTGCGCAAGGGAACGACGAACTGGGAGGAGCTCATCCAAAACTTTAAGGTAACATTTACTTTTGAAGCTAAGTCACCTTTAGTTGATGCAGTCTTACAAGTCATTAGAGGCAAAATTTTTATGGAAGAAGGACAAGTAGAATTAACACCTACATATAGTGCACACAGAGAGTCTGCGACAACTCATGAATTATTAGAATGTTATAATATTAACGAGGAAGACAAAGACGAAGAAGACCCAAGAAATGTACATGTATCATAAATTGAAGGGGAGTGCAACATAGTAGGTCCAACACTTGAATATAACACATACACGAAGCCCTTAAGAGTACGAAAAGTGAACATTGGCACAGAGGAGAGGCCAAAGTTTGCAAACATTGAAGATTATTGGAATGATGAGACCGTGGAAAAGATCGTAGACTTACTGTGCAAGTATCAATATATTTTTCCAACCACCTTTTGAGAGATGAAGGGGATAGATGGACAATTAGGTGAGATGAAGATTCCATTGAA
This sequence comes from Picea glauca, assembly GCA_000966675.3. Classification (NCBI taxonomy): domain Eukaryota; kingdom Viridiplantae; phylum Streptophyta; class Pinopsida; order Pinales; family Pinaceae; genus Picea; species Picea glauca. The sequence continues at coordinate 47,779 of JZKD02S1673730.1, forward strand.
ACCAAATGATAAACTAGTGAGACAGAGACCTTACAGGTTAAATCCAAAGTATAAGGAAAAAGTGAAAGCAGAACTTGATAGGATGATAGAAACTGGTATAATTGAGCCCATCGTAGAATCTGAGTGGATAAGTCTGATGGTGGTTCAAGATAAGAAGATGAGAGGTATTAGAATTTGTGTAGACTTGAGAAAATTGAATGATGCCTGCTTGAATGGCCCATTCTCGACCCCCTTTACAGATGAAGTATTGGAAAACGGAGGAGGATGGGAGCCCTATTTGTTCACTGATGGATTTTCAAGATACCATCAAATAAAGATTGCACCAGAAGATAGACACAAGACGACATTTGCGATGAAGTGGGGAAGCTTCTAGTACACGATGATGTCATTTGGGTTAAAGAATGCACCTGTTGTGTTTTCTAGAGTAGTTGTCACGCCATTTAAAGAGTTTATCCATCAGTTGCTTGAAGTATACCTAGATGACTGGACTGTCTTTAGCCTATTGAAATATCACATAGAAACTCTGATATTGATGCTTGAGCAATGTAGACATTATTAGATTTCGTTAAAATTGAAGAAATGTATTTTCAACACACTATTCGGGATATTGTTAGGCCATGTAGCATGCAAGAAAGGCTTGTTAGTTGATCCAACCAAGATAGCAGTAATTGTTAATTTTCCACCACTTGAATCAGTGAGACAGTTGAGAACAACATTGGGTCATACATGTTACTACCAAAAATTTATTAAAGGCTATGTGCATATTACAGGCCCAATGGAGAAATTACTAAAGAAAGAAGCTAAGTTTCAGTGGAACGGAGACTGTAAGAAAGGTCTAGATGTATTGAAATAGAAGTTAGTAATTGTACCCATTTTGGTATTCCCAGATTGGCATAAATAGTTTCACGTCAATGTGGACACATCATCAATAGCGCTCGACGCAGTGTTATCCTAACCTGGGGAAAGCGAGTTAGATCCTCTGATTGTGTTGGCTAGTAGGAAGTTGTCAGCTACTGAGAAAAATTAAACGACGACGGAAAGGGAAGGCTTGGAAATGGTGTATGCTTTGTAGAAGTTCAAACATTACTTGTTGGGATCCCACTTCAAGATGTATATAGACCATTCTGCACTCAAATATTTAGTGAACAAACCGGTGTTGGGGGGGGAGGATCTACAGATGGTTATTATTATTCCAGGAGTATGATTTTGAAGTTATCTTGAAATCAGGAAAATTGAATGCAGGACCAGACCATTTGTCGCGGATTCTGGCAGGAGAGGATGTAGGCAACCTAGACGATAACTTACCAGATGTGCAATTGTTCTTAGTCAAGATGGTAGATGACAAGTTTGCAAAAATTGTGCAACACTTAAACACCTGAGTGGATCCATCTGATATGATAGTAGCTTAGAAGAAACAACTAGTGGTCAAATCAATCGATTACTAGTTGATCGGAAACTTATACAAGTTAGGCATAAATCGGATACTACGATGATGTGCGTTAGAACACGAAAGACCCATGATTTTAGCAGAAGCACATGATGGAATTGCAGGAGGACATTACATAGAAAAGAAAACAATGCAGAAGATCTTGTGCATGGGCCTATGGTGGCCTACCTTCCATAAGGATGCAAAGGAATATTGTCATAGCCGTGACATCTGTCAGAGAGTAGGAAGACCATCACAAAGGGATGAGATGCCCTTGAATCAGAAAGTTACTTTACAAGCATTTGACAAATGGGTAGTGGATTTTGTCGAACCTATTAACACACCAACAAGAAGCACATGAGCTAGATGCATAATTACCGYGATARACTACTTGACCAGATGGGMAAAAGCAGAACCCATTACAAATTGTAGCRCAGAGACATATACATGATTCTTGTTCGAGAACATAGTTACAAGGTTTGGGTGTCTTAAMATACTTATGAGCGACCAGGGGAATCACTTTTTTAACAAGAAAATTGCAGCACTAACAGAAGAGTTCCAGATACAACATCGAAAGAGAACTCCATATCACCCACAAGCAAATGGAATGGTGGAGGCCTTTAATAAGATACTGGAAAATGCACTAACCAAGGTATGCAATGTAGGGAGAGATGACTGGGATTTAAAGATTCCTGTAGTACTCTAGGCTTACAAAACTACATGCAATAAGTTGACAAGATAGACACCCTTTAAGTTAGCATTCAATCAAGAAGCAATCATGCCCATTGAATTTCTTGTACCAAGTCTGCGCATTACGACAATGACAGGCCTTACAGATTTTGGCATCGTAGAAGAAAAGCTATCACAATTACTAATACTAGAGGAAGATCGCTTTATTGCAGGCTTCCATCAGCAAGTACAAAAGGCATGGCACGATAGACACATAGAGCAGAAGAAGTTCTAGACAAGAGATCTAGTACTGCTTTACGACAACAAGTTCTTACAACACCCAAGAAAGTTAAGGACACACTAGATACGACCATATGTGATCAGATATGTGACTGACGCAGGTGTTGTTCAACTAGAGCAGTTGGATGAACAAGTCATGGAAGAACTAGTGAATGGGAGCAGATTGAAACTGTATAGGGACGGTTGCCCTTCCACACACTAGAGGAGCTGCATAGCTTGAAATTGTATTATAATGTACTATAAGAAGGAAAAGATAGAAAAAGAAAGAAAAATCAGGAAAAATAGGAAAAAGTATGAAACAAGTTAACAGAAGTGGTCAAAAGTTGTGAACAAAGAGAAGTTTAGGTTAGTGAGAAGAAGAGTAAATAGAAGGAAACATGGGCAAAGAAAACAAGATTGCGCAGAAGGAAGAGCTTGCACAGAAAGCTGAGACTAGCAAATGACAACTAACAACATTTAACACACCCCATGACGGGACATGCAATAAAGAGTTATCATAACAATGAAAGTAGTGGCATTGCATAACATTAAATACATGAGATCTTGGCCAATTTCCAAATCGAACAGAGAATTCCCTGAAGATACAAAGTGATGGAACAATAAAAGCAAGTAATGAATGACAACCATTAGTGGATTAGACGAAAAAATTAGGTGCGAAAGGAGACTACAACTGGCAATGAAGTAGAAAAGCACGCAAAGGACCAACAAGGGATTATTGTTCGCCCTAGAGAGATGAACATTGCATAGCCGAAGAAGCCGAAGTTATAGTGCCAAAGACCATAACAAAGTTCCAAAACCAGGTAGTAGTTGAAACCAACATCGTAGAGGAAGATGGCACCTAAGGTAGCAACAACATCGACCTTAGTACCAAAGAAACCACGCAACCAGCCTGCAACGCCTCTAGTAGTCGAAGAAACACATGAAGCTTCATCTTCAACTAAACGATTTCCCAGGGATTATATCTTGCCAAGAAAGTCATTAGCGACACACGTCTAATTACAGAAAGAGTCTAGGTATCCATTAGTTGAGCTACCTATCCCAGAAGGCATCATAATAGAAGGTGATATGTTAGGTCTGATACTAGCTCTGAAGTATGTTGACCATGATATCACTGATGAAAATAAGTTTATGGAGCTCATACACAGTAAGTTCTTGATGAAATTCATTATTTTTGAGACCCACATGATCTTTATAGAACCACAGGTGTGGGCTAGGGGGTTGCAGAAAGAAGGTCTTTTAAACCTGTTCGAAATATCACATTTTGGACGGAGCCAGGATATCACCGCATGCGTGAAAATGTTGTTAAGTTGCGTGCACAAAGGATATCTCTAGCTAGACATGCCAATGTCCATTGATACTAATTTGATAGTATGCCTTACAGGTCTTTCGTCGAAGGGATTGGACCTTGCGTTCGAGTTTCTCAATAAAAAGAAGGATAAAGCTCTTGCTGAAAGCATGAAAGATAGGTTCCACACATTTCAAGGACAACGTGGTCTGGGTGTCGCTAGCATAAGCAACTCGATGGTAAGGTTTGCGATGCAAGACTTAGCCTGCAAATTATTGAGGAAATGCAGAAAGGATCAGGTTCCAACAACGGTTATAGCGACTGCAAAATAATGTGTAGAGGGTGTCTAGATGAATAGGGCAACATTTTTGTTGAACCAATTCTTGATTGACTACAAGGAAGCGCAGGACAAGGGGACAAAATTTGACTACTCTTGGTTATTGATCCTGATTGTAGTAGCAGCCCAAAGATATCCAGATGATGGACAGTTTTTGGGGCTGAAGAATAATCCTTACTTAGCCACGTGCTATCAGAACCTCTGGTACACTACACATAACGCACGCCAAATGGATACTATTGTCACATTCTATATCTACAAGGAAGTTATTAGAGATAGCACAGAAAATACCCCACACATACTACCTTAGGTAGTCGAGGCATACAAGGCAATGGTGCGGTTTAAGGTAGGGTGCCACCACATGTATGTTCAGGTGAAGTAAGACCTAGACCAACAATGGGAATTGACACAATACAGACTAACAGAAGAGGAATTGGGCAACATCATGGATGATTGGGACAAGGAATGGAAGATTCCATCCATATAGACAGAGCCATCGACGTAACCCAACCTAAAAGTATACGACATCGATGAGGAGGAATAGGAAGAGGAAGGGGAATAGTAAAAAAGGAAGGGGCTAGAGGAGCCATTACCATCACCAGCACCGCGCAATGACCGCAACAGAAAAGAGCCAGAGATAGGAAGATCTGGATATCAATGGCCCAAACACAAAGTCGTTAAGGAAGTCACTATTTAGACACTAACGTAGGGATACTTGGAGAAGATCGATGACTAGGTAAAAGAATCCATTGATGATGCATTTCAACATGTTGCATAACAACACGAAGAAACGAACAAACGAGTGCAGGCACAGATGGAAGAATTGTGACAACGGTTAGAATACACAATTATTTCACTAGGGTTACAAACAGAAGAGGAGTCAACAATTAGCATGACCAATACTGCAGAGGCCGGACCAACAATCTCCCAGTCCTTGGCAGTCACAAGGGAGAGAAGGATAATAAAGCTAGCACTAGGGGCAGTCGAGTTCTCCACAACTGAGATGTAAGAGCAGGCCAGGGAATTAGGTCACATAGATCTAGTGCCATCTCAAATACCAATGGATGTTTTGTAGGAGCTACAGAAGGGCACAACACAAGAGATGAATGTATGTGCCGAGAAGACATCTACTAAGCTAGTAAAGATTGCAACAAAAATTGTGGCCTTGGTGTTACGAAATGTTTCCCCCATGGACATGTGAAACCTCCCTTGGATTACAGACCCCTATATCAAGACATAAACACTACAGGTGGACACTAACATTCCTTTGAACTCAGTTTAATCAAATAGACAAAGAGAGGGAGAAAGGGTGTGATGCACCTTGTTTCGAAGTTTGTCATTGCTGCTTCGAATATGAGCTTGATCTCCAAACTCCCTGGCACAACTTGATACCTGCAATACGCAACAAAGAGAAACCACTACATCCTACTCTAGTTGATTAGATCAAACAAATTCATCTATGACGATTGAAGTGACAATAGACAAGCATATGCAAGAATACAAAAGCTTAAAGGAAATATGCCAAGTATATTCAAAATAGGACCTAAAGAAAATACTTACAAACCATGGATGATGATGCATCACTTCTCCAAGATCTCCTCGTCCAACCCTTGCACAAATCTACCAAGATCAACGGTTTGATACCTGAAACCTTCCTCCATAATCAAAGGTTTGATAGCTCAAATGTTCCTCCTTTTTCACCTTGGAAAGCCCTCAATATATAGGCTTGAGAGGTAAAACGACCATGAGAAAAAGAGGGATATGGCTCCTTGAGGCTTGGATCAGATCCTAAAGTGAAGCCCAAGCATGAGGATCAAACAAAACTAACCCAATCTGAAGGAGTTGACTCATGGATTAAGTTGGAGGAGATTCCCCTTTTCTCTCAACAAGAATGGTGCTTCCCTATAGTGGCAGAAGGGGCGCCATGGTACCTCCCCCAATATGGACAGGGGGGCACCACCCATCATAAATGCTAAAAAATGGGTCGAAATATTCTGAGGAAAAAGTTTGTTTTGATCTAGAAATGATGGGCTTCCTCCTCCCATATGACTTAGGGGTCATGAACAACTATTTTAATGGTCTCAAGGGGTGGTGATACCTCACAAAGTGGATGTGACACCTGGGAAGGTGCATACGACACTTGCGACAATGCATACAACACTTATTGAAGTGCATATGTCACTTTGTGACACTTGTGACACCTAGGGTGTGTAACTCAAGTGTGACATTTTGATATGTAACAAAGGCTCCATAAAGTGTGAGGTCAGAAGATAACTAATAGCTGAAACACTTTACAAATTCTTCAATGCAATGGTATTGGAGTGGGAGAACCTGGCAGAAGCTACAAACAATCATCAAACAATATTAATATATGCTCCATTTTCGAGGCAAGCATACCTATGCCTGGAATACGAGATGACTCAAAGCACGACCGTCGATCAATACACTGCAGATCCATGAATATATTGACTAAGGGTATGGCCACCAGAGATATAATGTGGATCCATACCTCCAGGACATGAAATGATCGTAGTCACGAAAAATACACAGTGGAGCTACGAGATAACAAGACATAGCCACGAATCAATACAATGTGGATCTATGTGACAATATATATTTCAGTGAGATTGCCAGCATGGTGATGGTACTTAAATCTTTTACATGCTCAAATAATATCCATCGCAGCCTGGGAAAAGCACATAACAGAGTGAGTTCCCAACCCAGGGTCTTCGCCCTGATCCCGATGTGGTACAAATCTATCCATGTGAATAGATGATTTGATGTCGAACATGGTAGAAACCACTTGATTACCGGTCATCAAGGTAAACCATTAACAAGTGATAGGGAAATCACTAATGATGTCAATGACTCCCAAGGTACCCTAGTACATTCCAGTGAATGTGATTAAATGAGTCGAGGTCGAACATTGATGGAATCATCTAATCAGAGATTAGTGATGCAAAGCTACTGTCGGAAGCGAGGAGGCCTGCCATTGAGGCATGCAGGTCCCAAGGTACTAATTGTTTTCTAATTTTAATTGTTGGATAATGTGTTGAAGTCTATAGGAAAAGACTCATTGAAGGAGGGCCTTGATGTATCCCCCATCATTGACACAAAAATGACATAGGAAAGTGATGTAAGATGGTGAATTGAGTGAGTACAGACTGACACACGAAATGGAAATTGGTAATACCGCAGATGGATGGTTTGAAGTGAAACTTCCCTTGAACATTATGAAGCATGACAACTAACTTGGCAGCATTGACTCGACGAGTACCAAGACCGCAATGTGATGGAAATAAGAACACTCTTAGACTGGATGAAAAAGTATGACGATATATAGAATTGTTATGACTCAGAGACAAGTAGATTACCCAACTATTAGACGAGATGCAAACAAGTTCCATGTTTAAGGGCGACAATAGCTGCCATAAAGGATTCCAAAAAACTCGACCCACTTCTTTTAATTCCCCCCCCATACAGATAGATGAGTACCTATTTCTTGTTTAACGATCTTGAGGAGGGTAACAGATGCTCGATATAGCTCATCCTTAAGATGATTCCCTCATCATATGTTTAATGAACCTGAAGGAGGGGTTCGGTCCCAGATGGGTCTTGGAGATTAGATTCACATAGGTCCTTTGATGCATAGTTTTACGAGCCCAAAGAAGGTAAACTCGGTGGTTTTTCACGTTTATAGAGTATGAAAAGAACTTAAAGACGGCTCTGTGGATGACTTTTTCATAAATTTAGTCTCCCAAGCCCAAAAAAGGTGTAAAACAATACAAGGGAGAACTATTCTAATCATGATTGATTAGAGTATTCATTTCTCGTAATTAGTCTCACGAGGCCAAAAAAGAAATAAACTACCACTTGAAAGATTCCCTTTCAAACCTTTTAATGGGTGTGAAAGGAAGAAATCTCACTCGACAATCTTTTCATATTTAGGGAGTCTAAAAAGATCTTAAAGGCGACTCCAAAGAGTTCCCAACGTAATGTCCAAAGGTTTCGAACGAGACCTATGGATAATTGGTACTTTGCCCCCACCTATCTGATGGAAGCTAGTGGCTTTGCTCCAACATGATGTCTGGAGGCTGGAGACCTGCCTTTCCAAGCTTTGTTTCATCCATCGAGGCTGAAGTTGTTACCGATTTCTGTACTAGATTGAGAAAAAGGGTCAATGGATAAAGGCAGATAAAAGGAAGGTTAAGTTACGAGATCTAGGGAAAGACTCGACTCAACATTTACGAGATCTGGCGAGAGACTCGAATGAACGAGAGAGGCTGTTGTTTCATTGTTTAACAAGCTTGACACAGGAAAATAACTATGCCCGTGACCTTTGGGTTCGATTCCTAGACCTCTGTTTCATTTTTTAAGGAGCTTGTCACAGAAACAGGAACTTTGCTCGAACCCGATTTCATTTTTTAACGAGCTTGAAATCAACAAATAAATTATTCTCAAAGACCTCTACTTGATCATGGCTTCCAAGAGGACAATCCTCTGGAAGGAATACATGTCAAGGGATAGACCTCAATCATGGCTTCCAAGAGATCTTCGCTAGATGGAAAATCCACACTCTAGAAGGAATACATGTCAAGGGTCGCGATAGGAGTAGGGAGATCAGGCTCTAATATCCCTATCGAGGATATCACCATGTCAACTACCGGATCTAAGTCAGAAGAAGGGAGAGATTCCTTCTCATTTAGAGTTGGATACATGGGACAGGTTGCCACATAATTGAGCTGCGGTGGGGCAGATGTCGCTGGCATGTAAGGACTATTTAGGAAAGTCAGATGGTTGACCGTCGTATGAGGGCCAATGTATAAAAGTTGGTCTATGGTCACCCTGTTTCCATTGTGAGGGAAACACATAAAATGAAAAACTGTGGACACAAGAACCTTCATAGCATAAACATATTCTCACCCAAGGAGAAAATTAAAATCCAAGGGAGATCAGGCTCTAATATTCCTATTGAGGAGATCACCATGTCAACTACCAGATCTAAATCAAAATAAGAGAGAGATTCCTTCTCATTCAAAGTTGGATACATGGGACAGGTTGCCACATAATTGACCTGCGATGGGGTAGATGTCACTGGCATGTAAGAAATGTTTAGAGAAGTTAGATGGTTGGTCGTCGTATGAGGGCCAATGAATAAAACCTGGTTTATTCTCACCATGTTTCCATTGTGAGGGAAACACATCAAACAAAAGACTATATACACAACAAGCTTCATAGCATAAACATAGTCTCTCCCGAGGAGAAAATTAAAATCCAAGGGGTCGTGGAATACCATCACATCAATAAAGACAATTTTCCCTCCCAAAGTAACATGAAACTGAGGAATGATCCCTAAAGGTTGACTAGCCCTTCTGTTAAAAGCCAACAGATTTTGAGTCACTGATGCAAGCTGAGGAGAACCTAAATCTTTCCAAGCAATGGAGGATAAGATACTAATCGATGCACCCTCATCGACAATAGTCTGAGGAAGGTCCCGATCATAAACCTGAACAATGATTTGGAAAGGTATATAGGAAGGGAGACGAGATTCCGACAGTGCACCCCAATCTAAAAGAATGGCCTCATTACTTGGAGGGGGTTCTGTTGGAACGGGTGAAGTGCCCCCTAATCCAGAAGAATCTGCAGAAACAAGAAATACCTTAGCGACAACCTCACTCTTCAAAGGAGGAGTGGGATCGACCAAGGGTAGTATTGGATTGGCCATTTTAACTTCACTCTCCAAGGGGATAATGTGATCGATTGAAATCGAAATCAGACCGATCACTTGATTGATCAAATCAACTGATGATTGAACCAGATGGACCA
>JZKD02S1673731.1:14095-40580 GCA_000966675.3 Picea glauca
ATAACTTTTAACTTCTTGACTTTCCCCCCCTCAGTGTGAGACTATGACCTAGTGGGGGTGCCCAGGCCACTGAGTCTCCTCATCACCTCTCTAAGAGGTGGGGGACATTACAAATCCATAGTGGTCTGTAACAAGTACAAATTTCCTACCCAAGAGGTAATGTCTCGACATTTTCAAGGCATGCACTATGGCGGCCAGCTCTAGATCATGGGTCACATAGTTGACTTCATGCTCATTCAATTTTCGGGATTCATAGCAGACTACACTTCCTTCTTTCATACGGACTCCTCCGAGCCCTTCCTTGCAGGCATATGTGCACACGAGGAAGTAATTTTTGGGATCGGTGATCTTCAAAATGGGTGCATGGGTTAGAAGGTATTTCAGGGATTGAAATATTTCTTCATATTTTTGTGTCCACATGAATTTAGCTCCCTTCTTCTGGAGGGCAGTGATTGGACAACCAATCTTGTAGAATCCTTTTTTAAATCTCCTATAGTATCCTGCTAAGCCCATAAAGGATATGATATTTGAAACGTCCTTTGGGGTAGGCCATTCCATGATAGACCTGATCTTTTCAGGGTGCACTGCTACCCCTTCTTTAGATATGTCACGGCCCAAGTAATGTATTTGCTTCTGGAAAAAATCACACTTGCTAAATTTGGCATAGAGCTGATGTTGTCTTAGCACTTGATAGACCTGGTACCTCTTCTAGAAACACATCTCTATATTCTCTTAGTATGGGGTGGTCTTCAAGGCTTGGTCTGTCATCCTCAACTGATTTCAATACCTGTATCACATATAGTGGACATCCCTTTATGCAATACTTTCTCATTTGAAGGGTTGATATTCATCTCACTGAGACAGGTTTTTGGATCCCTTGAAGGGTTATCCTCCTCCCTTCTTCACTTACACATTCTAAAGTTTTATGGTAATAGTCCAGTCTAGTTTTATATGTGGTTATCTAGTCCATACCAATCAACAGGTCATACGATCCTAGGGGTAGTATGTTAAGGGTTTCTTGGGTGGGGAATCCACCCATAGTGAATTGGAAAGCTGATATGACCTCTGCCACCTTTCTTTTGGTGCCAGTGACTAACTGTACCAACCATGGCTTGGCATATTTATGTGGCTGTAATTTACACTTATCAACAACTTGAGGAGACATATAACTCAAATTTAAACCAGGGTTAGTTAGAATAGACACTAGATGGTTGGTGATCATACCTTCCGTGTCCACCACTGAAGCTTGGTGGTTGGCTTGTTTATTATCCACAGCTACATAAATTTGTGGCATACTCCTGGCCATGTTATTGACGGTGGTAGCTTCTTGGACATTGTAAATTCTACTGTTGTTCTGTTGTTGGTGCAGGAAATCCCTCAGTAGATGTTCTTCTCCACAACCCCAAAATTTCAAGGGTTCTTTCTTTGGGTTATCAGTGTTCCCTGGGGTTGATCCAAAAGGTTTATTTCCGCTCTGGGAGGGGAATTTCTGTTGGTGTACACTTCAGGTCAGAAAGCTCATCCTTGAATCCTTCTTATAGTTTTTAAATATTAAGGATTTAAACCCCTTATTCTGGAATCCTGAACTATTCTTTTTCTTCCAGCCTTCGTGAGGTTCTTTCTGAAGCCCAAACTATTCGTAACAATATCTTGCCTTTTGGATAGTGTCTTCTATGGTCTTTGTCTTGTCAAACTCAATCCTATTCTGATAGTCCTTAGGTAGCCCATTGATGAATCGTTGCACCTTCTCCTTTTCTTCTTTTATGTTGGGAACATACCTCAGCAACTCAAGGAAGCTGATGACATATTCCTCTATAGTGAGTTTCCTTAGCTTGAGTTCATAGAATTCTTTAGTCTTTTCATCGAAATACTTTTCCGATAGATACTTCTTCCTGAAGTATTTTTCAAATCATTCCCAAGATATGTCTTCTTCATGAATTCCTTTCACATTCTTAAGGTCTTTCCACCAAATGGAAGCTTTTCCATTCAGGTTGAAAGTGGCTACTCAGGCCTTCAAGTTTTCCAAGAAATCATGGACTCTGAAATACTTCTTTAGTCCAAGAAGCCAAGCCTCCGCCTCCTCTCCCTTATTAATATCACCATCAAAAGAGGGTGGTTTGGCCTTCTTGAATTCTTTGAGATTATGACCTTTGGGGTACTTTCGTATCTTCCATTTTCTTCGAGAGTGTGAACTAGTTCTGCTACTAGCAAATCCCTCCATGTCGCTAGTTTCCTTTTCAGAGGAATCGTCTGGTGCTTGTCCCCTGTTTCCAGGGTGGACATTTCTCGAGGTGCTCTTCCCAGTGTGGCCACTTAAAAGACCAAGTTTCCATATCTCGGGTGGACTTCAACTTCTCTTTGTCTATCGTTGGTCCATGAGACTGGTGTCAGGTTCATGTTGTAGTTGTCTTTGTATGTTGGATAAACTCTGGAGCAAGACTGTATTAATTTTCGTTTGCTTCTCTTTCTCTTTTATCAACCTCTTGAGGTCGGCCTTGTAGCTTTGTAGTTCAACCATGAGACTCCTCACAATATCAACTAGATCCAGAGGGGTCTCTACCACCCTCCTTTCTTCAAACTCTTCGTCACTATTTTGGGAGCCATCCCCCACTTCGTGGTGTGTCACCATTCTATATGTTTGCAGTTTTTTGTGGTTGATCGTCCGCTTGTGTGAAAACAAAACACTTGTTGTTAGCTAACATTACATTCGTTCATAACCATCACATAATTCATATTTCTTAAATGCATACACATAGTAGAAATGCATACACACACAATAGTAAGTTGTCATTCGTTCTATAATAAGGGCTTAACTTGCCTTTTAAGGAAGGGAATAAGGTAAGATTTCACCTTTTAATGTGCTCTTCGATGAGCCCAAACACACTGAGTGTTGTAACCATGCTCTGATACCAATTTGTAACACCCCCACACTTTGAGCGAGAACTAAATAAAATTTCTCATTCAAGAGCTGGATTAGCTCTTCGATTTCCTACTAAAATCCCAATATTTGATCCATGTGCCCGATTGAAACCCCATCAATGAGAACATTCCCAAGTCACAAGCTTCACCTATGCAACCACAGGTTGTGACCGCACGCCTATAAAAAGGCGCTTCACATTTTTGGACTTCGGGACTTCTGCAAATGAGTCAATCCTGACTCCTGTTTCCCAAATTCCCGATCTCCCATTTCTGTCCAAGACTAGATATACGGTCTTGTGCTATCCCCTCGATCAATGGTTTTGATTGTGTCATGATTTTGCATATCGGGATAATGAATGTGAGCCAGCTATGACTCTCCATTCCCCAAAATCTCAGTCTTCAGTAGCTTCTCCCTTAATCGTCCACCCACATGACCATTCATCACAACCAGGGGCTTAATCTTCCGAACTCGTCGGGAGTTCACGTTTCACGAAATTGGAACACAACAAACAACTATCTTTCTAAAGCTCGAACCCTGAACTCATGATATCCCCATGCCCAGATCAATGGTCATGACCCTCCTGTGATCCGATGGTTCATATAAAATCATGAGTTCGGGTTTCACGAGTTCATAAAACTCTACCCGATGACTTCCTTCAGCAGCAGGTCAGCGAAACGTCGATCCTTCACCATGTGTCCTCTGTCGGTGGACGGTTCTGATCACTTCGGGACTTTCATGACTTTCATGAGTCCACTCTCCCGCCTACACAAGGGTTAAGATCAACGGTCAAGGTAGCTTTTGATGGGTCTTGGGATCTACGATCCTGATTCCATCACTACTTGTGAAGACTGAAGGGGTCGAGGCATTAATGCATGCACTCGTCCTCTAGATCCATTGGTCCTAACAAACCTAGGATACTTTCTAAAGGATCTCGTCCATTCATCTACCAAATGAAAGGATACTCTGTTTCAATAATTGGACTCACTATCCTTTCTAAACTTGGGTAACGAAATTCCATCTCTCAGATCTTCAAACTCCCACGACTCTGAAACCTTCGAGAGCTAACCCTTCTTGCATAGGGCTTCCAGACTCGGGACACATGAACCTTCAGATGGTTCTTGGGAAATTATCCCTAATCTTAGTCGGGTTTCTGGATAAGGGCTTGTGTACTTTTCAAAGTCCCTAGGCTATTGTCCTGAATGAAGTGCCTTCCTAACTCACTGAGTTATGAGCTATGACACCGGGGCAGGGTAACCTCATGGGTTTATCGTAGTGGTAGCCACACCAAGGATCTTACTCTGAATCTGAGACATGATGCAATTCCCTGGGGAAGGTACTTTCGGGGGATTAAACTAGAACATCACGAGAATCTAGCAGATGGGACGATTTTCAGTGGAACGGACTCATGCTCTGGACTTATTCAATTTAAATAGAAACTAACTGTGGAATATAAGTATACACATGCATTCATTAATTCCAATCTAAAATACCAGGAAATCATAGCATACAAAATCCATTTATGGGTGTATAAACATGAGCATGTATCCATGATATTCAATTCAAAATACAAGGCATAAAACACTTATAAGAACCACAAGGTGTGATACAACTATTGAGAGGGGTGCTCGTTTCCACCCAACCATAAGCTCAGTCACTCCCAACAGATTTATCACTAGCCAACCCTGAGCTTAGACCATGATGCTCTTAGATTCAATCTCTTACTTCCAATTCAATAGAAGTTAAGGAAGAAGGTTACTCTCCTTCTCCCTATACAGAAAATAGACGAGGACGAAGGTTACTCTCCTTCTCCTATGTTCATAACTCCTTCTAATTCCATAGATTAGGTTCTATTCTAAGATCTCTTCCATCCACCCTTTCTTTCTTTATTGCATCCCCTGGAAAGATTTTGTGTGGCATGAATTTTTACTACTCGTGGTCAAGTATGGGGGCCTTACGGATGGGTGGTCCACCCCATCCCCTCATTAAATCTTGAGGAGCCTCCCCACCTACCATCCTGACTGAAATTCATTCCTAGGCTAGAGAGTTGTTTTGGTCTTGAGAAAGTAAAAACCAGTATGGTAATGGTTCAGTGGAAGTTAATGCAACCACTCTGGGTCCCTTCCACCACCTTTTCATTAGAAATCATGGTCTCTTTAGAACATCCCCTTTCCAGCAATAATGCAACACATATTCATAACAAATTTACATTCATCGACCCTTTATACAGAGATCCATCAAATCAAACATTCACACCTTTGAGTTTTCCATAGTTCCCTAGACAATATAGTTATATTTACAGACTGGGGGAAACAGGGTGTTACATCAGATATACACAACCTTCTTGGTTTCTACGTTCCAAAGCTTATACCCTTTGAGACCATCTTTATACCCAATAAAGATACACTTTTCAACCTTCTTATATAGCTTACTCCTATTTTCCTTTCGAACGTGAACATAGGCCTCACAAATAAATACCTTGAAATGTGTGAGAGAGGGTTTCTTATCAGTCCATACCTTGTGTGGAGTCTTTTCATCCAATTATGATGAGGGTGATCGATTGACCAAGTAACATGCAGAACCCACTGCCTCTGTATAGAATTATTTCCCTAACTCGACACCACTGAGCATGCACCTTTCTTTTTCCATCAATGTCCTATTCATCCTTTCTGCAACTCCATTTTTCTGAGGTGTATATGGAGTAGTATTTTTCCTTTTTATACCGCACTTCTTACAGAATTATTCAAATTCATTCTCATATAAATCTCCACCATAATCCGTCCTCAACACATTAATTCTTTTCTCTCTTTGATTTTCAACAAGAGACTTAAACCCTTTAAACTTGTCAAAGACTTCAGATTTCTTCCTGAGGAAATATATCAAATTATTCCTCAAGAAGTCATCTATAAAAGACACATAGTACACAAATTTTCCCAATGATGGAACCGACACATGTCCAAACACATCACTGTGCACTAGCTGTAAAATTCCTTCTGCCCTCGTTGCACCAAAGGGGAATCTTACCCTATTATGCTTCCCATATACACAATGTTCACAGAAATCAAAATCTAGAGAGGATTTAGATATGCCTTCAACCATACCTTTACCATGTAATATTCAAAATCCCTTATGTCCAATATACCCCAGTCTTTGATGCCACAACATAACCTTTTCTCCAGAGACTGTGATGCAAGAGCATCACTCCACCTCAGGAACGTGCTAGCATTCCAGCACATTAGTGTGCATTTCAGAGAAGGAGAGGGATTGACCCTCCCATTTTTAACTTCAAAATTTGATCCTATAGGGATTTGTGTTGTAAGGTCGTAAGAACCGAGCCATGCATTTGTATAGGTAGTGGACAAAGTCACCTTAAATGGTTTATTGTAAGCAAGTCTATATCGTAGTTAGGTCTGGATCATCATTTATGTAATGAGACATAGGAGTATGGTATCATAACTAGGACAGTGATGGAAATAAGGTGGTGAAGAGGATAATCTCATAGAGCCCTCATTTTGTAAAAGAGAGAGAAGGAGAGAGAGAGAGAGAGAGAGAGAGAGAGAGAGAGAGAGAGAGAGAGATTTTTGTAGAGAGGTCTTAGGAGAAGAAGAACTCGAGAGAGGTTTGATAGGGGAAGAAAAACTCAAGAGAGAGAGTTAGGTTAAGAGAGCTTGAAGTCCATTTTTTGTAAACACCTTTATAGACACACAAAGATAATAGAAAAGTAGTTTTTCCTGCATATAGTGTGTTTATGTAATTGTGTTCATTATTATGTTTTTATGTATTTCATGGTTTGAATGCATAAATTGGTGAAGTATTGTATAAGTTTCAATTGTTTCTCCTCTTTGAGTTTTCGAGTGCAAGGAGTGCACATAGTCCACAAGGAGTGCATTGATAGAGGTGAGTTAACCTAAAAGAAGCTCAGGAGAGATAGCATTGAACCTTCATCAGCAGAAGTGCAAGGCATTCACAGAAAGAACTCTATGTTGAGTTTGTAAATAGATAGAGATACTGAACACTCTATAAGGAGAAGCTCTGCAAGGTGTGCATCGAGCAAGGATAATGCCAGGAGGGTGAGAAGAATTTATTTTCAAGAAATCCTTCGGATCTGAGTTTGACAAAATCCCAGAAACGTAAGGAGTGCATGGGAGATCAAAATATTTGACGAAGATCAAGCTCAGAAGGGGTAACATAAGGAATGTGTGGGTGACACACTTATTCTAAATCCTAAAGCTCAGAAGAGATAACACTTTCAGAAGCACAAGCAAGATCCAAATAGTCGAGTTTTCAGGAGAAAGTTCAAAAGACGAAACCTTTGAACACGGAAAAAAATATTTCAAGGCAGAAGAAGTCAAAATATTAGGAGGAGGAGCAACAAAAACCATCAGATCAGTTGTGGGGAGGAGCCTGGACCATCAAATCAACATCCAATGAACAGAGGAAGCACAAAGGAGAAGAATAGATCCCATCCATTGGATCAAAGTAAAGAGGATCAACAATCGTTAGATCCAGACGGAAGTGCACGAGCCTTAATGTTGTGTACACGCAGGAGGGTAGACTGGCTAAAAGTCCCAAAGTCCTGAAGTCATTTGGAACCATCCATCATATGGAAGGACACGTGGTGAAAGATCTGAGTTTTCAGGTGAAAGCAATTCGGAGGAACAAGTGCACAGGATTTGAAACTCCCGAAACCTAAAGACCCGAAGCGGATGGAGGTCATCAAATCAAGGGGGAGACACGCATCAAGAGATCGTCTGTTTTGGGTGAAAGAACTCTGGGAGAAAAAAATGCATAGGATTTTTAAACTCCTGAAGCCCGAATAGCTGAAGCACCGAAGAGCCGAAGGGTCGAAGAGAATCTATACCATCAGATATAGAAAGGACACATGGCGAAGGATTGTGAACTCCAAGTGAAATCACTCTGGGAGAATGTGAAGGAGAAGGGTTTGAAAATGTTGAAGTCTTGGAAACAACGAGAGTCGTTGATGTGAAGGCGGACACATGGCGTCATATCTAGAACTCTGAAGGAAAGAGGAGGAGGAAAAGGTATGAAGACCCAGAGAATATCTTGATCATTGATCGAGGAGGGAATAGAAGGACCGTTGATCTGGTTGAGGAGGCCAAAGTCACAAAGAGGGAGCAAAGCTATCGATTTAGGAGGATGTATGGCAGTTGATCTTCCATTTCGGAGAAATCTCTTCGGAAGAAATAGGAATTTGAGAATTAAGATTCTCGAAGGTCGGATTCATGGAAGAAATCCTAGTCGTAAATTAGGGGGGACAAGTGTTGATAGATATTCTACTCTGGAATATTATCACACAGGGAAAAGAAAGAATTTGAGAATTGAGATTCCCAAAGGCTGGATCCGTAGAGGATATCCTAGCTGGAGGTTCAGGGAGATAGGTGCCAACAGATCCTTAAATCTGAAAGACTGGAGTATGGAGGAGAGCCAGGTTTGAAATTCCAAAACAACGAAGTCTGGAATCGCGACTAGATCATATCCGTTGATTCAAGAGGGGCAGATCTGGTCCATGGATTTGGAAGGGAAAGATTTGAAGTGTCAGCTCAACCATATCATCAAGATTAGGATATCGATGGTCCCATATCATTTCATGGATTAAAGGTGCATGGACTTTAATAGGTAATTGTGAATTTGCATAGGACACAACCCGAGCCCATATGAAGAAGGGGCTAATCACAGAAGGAGCTAGCACCTGAAATTTAGTGTTTTGGAAGCACGTAGACATAGGTCATGGGTATCACAAGACCTACACCTTAGGAGTAAAAGGGGTCTATGTATAATTGTTTTGGGTTCAATTAGGAGCCCAAAGAGTTGATTTGACTCAGAAGAAATAAATATCCTAGACCGCGAGGTCACAAAACCCCAAGAGGGTAAAGAGGGTTGCATCAGGTGGTATCAGAGCCATAATTTTGCTTGCAGATAGTAGGCAAAGGGTGAAATGGTGATAGGAAATACTCTGATACTAGGTGGTATCAGAGCCCATATTTTTTTATTTCTGAAGTAGAGAGTAGAGAAAGGATATACTCTGATACCAAGAGGTATTAGAGCTGAATTCGCATCTGCAGATTTCAGGTGAAAGAGAAATAGGAGAAGGTCAAATTTTGTTTGCAGAAAAAAGACAAGAGGGAGACAGTAAAAGGAGATATTCCGATAACATCAAGTGATATCAAAAGTTAAAGTTTTCCTATAGAAAATAGGTGAAGGAAGGCAGAGTACTAATGCTCTGTGAGGAGGTTGTTGCATGCACACAACAACAAAAATTTAAACAGCCAGGTGAGTTGTGAGAGAATATGGAGATGCTATCAAATGTAGAGTAATCCATAGGCTTTCTAGGAGGGCAGCTAGAAGGTGAAAATGGCTATTGAAGGCCATGAGCGTGGTCGAAGAGAAGGCTGCAAGAAGAAATGCAATCTAGATATGGATCTGGATCTCAATGATATAAGAGCAAGGATGGAATAGTTAGCATTGAGGATGCAGTAGGAGGCAAAGGTACAATGGAGGTACGAATGTCCTCTGAACAGGAAGGAAAAATGGCATGTTCAAAAGTTGTTGGCCATTAAGAAGAAACAAGGGTTGAGAAGGTGGCTAAGGGAATTAGAAAACCTTAGTGACATAGAGGATGAATAGATTCACATCTGTGAACCAGAAATTGGGAGACACCTCAGTGATGAGGAGGAGGTGACATTAGATAAAGATCTCATAAAATTCCAAGTGGGCATAAATGGAATTTCAAGTTGCCTGGTGGGCAATGGAAAGAGATCAGTGGAAGGTCTCACATACTACCAGAGGAGCAGTGTTGAAAGTTCAAGTTGACAAGTGTGTAATGAGATGGGATTGGTTGATCTCATAGACTGTCAGGTGGGTAGAAAAGAAGTACCGAATTTCCAGGTGGGCAGGGAGAAAGAAATGAGACTATCTAAAAGTATCAGGAGCTCAGAAGTGAGTTCATATCAGAAAGGAGCACTGATAGGTGAAGGTTCATGTGGATTTGCAGACCATGTGAATGAAGATGATGAGAAGTTAAATAATTTCACCATCTAGGAGGACGATGAGAGGATCATTCTGATTATTGAAGGGATCAAGATGTTCCTACCAAACATCCAATTAGAAGCCAGTGCACATGATGGAAGTGCAGCAACAAAGGAAGGATAGCCAACAGTGATTGTCATGATGAAGGAGCAGGTATCAGAATTGACCTAAGGAGAAGAAGAATAGGAGCACACAGTTGAGATTCTCACTCAATGGGAGATAGAATTGAGGATATTGGAGGATTGGTTGAACAATCCAAAACCAGTAGATGGTTGCCAAAAGACAGTCATGCAAATTTCAGGAGAAGAGAATTCGGCAGAATTACTCAAAATTTTCAGCCAGGAGGATTAACAAGAGATGATTGTAGCACTGAATCCTGCAACATAAGAGGAAACAAACAGCATGGATTTTGCTGAGCTGTATGAGGAATTGGAATCCCTAGAGAGAAGGGTAATGGTGCAAATATTTCACATATGACAAGTCAATTTGGAAGCAGATGGAGGAGCATAATATCTAGAGGAACATTTGGAGGGAGTTGGAGATATGCCAACACAAGAGGAGATGACTGAAGCTAATATGTCAGAGGATAAATCTGAGCAGAAGCTCGGTGATGAGACTTCATAACTAGAGCTTGTAGAAGGATGGCAAGATAATGACACAAAAGAAGAAGAAAATGATATGGGGGGTCAATATGATCTACCCACTGATAAGGAAGAGTTGCAGCCGAGAAGACTGCATAAGGAGAGCCAGCCATTGAAGTAACTGGATAGGGTGATAGAGGAGATCAGGAAGCTGATGTTGAGGTCAGTAGAAGAAGTCAGCAAAGGGGCGCTGAAAAGAAGAGAGCCTACCATAGAAGTAGGGAAGAAACAAAATAATAAGCAGCAACAGCATAGCTGGAGAGGAGAAGGAGGAGAAATCCAAGGAAAAGTTTGGGATCCAAGAAGATTTCAAAACTGGAGAAGAGGATCTCATGAGAAAGAGATCATGATTTTCCCAGCAGTGGAGTATGATGCAGGAGCATCGCTCCACCTCAGAAACATGTCAACATTCCAACACATCAATGTGCATTTCAATAAGGAGAGGCATTGACCCTCCCATTTTTAAATTCGAAATCTGATCCTATAGGGATTTGTGTTGTAAGGTCGTAAGAACCGAGCCATGCCTTTGTACAGGTAGTGGATAGATTCTTCATAAATGGTTGCTTGTAAGAAGGTATAGGTGATAGTCAAGTCTGGATCATTATTTATGTAATGAGCCATAGGAGTATGGTGTCGTAACTCGGACAATGATGGCAATAAGGCAGTGAAGAGGATAAGCTCATAGAGCCCTCATTTTGTAAAAGAGAGAGAGGGAGAGAGAGAGATTTTTGTAGAGAGGTCTTAGGAGAAGCAGAACTCGAGAGAGGTATGATAGGGGAATCAGAACTCAAGAGAGAGAATTAGGTTAGGAGAGAATGAGAAAACTGGGACTCTGTTGAAGTCCAGTTTTTGTAAACACCTGTATAGACACACAAAGATAATAGAAAAGCAGTTTTTCCTGCATATAGTGTGTTTATGTATTTGTGTTCATTATTGTGTTTTTATGTATTTCATGTTTTGAATGCATAAACTGGTGAATTATTGTATAAGTTTCAATTTTTTCTTGTCTTTGAGTTTTCGAATGAAAGGAGTGCACATAGTCCACAAGGAGTGCGTTGAGAGCGGTGATTTAACCTGAGAGAAGCTCATGAGAGATAGCATTGAACCTTCAATAGCAGAAGTGCAAGGAGTGCATAGAAAGAACTCTATGTTGAGTTATTAAAGAGATGGAGTTACTGAACACTCTGTAAGGAGAAGATCTATAAGGTGTGCATCGAGCAAGGAGAATGCCAGAAGGGCGAGAAGAATTTATTTTCAAGAAATCCTTCGGATCTAAGTTTGACGAAATACCAGAAATGCAAGGAGTGCATGGGAGATCAAAATCTTCGAGGAATATCAAGCTCAGAAGGGGTAATGTAAGGAATGCATGGGTGATGGACTTATTCTAAGTCCTAAAGCTCAGAAGAGATAACACTTTTAGAAGCGGAAGCGAGATCTACATAGTTGGGTTCACAAGAGAAAGTTCAAAGGCCGAAACCTTTGAACACTGACAAAAATATTTCAAGGTGGAATAAGTCAAAATCTCAAGAGGAGGAGAAATAAAAACCATCAGATCGATTGTGGGGAGAAGCCTAGACCATCAGATCAATGTCCAGTGAACAGAGGAAACACAAAGGAGAAGAATAGATCCCATCTGTTAGATCAAAGCGTAGAGGATCAACAATCGTTGGATCCAGATAGAAGTGCACGAGCCTTAATGTTGTGTACATGCAGGAGGGTGAACTAGATAAAAGTATTGAAGTCTCAAAATCATTTGGAACCGTCCATCATCTGGAAGGATGCGTGGTGAAAGATATGAGTTTTCGGTTGAAAGCACTCTGGAGGAACAAGTGTGCAGGATTTGAAACTCCCAAAACATGAATACCCAAAGAGGATAGAGGCCATTAGATCAAAGGGGAGACACACGTCAAGAGATCATGTGTTTCAGGTGAAAGAACTCTAGGAGAAATGAGTGCATAGGAGTTTGAAACTCCCGAAGCCTGAATAGTCAAAGCGTCGAAGAGCCGAAGAGAATCTAGACCATCAGATCCAGAAAGGACACATGGTGAAATATTGTGAACTCCGGGTGAAATCACTCTGGGAGAATGCGAAGGAGAAGGGTTTGAAAATTCCTAAGTCCTAGAAACGACGAGAGTCATCGATGTGAAGGTGGACATGCAGCACCAGATCTAGAACTCCGAAGGAAAGCGGAGGAGGAAAAGGTCTGAAGACCTGAAGAAGATTGCGATCATTGATCGAGGAGGGAGTGGAAGGACCGTCGATCTAGTTGAGGAGGCCAAAGTCCTGAAACGGGACCAGAGCCATCAATTTAGGAGGACGCGTGGTAGACGATCTGCCATTTTGGAGAAATATCTCCCAAATAAATAGGAATTTGAGAATTGAGATTCCCAAAGGCTGGATTCATTGAGGAAATTCTATCCATATATTAAGGGGGACAAGTGTCAATAGATATTCTACTCTAGAAGATTATCACACAGGGAAAAGTAGGAATTTGAGAATTGAGATTCCGGAAGGCCGGATCCATGGAGGAGAACGTGGCCGTAGGTTCAGAGAAACAAGTGGAAATAGATTGTTAACTCCGAAAGATTGGAGTATGGAGGAGAGAGAGGTTTGAGATTGCAAAACCCCGAAGTCCGGAATCGTGAATAGATCATATTCGTTGATTCAGGATGGGTAGATCTGGTCCATGGATTTGGAAGGGCCATATCTGAAGCATCATCTCAAACATACCATCATGATCAGGAGATCGACGGTCCCATAGAAAATTTTGGATTAAAGATGCGTGGAATTTAACAAGTAATCATGCGTTTGTGCAAGGATAAAGCCCAGGGCCATATGAAGAAGGGGATAATCACAGAAGGAGCTAGCAGCTGAACCTTACTGTTTTGGATGTGCACAGACAAAGGTCGCAAGTATCATAGGATCTGCGCCTTAGGAGGAAAAGGGGTCTGTATATAATTTTTTTGGGTTCAATCAGGAGCTCGCAATGTCGATCCGACTCAGAATAAAGAAAGATCCTAAACCAGGAGGTCGTATAACCCCGGGAGGCTAAGGGGGGTTGCATCTGACTGTAGGAGTTTTTTCTTCTTCAAATCAAACATCAGGAACAATGGAACTTGTTAGAACCCTATATAATAGGGAATCAGTATTTTGAATAATATCTATCTATTTCAGGCATTATGCTTTTGCTCATGACGCATGGTGAAGGCGGCAAAAAGCGCTCGACACTGACCAAGCATAAGATGAGTACCTGTACGTGAGCTTCAAAGCGAGTTCCGGTACATTTTTAGCGAAAAATTGTGAATTGGTTTGAATGGAAAATTTTAATTCTTGTGGGTAAATACAAAGTTTGGTTTATTAGCCAAAATTTGGTCTTTTGATCCAAAATTGGCCCCTCGACCTTTATGAAGAGTTTTTGTCTTGTTTATCAAAATATAAATATTTTGACAAATATTTTTCCAAAAAATTATATTGGCCTAGGGCCAACCTTCGAATACTCAACACCGAGGATAAGCACCATTTCATAGACCAACAGCAAACACACAAGCCAGCGCCAGCGCCAACGCCAAACTCCAAAGAACAGCCTTGGGCTCACTTCATCGAAAGACCATGTGACTGTTGGCTCATATAAATGCCAAAAGTTTAGTTCACCACATGCATGTGGGATTATTGCCACAGGGAAAAATAAACTCTGTAAGTCCCCAGCCAAGAGAAACGCAAGTATGAAGTGCTAAGAAATATTTTTGACATTGAAAGAGTCATTTCTAAAAGCCTTCAAAGTAATGGATAAGGAGTTAGGCGATGCATCCTACAATAGATTGTTTTTGTAGTGGAACTTCTGCAGTAACTTTGGTGAAGCAGGGACAAGACTTGGTAATCGGTAATGTTGGAGACTCAAGAGCAATTCTGGGTACAAGAGTTCAAGACAATTCATTGTCTGCAGTGCAGTTGATAGTGGATTTGAAACCCAATCTCCCAAGGGAAGCTGAGAGGATTCGACAATGAAAAGGCTGAGTTTTTTCATTGCATGATGAGCCTGAGGTATCACATGTTTGGTTGCCTCATAATGATTCCCTAGGGCTGGTTATGGCTGGATCTTTTGGTGATTTCTGTCTGAAGGACTTTGGCCTGATTGTTGTGCCTGATGTCTCTTACCATCGTTTAACTAAAAGAGATGATTTCATTGTACTGTTTTCTGATGGGGTCTGGGAAGTATTGTCTAATAAGGAGGTTGTGGACATTGTGGCATTGGCACCTTCTCAAACAACTGCAGCCAGAGCTTTGGTGGAATAGGTTGTTCGAGCATGGAGGTTAAAATATCCAGCTTCCAAAGTGGATGATTGTGCAGTGGTCTGTCTTTTCCTCAATAATTCCTTGCCATCTGAGCCAAAATCAAAAACTGCACTGGCGAAGGGCTCTATTACTCGAGCAATACCAAAAGAGATCACTTCAGTGTCAGCTACAGAATCACGGGAAGATTCAGAAAACAAGATAGAAGACTTCCTCATAGACAGTGAGACAAATACCCCCACATTAGAGCATGCAAACACAGTCAGGAATGTTAATGATCTGAATGAGGCATCTCAAAATTTAAATAGAGTCAAGAGCTCCAAGGAACTGAAGTGCCCAGAGAGAACGCAATCCCAGAGAAAAACTTGCTGAGTGTATTTCCACTGGTGATGATGAAGAATGGTCTGCACTTGATGGTGTTACAAGGGTGAATTCATCGGTGCCAAAGCAAGATGTAGAATAAATGGAGAGAAAATTGCTAAATGTCCAAAGAAAATAATGTGTCACACAGGTTTCATTAGCTAACTTAAAGGGTTTCATCATTGGTTTCCAGCTCGTGGGTGTATTCGAGTTTTAAACAAATGGATTGGTTAAGTGTTAGAGAAAATCGGTTCATACACTCGCGCGTGAAGCCACTAACCTTGCAAATTTTCTCTTTCTTTACATCATGGAGGTTTTTTCCTTTGTGATGAAAGTTGGATATAGAAGTTTTGAGCTGGGTTTTTTATCAACAAAAAGAGTCTGCAGGTGCCTGCTCAATTGTCAAAGAGAAGAAAGAGATAGCGCACACACAAGTGCCAAATCTGTGTCCAGAAATTTGAAAAAGTTGACGGTACACCATAAAAACTGGAAAACCTTGATGATATGTGGAAGACAGAAAAGGAAGCCGCGAAATACCCTATAGAAAACTGGAATATGATGCAACAGTCACTTCAAAATTCCTGATGATTATTGTATATTTTACGGGATGAGTATTTCCGATCATTCGATGGCAAATTTGAAAGGAACTAAGACACCTGGCAATGACAAAATTGGCAAAGAGAATCAGATCCCTAATTATAAGGCAAAAGTTTAGTGAATAAAAGATGAGATGGTTGAGCATTTACAGGGGCATGGTGCAGTGCTCTACGCATCGACAGAGGTGGCAGAGTATCTTGTTTTTAGGCATTCTTTAGAATGTAACTGGCAGCTCGACCAGGGGCATTTTAAATTCTCTTGACAAATGGAAAAATTTTCCCACATTTCAGGCAAAGGTTTAAACACAATTTCCTCCAGTTGGAAGCGAATTTGTGACAGCAAGCAGCAAAAAATGACAGATGGCCCAGATTTTATGACAAAGATCCCCCAACAACTCAACATTCCTTTCCAGCAGTTCCAGAATTCGAGAGACCTATCAAACTTTCTCAAATTAGTTGTTATTTACATTTTTCGATTTTTGTTTTCTGGGAGACCATCTGCGACAAGTGTAAATCATTATAACCGTTTTCTATTTTTAGAAAGTAGGGGTAGAGTTCAAATTTTTTGAGGACTGATAGCATTTTTAACCTTTATATACACATGTAAAAGATGAAAGCAGGGTTCGGGCTGAGAGGAGAAGGTTCGACCTGTGAAGGGTGTAATTTTCTTTACTGGATTGGGGTCTTTTCCATTCCAGAAAACTTTTTCTGTAATCTTCAAATGATTTATCAGTAATGGTCATGTTGTTTACAGGATTCTTGTGCGAAGGTGTTGGTGGCGTTTCCCTTCTCTATTAAGTGTTTTCCTATTATCATTTCACTTGTTTTCAATTTCTTATTATCAAATGATAGTAATAGAGTAGAATTTATTGATGAAATACTCTGCATCTAACCCTTTGGTAATCTTTATGTTTTCTACTAAAGCTCAATTTATGAATTCTTAACTTCTCATTTGCTTGGCTTTTTCCTCCCCTACTTTCCCTCATTTCACACCATTAAAGCTTGATTCAATCCAACATTTCCACTACCTTGCCCTGTTTA
Organism: Picea glauca; assembly: GCA_000966675.3. Classification (NCBI taxonomy): domain Eukaryota; kingdom Viridiplantae; phylum Streptophyta; class Pinopsida; order Pinales; family Pinaceae; genus Picea; species Picea glauca. The sequence continues at coordinate 30,988 of JZKD02S1673731.1, forward strand.
AGAGTTCTGTCTAGATCTGAGAGTGAATCACATATTTAAGTGCAGACCCCATTTGCCCAATGGCCCCTTCTTGCTGTCCAAAACCAACCATTTAAAAAAAAAAAACCCCAACCCCATACTTTCATAGCTAGCCTAACATCCATCCCATACAAACCAAGTTAAATCGAAAAGAGAGATCCCTCTCTGAGTCTTGGAGGGCTAGATCCAAGACTCCAAATGGTTTGAGGTTACCTCTGTGACTGCCTCTGCAGCCTTAGGCAAATTACAGAGTGTTAACAGAACTATTACACTCATCACTAATAGTGCTTCATTACAACTTATACAGAGTTCCAAACCAACCTCCCTTCAGCAACACCATTGCTCTTCGAACCATCCTGTAGGTTTCTTTTTCAAATACCATTTTTACCCCTGCATCATCCATTTTTCTTACATAAATCAAATATTTGGCCAATCTTGGGATGTGCATAACACCAGGTAGTGTTCTAACCCTTACATATATGAGCCTAAACTTGAATTTTCCTTTTCCTATGATTCTGGTTGTCAAGTCATCACCTAGGAAAACATTACCTCCATCATGCCTTTCATACTCACAGAACCACTCCCTATGGGGATTCATATGAAAGGATGCACCTAAGTCAACCAATCATGCCTCATGATTTTCATATGTGCTTGAATAATCCAAGTACACATCCCCTCCTTCTTCTTTGGTGGTCTTTTCTTCTATAGAAGAAGCATCTTCATATCCCTTCTTTCTCTCAGTGCTTCTGGATCTACATTGCTTCTTGTAGTGAATTTATTTTCTACATCTCCAACATATCATTACAAAATTTATGAGAGATTTATATCTACCATTAGACTTAGATATCCCACTTGAGTACTTATATCTATTTATTTACTAGGAGAATCCTCTTGCAAATAATGTTATGACCCAAGAGGGGCATATATATGGCTAAATGTATATGATATGACCCCAAGGGGGGCATACAGGGGCCTAAATGTACATGTAATGTGTAAATACATATGTAATAGTGTCTTCCTAGTGATAAAGGGGCCTCATGTGAAAGTGTGAATAGATATATATAAGAGATCATGTATTCATTATTGACATGGGAATTGTGAAGTATGAATGGTATTGGGTTAAGGGGGTTCCCCTATTCTTTAAGGCATTATTGTGTAACTTAAATATATTGGAGTTGTGCAAAACATTAACATTATGTACATGGTGTGTAATTCTATTATTTTATGATATTCGTAAGCATTTGGATCATAAAATTTGGTATCAGAGCTCAAGGTCTTGGGGTTTTGTTGTCGCATCTAAGACACCTTGGAATTTTATCTATAACTTGTTTTCTACGATATTTCAGAAGAAACCCCTTGGAGGATATTTATTATATGGATCAAGGTACGCGGGGGTTCAAATTTCAGCTCCTCGGGCCTTATATTTTCAAAGATATAGCCTATGTACGATAGAGTTTGGGAATCATCCTAAATTTAGTCATTACATAATTTTAACTATAAAATGTTTTCTATAACATTTTGTATCTAGAAATATAGAGGATACTCACAGAATTTATCAAGGTATCTTTGATAACAATTTCAGATCCTGGGTCATCCTACAGTTGTATATACACCCTATGAAAGATAGGGTAGCTGACTAGTCCTATTGACTAGTTACAAACATGTGTTCTAGGTAAAACAACCATAACTTCTTCATAGAGAATCCAAATTAAGTGAGACTAGTTACATTGAACATTGGATAGGACATAGTATTTTGGGTACAATTTTCATAATTTTATATTAATTATTGTGCACGGGGCACGCTATACAAGTTCTCTCTCCTGGAAAGGTAAAACATCAGCAAGGTGTGGGGAAGTTACCATAACATCCACTTGGCACATCAAATTTTGGTCAAAACTGTGGCATTATAGAGAATAAATTTCATAGTACTATAGGTCACAATTTCAGACCAAGAAGATTCGAAATTGCAGAGATATATCACAAGTAAGGCCGTCCAGGTGAACAAACTCCAAATCAAGGTTTCAAAGGTATGTTCACTTAAAACTATCATAACATTTGATTGGAATGTCCGATTGAGCTGATTCAAAATATATTGGAAATATAACACATAGAAAAGAATATTGGAACAAAGATTATAACTATTTTAGAAATCAATCCTTAATATATGGAGGTTAGAAGTCAAGGATTGGGGTTAGACCTCAATTAAAATCAATGGAAATACCTAAATTTACAGGAGATGAAGATAAACATGAAATCAATCCTATGGAATTGTTGAGGTTGGTATTAGAATATAATATGACTCCTAGGAAAGAAAGAGATTATTTTTTTTATGAAGCTTGGAAGTAGTGGATGAGTGTTGATCAAAATACTAGATGGCACTACACATGGGAAGAATTTGAAAAACTCTTCTCAGATAAATGGATTAGGGATACAAAAATGGAGGAATTGTATAGAATTAAAGATGAATTAAAAGAATCAAAGGAAGATATTAAGAAGAAGGGTGAGGAGCTATCTAAGATATGATACCTTAATGAATCACTCATTAAGGAGGTTAAGAACTTAAAGCAATAAAATAATAGTAAATCAAAGTGGGAAAATTATGAGTCAAGGGAAGACTTGAAAAAAAAAGATGAAGAGATATGTAGATTACAAAACCATAATAAAACACTATTGGATGAGGCCAAGAGATTGAAAGAAGAAAAGAAGAATTGTCAAAATAAAGAAAAAAGAAGGATCTTGGATGAAGAATCTACCAAAATATTGGAAGATGAAATTTGCATGAAGGTTGAGGAATCCTTAAATATTGATGAGGTAAAATCAGAAATACAAGCCAAAATTGAAGAAGGACATCAAAATTGTTAGATGGGATCACATTGCAGCTTCAAAAGGAGAAAGAAGACAAGATTCAATAAGGTCAACAAAAGATACTTGAAGAAGTTGAACTCCATCTAGAGGATGTGCATGCCAAATATGATGATATTATCTCAAAGGCTAGAGTAATCAAGGACAAAGCAAATATGATCGAGGACTCCATTGTTGCTGAAAATATGATAGATGAAATGCATGTGCAGAGTGAAGGAAGACCATCAAATGTGAAACCGTATCGACACCCTCATTACCAAGAAACATTTCAAAGAAGACAAGAAGGACGATATCAAAATTATGAAGGAAGAATATGGAATACTTGTCAATATTCATGGAACAAGGCATCACCAAACTACTCTTCAACAAGCTATTATCAGAGACCAACAATGAATACAAATTGGAGAAGCTTCAACAAAAATACATCAACAATTGAATGAAGAAAGAAGGAACATAAGAAAGTCATATTACTTGGTTTCATCACATGTGAAGCCTTTAAATGCAAAGCTTTGAGGAAAATGATTTTTTAAGGAGGGTATTATGTTATGACCCAAGAGCGGCATATATATGGCTAAATGTATATGATATGACCCCAAGGGGGGCATATAGGGGCCTAAATTTACATGTAACATGTAAATACATATGTAATAGGATCGGCCTAGTGATAAAGGGGCCTCATGTGCAAGTGTGAATAGCTATATATGAGATATCATGTATTCATTACTAACATGGGAATTGTGAAGTATGAATGGTATTGGGTTATTTGGAGTGGGTTCCCCTATTCTTTAAGGAGTTATTGTGTAATTTATCTATATTGGAGTTTTTCTCCACGTTGACATTATGTACATGGTGTGTTCTTCTGTTATTTTATGATATTTGTAAGCATTTGGATCATAACATGATACCAAATGTTAGGATCCAAATACTCAAAATATAAAAAAATTACATAAGTACACACCATGTACCGAATGTCAACGTGGAGAACAAATCCAATATAGATAAGTTACGCAATAACTCCTTAAATAATAGGGGAACCCCCTCCAAATAACCAAATACCTTTCATACTTCCCAATTTCCCATGTCAATAATGAATACATGATCTCTTATATATAGCTATTCATACTTGCAATGAGGCCCCTTTATCACTAGGTCGACCATATTACATATCTATTTACACATTACATGTACATTTAGGCCCCTATATGCCCCCCTTGGGGTCATATCATATGTGTTTATCCATATATATGCCCTTCTTGGGTCATAACAAATAATGCATATGTGCTCTGTCCTTCCATGTTCTTCCATCTCATCTCTGACAACAAGTATGAGACCACTTCATCAAAATTTAAAGTAGTTGTATTAATACCTATAGCCACAACCAAAATATCTCCCGAGTCTACTAAAGAGCATAGTAAATTGATACACTTATCTTCATCTAAAATTTTAATCTCAAAAGATACTAACTAACTTACCACAGTATTGAAAGTGTTGAGATGCTCTGTCACCAAGTCTCCATCTTTCATCCTCAGATTACACAACTTCTTCCGTAGGAAAAATTTATTTACCGGGGACTTAGACTGATATAAAGCCCCCAACTTATCCCATAATTCCTTGGTTTTAGCTTTCTCTAACATATTCAATAATACTGAATCTGAGAGACACACTCAGATTGTTTTCTTCTCCTTTTGATCCAACTTTTTCCATCCATATATTGACGTTCTTATTGGTGCAGTACCTCGATCCACCATGATTCAATGATCTTTGTCTACCAACAGATCTTCCATCTTGAGCTTCCATGACTCAAAACATTTCCCATTAAACTTCTCGATCTCCATTTTTCGAACTACTTTCCATTTCATTTCACCTGAATAATCGATATCGCATATCTCCCACTGTAACAAGGCTTATGAAAGTATTGAGACAAACTCCTGACCACAAAGGTGTCCCCCTAAAGACAATATTTTCTCTGATATCAAATTAATATTTTAACCTTGTACAATTATTTACTGCAAACATATTTTCAGTAAAAGGAAAAAAAGATACAATGGAAAATATACACATTACACAAAGATTGTTCCCTTGGAAACCCAAACTGGGGAAACCAACATATTCTATATTCATATTTTTATCCATTGTTTACAATACAAAATACATATAGGATCCATCGGCATCCAAAATCCTAATCCAATGACCTGAATTAGTCAACAACCCTAATTCCTTAACCGGAAATAGAAAACCATCGGTGAAAAACAGACATGAAAATCGAGGACCGCCCAAAAATAGACACAAAAACCGAGGATTTTTTTTTTCCGGGGGCTACTAACATAGACACTATTTCTAGTTGTGCAAAGAATATACCACAAACCCAACAATTTTCTATTTTTTATTTTTGGGTTGTTGTTTTCTTCGATCTGTTTATGTTCTTTGCCCCATGATTGGTGTGATCTCATCAAATCAGAAACAAAGTAGAAATAGTTTTTATGTCTATATATTTATTTTTTGTGCACTTTGTGTGATCTTGGTAAATAAAAAACATAGGAAAAAATTGCATTTTTCTAGTAATCTAATCATGATCTAACCCTTTTCGTCGAGGAGTGAAATTTTTTTCTTGTGTGAAAATATTTTTTTATGAGCACTCTCTCCAAGGTTGTCTTCAACAACAAGAAAAACACACCCAATCCTTCTTGTAAACAATACAATATGTTTTGTAGTAGCTCATTTGGTTAAAAGTTGCTTTATTAAGTAAGAGTCTTGAGTTCAAGTCTCTCTTTTGTTACTTTTTTTGAAAAAAACCATGCATTCATTGTAAAATGTATTTCACTTAAATTATAAAAGTGAATCACTCTTAGAATATTTAGACACTTAAGAGTTAGATAAAATCATCTTGGTCTAATATTTCGTTAGGTAAAATTTTGTTTCTTAGTGTGTTTCTTTAGTATGCATTAGTATGCATATGTAGTTAGGAAATCCAACGGTCACGATATGTTCCCGACATAGAGTGATCTGATGGTTCATATTCTCTTCGATCTTAATGTCTACATTGATCCATGACTTAACATATGATTGGTCCATGATCTCTATTTAAGGAGAATGGAGGGTCATTTTTTGATGATCGATTGTGAGAAATTCTCTTGTAAATATGTTTGTAATATTTTTCTTTTGCATTAATAAATTTCTCCAAGTGGCCACCATGGTTGGGGTTGCAGATGTTTTCCCGTAGGGGTTTTACCACGTCAAAAAATCAGTGCGTCGATATTTGATCTGGTTGTGTGAGTGGTTACTGAAGGTGTTTTTCCTCTGTTGGAATACCTATGTTGTCAAACATGGTATCAGAGCTCATTTGAAGACTCGCTCTCATTGTAGATCAAGATCTGATCCGTTGGATCTTTTAATGACTATGGTTGAGTTTTAATTTTGCATGCGTTAACTATCCAATTGAGAAGCTTAATGAAAGAATGAGGAAAAGAGAGGAATTATGACAGCCATATACACATATGCAGATCTGAAATGAAATAATAGACAGCAAACCATAACATGAGAATTGATAATAGAGTTCGGCACAACGTTGCCTACATCTCTAGGCCTTTGTCTCTGTGGGGGAGGCTTCTTTATTTCTGTTCAAAAGCTCAAAAATACATCGCAGTAGTGCCAATTGGCTACAATACTAATCTGGTCATGTTCTTCCAGATCTCAAGAACCCAGCAAAGAAAACGGCACGCAAAACGGATGTCCAGAGCTCCCAGAAATGGCCCGCAAGCGTCTGCTCCTCAATAGCTTCCCTGCATAAAAATGGCTTTGGCTTGGCTTCCCTTCAGCATAACTCTACTCTGACTGTCCTCCATGGCCTCAATCAGGCCTAGTTTATATAGATCTGAAGTTGGTTATCCATCCCCAACTTCCTCCCAAAATTTGGGCTCAAAAAATGCCCAATATCTCCCAAAAATGGAGAAAATCTATTAATTACAGGCTTAGAATCATTGAAATCCCAAAACTATATAACAAAACCCACTTTAGTTTAAAAATAGGGTGCAGACCCTTTTTGGCATGTGCCCTAGTCATATGGGACGGTCCATGTGGCCGAGCGTTGTCTCTATAGTGCATTGGCCCCTCTGCTGGCTCCTGGTCATCGGGCTCTGCATATATCCGTGGGCTAACACTCCATAACTCCCATGCCCTGTTGTAGGGATAGACCCCAGTTCTATTGGGTGGCAGTTATATGTTGGCATAGAACCAGGGGCTAGGCCCTATCCATTACTCCCGCATTTGGTTGCCCCGCGCTCCCGGTTATATGGAATGGTCACATCATATGTCAAGTGTCGAGGGCTGGGGCTAAGCCCCGGCCCTTTTCCCCGTTGAATAGCCATTGCAACAAACTTAAATATAAAATTTCTCATATAGCTTTTAAGACCCACATGTGGAGCGGGCGGTTAGCTCGGTCCTGCTAGTCCGTTGCCCGAAGGATAGGTTGGGGGTTTGACCCTGGGGAAAACCATATAATTTTGCATAACAACGAAAGCCAACCACAGGGTGCCACATGGAAGACCATGACTAGGCCACGTGGCACATCAAAAACCAATCACAAAGTTCCAAGTGTCAATTGTCGACTGGTCCACGTCACCTGCCACATACCCTGTCCAGTCACTACCCTGTCAGCTGCTGACGTCATCCCATGCCACGTGTCACCTTTACAGTGATGACATGTGTCACCCATAGGTTGGTCCAGTTGTCTTCCCATACACCACATCATCCTGCCATGTGTCATCTTCAGGAGTTGCCACGTCAGTTGTACAGACTGTATAGTCATCCCCTTTTTTTGCCTATTTGGGTTTTCGAACAGAATGCGATATCTTTCGCATATGGAGCCCGTTTGATGAAGTAAATATATGGTCGGAATCAAGAAGATGAGACGGACGCAATGGCACTAATTTCGTCGAATTTCGAGCACTTTCATTTTTGAGCATTTTTAAGCCCTGTCAGGCTTCTAGATCCGATTTTGGATCACACTTCCCCACTAAAAGACCTTTTGGTCCCAAAAAGGTTACTGACCAGTCAACAAGCTCGGGATAGGCCACCCGGCTTGTCCGTTGTCTCTGAAATCTGTCATGTGCACCTGTCTCATCAAGATCAACTGTAACACAATCATGACAACTGACAGTATATTGTTATCCATTTGTATCATGTTACATCTTACTGAAGCCACTATCATCCATGTAGAAAACATTACTAATGACAGCATCAAAAAGATGATTGCAAATGAGCTGATATACTTGAAATATTTGCACGACATGAGCTTATCTCGAAGCAACTTATGATTGATTTTCGATTCAACAATCATTTCTTGTTCTTGCTTAAGATCGATTACTTCATTTGAAACAATTATTGGTTTGTTGCTTGCTTGCACTGCCTTCTTTAATTGTTCTATTGTTTGAAGTGTTTTATTTTCTTTAACATGATGAGCATGAACCACATAATCTTGACCTTCTTTAGTGAATTGATATTGATTCTTTGTCCTATAGAAGATTTCCTTACGATCATATAAGTATGGACTACCTAAGACCATTCCACATTCTCTTAACGACACTACATCACATGTTACTTCATTCACATACTTAGATGAAATTGCAAATTTGATTGTGCACTACTTTGTTATGTGCATCCGATGATGATTGCTTATCCATTTAATTGTGTAAGGCTTATGATGTAGTTGTGTTTTTAATCCCAATTGCTTAACTAATTCTTATGAGATTAGATTAGATTGAGATCCACTGTCGATTAATGTGTCTATCTTAGTGTGTCACATGATTACCCTTATATGAAACAACTTGCTTCTACAACCAATATCTTCACCAATTTTACCTGTCATACCAACCAATGAGATCTTTGATTCATCACCTGAATCCGATCCCAAGTCTGTGGGTTTTGTTGTCTCTACCACTATTTGCGTTCCCTTCTTTTCCTTGAACCACTTTTTCCTCTTCTCGGGATGCAACTGCCAACATTTGTCCTCATCATGTCCCTCTTTCTTGCAATGCTTGCAAGAGGGCTTTCCTTCCTTCCTCGTCACTGCATTTGCATTCTTGCCATGCCTTTTCCTCTTGTCCTCTTTCCTTGAAGACGATGATTCCCCTGACACACCTGCCTTCCCTGCTTCAATATACGTAGCTTGAGAAGAAACCTCATCAAGGTTAGTGGTTCCAAACATGAAAACAATGTTTCTAATATGTGTAGGTAAACCCTCCTATATACTTCATAAGAGTTTCTTGTGTTTGCAAAGGGATGTCTAACATTAATGCCATTTTTCGAAATCCATCGGTGTATTCTTGCACTGTTTGTCCTTTTCTTAGTTTTAAAGGTTGCCATTCAATTAATGATTTTTATTTATAACCCAAAGGATAGAATTGTTTCCTAAGTGCAGAAATGAAACTCTTCCATGATGGAAATACATTACCCACTTGCTTTGTTCCCTTTTGCAGCTTGCTTTGCCACCAGATGAGAGTTGTACCTGTAAGTCTCAAAGATGCCAACTTAATTTGTGTGGCCTCATCCTTGATCTGTTGCACACTGCAGTATACCTCCATCTCCCTAATCCAATTGTCAGGTTTTTCTGCATTTACTTCACCATCATATATGGGCAACTCAAATTTAACATCAAGTTTTAACAATGGCATTTCATGTTTATTCTTATGAACATTTTTCTTTCCACTAGATTTAGA
>JZKD02S1673731.1:40630-57702 GCA_000966675.3 Picea glauca
AAGAAGGAGAAGAAGGAGGTGTTGATGGAGGTGAAGGAGGAATCTGAGGATGGTCCTCTTCCTCTTCACTTTTTCCCTTTGAAGATTCACCCAAAACTGGTCTCTTTCATTCTAGTTAATCCTCGTACAAAACTTTCACCATCTCTAACATAGCAAGGAATGTTTTCTGGAACTCTTTCTCATCCTGAGAAATCCATTCTTCCGATGCCATCTTCTCGCTGTGAGAAGCTCTCTTTCTCAATCCAATTAATGGATTCTTTGCAACAAGCTCACCTTGACCACGCTGTAGCTTTTCCCTGGTTAACATGCAAAACTCAAATCCAAACATCAACTAGCTCTGATACCACTTGATCTGTTGGATCTTTTAATGACTATGGTTGAGTTTTAATTTTGCATGCGTTAATTATCCAATTGAGAATCTTAATGAAAGAATGTGGAAAAGAGAGGAATTATGACAGCCATATACACATATGTAGATCTGAAATAAAATAATAGATAGCAAACCATAACACGAGAATTGATAACGGAATTTGGCACAACGTTGCCTACATCTCCGGGCCTTTGTCTCTGTGGGGGAGGCTTCTTTATTTCGGTTCAAAAGCTCAAAAATACATCACAGCAGTGCCAATTGGCTACAATAATGATCTTTTCATGTTCTTCCAAATCTCAAGAACCCAGCAAAGAAAATGGCACGCAAAACGGATGTCCGGAGCTCCCAAAAATGGCCCGCAAGTGTCTACTCCTCAATAGCTTCCCTGCATAAAAATGTCTTTGGCTTGGCTTCCCTTCAGCATAACTCTGCTCTGACTATCCTCCATGGCCTCAAGAAGGCCTGGTTTATATAGATCTAAAGTTGGTTATCCATCCCCAACTTCCTCCCAAAATTTAGGCTCCAAAAATGCCCAATATCTCCCAAAAATGGAGAAAATCTATTAATTACAGGCTTAGAATCATTGAAAATCCCAAAACTATATAAAAAAAACCCACTTTAGTTTTAAAATAGGGTGCAGCCCCTTTTTTGCGCGTGCCCTGGTCATATGGGACGGTCCATGTGGCCGAGCGCTGTCCCTACAGTGCGTTGGCCCCTCTACTGGCTCCTGGTCATCAGGCTCTGCATATATCTGTGGGCTAACATTCCATAACCCCCACACCCTGTTGTAGGGATAGACCCCAGTTCTATTGGGTGGCAGTTATACGTTGGTGCGAAACCAGGGGCTAGGCCCTATCCATTACTCCCACATTTGGTTGCCCCGCGCTCCCGGTTATATGGAATGGTCACATCATATGTCAAGTGTCGAGGGCTGGGGCTAAGCCCCAGCCCTTTTCCCTGCCAAATATCCATTGCAACAAACTTAAATATAAACTTTCTTGTATAGTTTTTAAGACCCACATGTGGAGCAGGAGGTTAGCCCGGTCCTGCCAGTCCGTTGCCTAGAGGATAGGTCGGGGGTTCGACCCCGGGGAAAACCATATAATTTTGCATAACCACAATAGACAACCACTGGGTGCCACATGGAAGCCCATGACTGGGCCCCGTGGCACGTCAACAACCAATCACAAAGTGCCAAGTGTCAATTGCCAACTGGTCCACGTCACCTACCACGTACCCTGTCCAGTCACTGCCCTATCAGTTGCTGATGTCATCTCATGCCACATGTCACCTTTACAGTGGTGACACATGTCACCCATAGATTGGTCCAGTTGTTTTCCTGTATGGCACATCATCCTACCACGTGTCATCTTCAGGAGTTGCCATGTCAGTTGTACGGACTATATAGTCATCCCCTTTTTTTGCCTGTTTGGGTTTTCGAACAAAATGCGATATCTTTCACATACGGAGCCCGTTTGACGAAGTAAATATATGGCTGGAATCAGGAAGACAAGACGGACGCAATGGATCTGGTTTCGTCATATTTCAAGCACTTTCTTTTTTGAGCATTTTTAAGCCCTATCAGGCTTCTGGATCCGATTCTGGATCAAGATCGTGAAGCCTTGTTGCTTCATCTCTGGTTTCTATCATTTACATACATTTTTGGGTTAAGAGGTTTGTCTCATTGCATCCAGAGCAATTTGTTTAGTTAGGAACACTTTTCTTTTCTCTAAAAAATGTTTCCATTTTCCCAAGATACAACCATTTCAGTCAGATCCATAGGTATATAGCTCGAATATTCCCTTTTAAATTTTTTGCAGAGATATATTTCGATTTTTTATTTTTGTTTTTTGTTTTTTATTATCGGGTTTCTACTCATTTCAATCTATGTATGCTCTTTTCTCTGTGCCTTTTGCAATCTTAGATAAAAAAAAGAAGAAGATCATAAATAGTTTTCCTATCTACATATGCTCTTTGTCGTGCACTCTATGCGATATCGGTAAATCAGAAATAGAGGGAAATTTGCATTTTACGGATAAGCTAACTGAAATCTAACCCTTGCCATTGAGAAGCGAATTTTTTTTCTTTTGTGAAAAGAGTCTTTTATGAGTACGCTCTCCAATATTGTCTTCCACAACAACAACAATCCTCCTAAACAATACAATATGTTTTGCACTAGCTCACTTGGTTAAAAGTTGTTTTATTAAATAAAAGGTCTCGAGTTCAAGTCTCTTTTGTTACTTTTTTTGAAAAATTTCATGCATCCATTGTAAAGTGTATTTACTTAAATTATAAAAGTGAATCACTATAAGTAGTTTTACTATTTTATTTTAAAGTTATTTATTTTGCATGCAACTTTCTTTTATAAAGTAACTTCATTGTAAAAGTGATCCCAACTTATATTATAAAAGTGGGTCACTTCATAAATCCACTTCTTTGTAAAAGTGAGATTGTTAGGAGGGGTATCATCACATGAACCAAGTTCTACTTTCCACGTGGCACTTTGGTTAACGTTTATGCCTTTTTTCAAAAGGGCATAACTTTCACATCCAAAGTCCGTTTTCGGTGTCATTTTTTTTAACTACCTAAATTTTTGAGATATTTCCATGTAGATCATAAGTTTTAGTTTTTAAATTCATATTATATACATATTTAATATGGATTCTCCCAATTATATTTTTATTGCCAACACCAACTACTTCTAATAGAAATCCCATATGGAGAATTTATTAAAAATTAAAGGATTGTACCAGATTACCTTGGGAAAAGAACCAGAACCTACTGATGATGAAAATAAGGTCAAATAGGGAAATAAGAATGACGAAGCACATGGACTGATTGAAATTTCCATATCTCCTAATTTAAGGTTTCACTTTCAAGGAATTGACGACCCTGATGATGCTTGGGAAAAGCCTGAATCTGTGTTTGGTAAACACAATATTATTCGAACCCACTAATAATAAATTTAAGTCCAAATGATTTTTCTTGTATCAAATGTTATTTATCTAAATTCAAAACACTTAGAATTTTATGTGAACAATGTAACATAATGTTGGACGATGATCATTGCATATACATTATTTTTTCTAATATTGGTAGTGCATATTATGTATTTGTATCTACCTTTTATGCCACCAGAGAGGCTCTAGGGACTAGTAATAAAAATAAATCTCTTGATTCATTTTGTGATTATTTGATTAGAGATCAATATAAGCTTGTACAACTTGGAGTGATCAACACTACAGGTACCTCCAAAAAATCCTTACTAGTATAGTAGAAAGATAAATCCAAGAATCCAAAGAAGAAACATCATCGCCACAACAATAAGAAAAAAAAGTGTCCCAAACCCTCTTAGCCAACTTCCTCTCCTAATGATGACAAAGGAGAAAAATCTAAAAGTAAGAATACTGACAGACATTGCAACAACTTTTGTGGGAAAGATGGTCATGATGAATCCAAATGTTTTAAGAAGATGGAAACTTTAGAAGCAATGATGAAGAAGCACAACATCAATATTGATTCGACTTCTTTTTATTCTTCTCATGGACATGCATTCTCTACTTATGGCTTCTCCTTAATTGCAACTTCTACTTCGTATTCTTCTCATGGACATGCATTCTCTACATATGGCTTCTCCTTAAATGAAACTTCTACTTTTTATTCTAATGAGTGTATTGTTAATTCTAGAGCATCTTATCATATGGCTAAGGATAAATCCATATTTTGTTCTGTAAATGAATGTAACACCAAGAAAATATTTGTTGGTGATGATATATCTCTTAGTGTTGAGGGGTATGGAACAATTCAAGTACATGATGGTCATTTCAATGATGTATTATGTGTTTCAAGTCTTCCCTGCATCCTTCTATTAATATATCAAATCACTATTTTATGTGAAGGTAAAACCATAGAGTTTTCACCTCACCAAGTTGTAATCAAGGATCTAAAAGATCCTCATCATGTTCTTGCAACTGAAATTGTTGATGATATTACCAGGTTGTACAAGTTTGAAAAGTTTGGGTCATCATCTTTTCCATCGGTTTTTATTGCTCATAACGATGACTTGAGAAAACTTTGGCATGCGTAGTTTGGTCATCTAAACTATCGCTCATTGCAGAAACTATGTAATCAATAGATGACTGGTCTTCCTCTTGTTTTGTGCAGAGATGGTGTTTGTGCCAGTTGTGTTTTTGGAAAACATCATCGAGACAGTTTTTAAAAAAGAAAAATATCATCAGCATAGTAAATCCACTTGAAGGATACACATATTTGGTGGATGAGTTTTTGAAATTTTGTGGGGGTTTTGCCTCTCTTGTTAGAAGTTTTGGGGGAACAACTTGCTGGCAGGATTGACATAACTTATTGGGAGGGGCATTTGGTATCATTTCTTGAAGGAGATGTTGTAACATGAAATGTTCAAGTCAAAATATTTTGACCTTTAAGTCAGATTTCCAGGAACTCATCCATTCATTACCTTCTTTGGTTGAGTAAATACTCATTTTGACTCATTCATCAAGTCAAAATACTTGGTCAAAGTGCTTAGTTCTTTGATACCAAATTCTATCTAGTGAGTCTTTGCATTTATGATATAAAACTTCATTTGTTGAGAGAATCACCTATCTTGTCTAAGCTTAATCCCCTTAGCTTGTTCTATATTTATCAATGATTTGCATGTTATTATGAGAAGAAAGTTTTTTTGCTGCAAGAAAACAATGGTTTTGGTAGTGAAATCATAAATGTGATTTCGTCACAGTTTTCAATCTTTTCGCCAAGTTTGTATCAAATTTTCCAAAACCTCCAAAGTTTTTTGTCAATCTTGTCAAAGCCTCTGAATTCTTGTACAAATATTTGTCAAAGTATCCTAGAACTTCAAATATTTTCAAAAATGTCGAAGTTGCCCTTTCTATATAGAATTAAGCTAAATTTCTTTTTCATAAAAATTAATATAAAATTATATTATTTTAAAATTATTTCATATAGTTTTAAAATAATATGTTATATTAATTTAAAAGTTTGGTTATGTTAAAAGACCTTGGGTTTTATTATCCAAACCCTAGGTCACAATCAAATCTCCAAGTCAGGTTATAATCGAAACCAAGTCATATGAGATATAAGTTAAAAGGAAAAACCTATACATAGTGCACTAAGGAGAGTGCCCACAGGGAATCCCATGACTCCATAAGTTATAACCAAAACCAAGTCATATAAGAGCTAATTCACAAGGAAACACCTATACATAGAGCGCTAAGGAGATTTCCTACAAGGAAGCCCACAAATCCATAAGTTTGTGCACAATGCATAAAAATGTTTTGAAACCATCAACAAATAATAGACCAACAAATTGTTTTTTTCATGGCAATGAGGGATAGTATAGGCACTCTCCCAAAATATACTAGTCAGAATCCAAGAAGAAACACAGAACCCAAATCCTTGTAGTTGTTGGGATCTACACTTTTTGTGTTTTCTCCTCTTAGGTGCAAGGCATAACACTATGTCTCCACCATCTGAAACATATAGACTAAGCAAGGCCATGTGAAAGTCGATGAGGAGTTTCAACATGGGAACTAAAGTGCCAATTTTCAAATGTTAATGTTCACCAAAAGTGATAGAGGGATTCCAAATGCCAGCAAGAGACAAGTCATCAAAAACATTATCACCAAGTGCCACAAATTCATAGCAGAGCTGAATGCCAAGTATCATGGGAAAATCCCAGCTGTCAAGGGAGAATATATGAGCGCCCAGATGTCAAATGAAATGCTTTTTAGACATTTTTTCATTTGGAAAGGTTTGTTTTGAGGATGTCATGTTTCTCCTTGGAAAAATTCAAAGATGTGTTGTTATAGAAATATTTGCCTCACCATTTCTATCTTGCACAGAGGGCCTTTTTCCATTTCCCTATGCAGACTTATCATCCCTTTTTGATAAATCCATAGATAAAAATAAACATTTTTCCACATATAAGTGCCCTATCAGCTATACAACAAGCATATATGCAGGATTCTCCACTACAGCCCGTGTACATTGGGATTTATGCTAGAAAATACAAAAATGGAGTTGGGTTTCCATGTCACGAAAGAAGATCTCTGATCCTTGGCCTTCCATATACTACAAATGTTCAGACTCATCCCTTCAATTTCATTTTGAAGGCTATAAGAGCACAATTTTGAACTATGGAAAAGAGGAGAAAGCATTCAAATTTGAGAGCAAAGTTACTCTGGAGAAATTACTTCATATTGAGTTTGCATCCCTTTGTCCCTCAAGTCTGAACATAGTGTTCAGTCCCTAATCTCTTTCCCTATTGTTGAGAGAACCTCATTTTCTCTCTCCTTTGAGCTTACCTTTGGTGGAGGATTGAAGTGGTGGAGGCCCAGTTGGAAGGAACTTGGTTCCTTGGTTTCAAACCGTGCCAACACGGAAGTCTGTAATGTTGACACTTCTGTTGATCAATTATTAATAGAAATACTCCTTTCCCGTCCTATTGGTATTGTGAAAATATATGATTATTATCCATGGGCATGTTTGTAATGTTTATTAATGGATTATGCTATCTGATGTGCTAACCCCTTTACATTATCACTATATACTTGCTTTGCCTATTTGTTAAGAACTTCTTATAGGTATAAAGCTTTGGGTCGAAGTGCTCAATGGTGGAACATCATCGAACGTTGGATCGAGGTAGGCATCTTTCTTATATTGCATATTAGTTTATATAGCATACGATGGAATTGAGTTGATTTCTGTATTCATAACTGTCTATTGTGGTTTACCCCTAGCCATAGAGATTTTTTCCCTTGTAACAGAAATGTCGACTCCACTGGGGATAGATCTTCCTTCTAAGGGTTGAAGTATTTTTTCTTCTTCCATTGCTCTTTTTCCTTTGTGTTTCTTGTTGTATCACTACATGACAGATTCTGTTCACTCTAAGTCTAATTTTTCATCCTTTTTTCCCTTGCCTAGACTTGTTTTAAAGCCTATACGCTCCTTTTTCCTTGACAGTCATGTACACATGTGTTATGCCTCTCGACAAGGTGCGTATATATGCACTATTCTCCTAAACAGTCGCATATACCACTTTTCCTTGCTTGTTTGCTTGGTTTAGTGACTGTTGGATGAGTTTTGATGTTTTTTTAGCCTTCTTAGGTCTCTGTAGTGCCTGTTGAGATTGTTTGGGTTGACAGGAAGCCTGTTGGGAGTTGAATTTATGGGCATAGTCTTTCTCATTGTTTTTTCATTTTTGATTTTTCCTTGAACCCTGGGATGTTTGCTTAGCTGCCTTGTATTCTGCTTGAGTTATTTCGTTTATATATAGTAGAATTTTTATATCAAGTTGCTTTTCAGTCCATGCATTTTCTCTTTAATATATTGAAAATACAAAAAAGATAGGCATTTTGCATGGGTTAACATTTTTTTTCTTCGAACATTTATCATTAGATTAGTACATTTAGCGAAGGATTTCATTTTACTTCTGAATTGCAGAGTTGAAATTGAAAATTGCACTGTTTTTATAAGCATATCATTCATTGAAAAGTTAAATATAGACTTTGCATTTTATTCATATTTATCTTTTTGCAGAGTCATAACATCATGAGTTTCACTTCCATACCCTTTTGAGTAATCACAACCAATAAAATTTATTCTTTAAACTAAAATTGATTAGTCATGATTTTATTTTTAGGGTGCAAAAACTAGTCTAGGATTTAGTGCCTTGGAATAGGATTTTGTGAGTAAACTTCTCCAAGGCAATTAAATCAACATATGTGTCTGAGATAGGGAGTTGAGAAGTCCATTGTATAATTGGTAATATCAGGAGGCTCCGCTCACACCGGAGTTAATCAATAGGTCGCACGAAGCTAGTTTAAGGGATAACCCCTGGATACGCACCTAGCATCATAGATATTTCTATGGATTTATTCATATTTGGAGATATTTCTAGTACCCATACCTCTATGAGAGGCGGTGCTTTCAAGGTTTCGGGATTTTCTACCTTGCCCAAATGGTGATATGGAATTACGACTGCTCTCATGTGCATCGGTTATATAGTGGTTTATTAGTTGCTTGACTTAGGTATCTCATAGGTTACTTGCAGGGGTTATTCTGCTTGTATCTTGGGTCAGATAGAGGTTGGACAACACACAGACTTTATGGAGGATTACCTCTCCGGGGGGATCTAACTGACTGGTTATTAATCCCACGAGGACCTCTATAACTAATTATGTTACCTCCAAACTTTAGCAAGGAGTCTCAGGTCCCTCTTAGACGAGGCATACCTTCTTTAGCGAGGGAGGCCACTCAACCAGTTTAGCCCTTTTGCGTGCATATTGGCTATTTTACTTTTTGGTATGCTTTTTGACTACTAGTTGACCTTGGGAGTCTATTTTGGGTTTTTTCATCATGGATAGTGGAGTTTATTTTGCTCCCTCATTTACTGCTACCCACCCCATGATGCCTACTCATTTCATGGGGATGGATCCTTTTGATTTTTACAATGGTGTGCAGAACTACAACACTCAGTGCACGCCTTGGGTCTCTAGTAATTTTTTTATTGATATGTCTTCAACCGTGAAATCCTCTCCCTAGTCCACATATAAGAATCCTAGCATGAGATCCAGGGGCATCATGGCTCTGATGCCTTCTTCTTCGTTTGATATGAGTCGTGTCCCCATGGGAGGTTGGAACCTCCCCCCTTTTGAATCCCATGCTAACTATGCTCTTCCAAGAGCTAGTTCTCATATGGGTTCCTTTCCCACTTATTATGCACCACCCATGCATCTGTCGCACACCATGTCAGTTCCTCCAAACATTTTTCCCATGACAGGCCCTCAGATGCCTTCGGGTATTTCATATGGGGAAAACCAATTTCACGGTTCGGACTACCCTCTTTACGAGACCCCTTCACAAGGGGGAAACATATATCATCACTCAAATAATCCTTATCCTACCTCGGTCCCTTCACAGGCCTCAGTGATGATACCCGTCCAAAACTCTTCAGACCATTTTAGTGCAAGCTACCACCCTTCTGGGCAGGGACATGAAATACACTAGGATCCTTCCTGGCTTGCAATGTTTCATAATCAATCTTTCCTCGGACCTTGGAATCAAATGTCACCATCTATCGCTAGCCCAGTCACTGTCAATCACACTAGTGCTCCATCGTCAACCACTTCCAGTCATGTCAGATATGGGTCAACATTTTCTACAAATAATGTCGACAACTCGCACCCAACCTCTGCTAATTATGTTGGGGACACCATTCTTTTCACTCTGAATCATAGCCGTGTCATGTCTCTAGCCTCTATTCATCATTCAGGAGATGACTATCTTTCCCTTTCTAGTTACATTAAGAAGCCTAGACTTCTCATACGTAAGCCTAAATTTCTTTGCAGGACTTGTGAAGGAAGCCACCTTACTCGTTTGTGTCCGGTTACTGCCAAGATACCAGAAGTGCGAGGCTCACCCAAGAGCCCTTCGGATTCTGAGACATCCCTGATTTCTCCTCACACTACTTCCCCTTCGATCACCTCGGTGATCCCACCACCGCTATCCCCTCCCGATATCACCTCCATTTTTGAAGGTGAAGCGTCTCTTGCCCCCATCACTATGCATCCTCTTCAACCTATAATTGAAGAAGTGGCCACACTAGTGGAATCTCTGGTCAATCCTACTCTCCTTAAAGAGAGAAATGCGTCCTTCAATCATATCATCAACATTCCTAATTCTACTCCTTCTGAACGAGAGAGATTAATTCTTCCCCTGAACGCTCTCCCTTCAGGTCCTGATGAGGTTCCCTATGATTAGGATGACTCGTTCGGGCATCCCATACCCCCACCTATGTCTTTTCCAGCAAGATACGTTATTCGAACCATCACGGAGACTATACACTCCATTAGCACTTTCTCCTCATTGACCTGGAGAGATTTGGGTTTTCCCAAGATTTTGGCAGCTATTCGTAAGATACTGACTTTCCATAGAAGACCGGGGCGAGAGCCTTGGCCTCCTCCTTTACATGTTGATTAGAACAGAAAACGATTCTTAGTTAATCTCTTTTCTGACTCATCTAAAAACCGAAAAGATTGTCGAGTGATTTGTCTCTTTCACACTCGTTAAACTAGATTTAGAAGGTCATGAGTCTTAGTTAAGCTCTTTTCTGACTCGTTATTAAAAATAGAAAATATCGGCGAGTGAACTTGTCTTTTTCACAGTCGTAAATTGGATTTGAAAAGACATCTATTTGGCACAAGTTTACCCCTTTTTCACACCAAGTAGACTACAAGACATAAAAAAGGATATTTTTTGGCGTTAAGTTGTAATTTCATCTCATGCCCTCGCTTTCAGTATTGAGCCTTTAGTCGGTTCTTGCTTTGCTTTATAAATCATTGCCTAAGCAGTTTTGCATCCTCAACCAAGCAGAGCCTTGTTTATATCCTTCGCAATTTGACACCCTATACCCTGGAGGAAACATCACCCCGAGTGTCCATCTCCCACATGCATTTCCTTGCATTAAGCATAGGTACGTTCAACTGCTGGAACTATTTTTTCTTACTTGCGACACTCGTTTCCTCCTCTGTATCATAGAATTCATTTGTTATGAAAAAAAAATGATGAGCAAGAAGGGAGTACTATATTATAATTGGCAGCAGTCATGTTGTCTTTGAACATAGCAAAAAATTATTGAGTCCTTGTGTCATCATAATTTTGGGTTTAGCATGGCCTTAGGAAGTTGATCTTGTTACAGAGTTTTCTCTACTGACTATTTACTCTTCCAGTTCCTATGGAGAATGTTATTGATGCCTCCTGCATCTAATAGACACATCATCGAGTCTATGTTGTCGGAGTCCACCATATGTCTCATGCTCTTGTTCAAATAAAGTCTAACAACCTTCATCGGCTACTCCTCAGAAATATTGACTTTGTATGTCGGCCATACCCTTAGTTTGTCTCAGAGTCACATGATACTATGGTCTTATCATGCACCCTAACCCTACTTGCATCATTGGTAGGTCACCTTGAACCCAACAATCAACATTTCATCATTGGTCATTGACTAGGTGGTTTCCCTTGTGTTCGACAGCAAGACATCTATTCACACTTTGGGATTCATGCAGTGTCTTGGATGCCATTAGCCTTATTGGTGGTTTCCTCACCTTTGTCAACATTTTTCATCATTGGTTGCTATTCAGAGGGTCTTTTTCGTGTATCGCTTGCATTTGATACATGCAAAAGACGCACAGGGTCGTTGGTTCATGAACATGTTCTTCATCCGATCTCCACCAAATCATGAATCTCCTACCTTGTTCCTCGTGATGACTGATTAGAGATGCCTTAATTCTCTCCTTTCAGTGGTTCTCTTTCCATCGACTTCAACTCATTTATTTTGGATTTGGGACCTAGAGTTTTATTAGTACCTTGAGGCTTGTAGTCATTAGTGGCAGGCTCTCTCACCATTGACAGATGGGAATACATCAATGTCTCATGATCAATGGATTTCTCAAGTGTTCGTCACTGACTCCTTTATTCATGTTTGTAGGAATGTACTTGGGGCCTTGATACCTACTTTCATTATTGGTAGGTTGTCTCACGTTTGTTAACAGTATACCTCAATGACTGGTAATCAAACAATGTCTCATTATGTTCGACCTCAACTCCTTTATTCATGTGATGTAGACTTCCACCCTTGGTGGATAGTGTAGAAGACTTTAAGACATCACTATGTGGCCACAACTTTCCTAAGTTGTTGCTTCTCTTTCATTGGACCAGCACCTATTCGACTTTAGTGATCATGGGAGATCATATTGTACTTTATGGTATACAGATATCTTCAGATTGATTTTAAGACTGGTTTCACTGGGTCTTGTTCATGACTATGACATATTTTGGCATATAACCACAATTGTATCTTCCTATTCATGGCCGCAGACACTTATTTGGTATATTTTCTGCATGGATCTACATTGTATTCTTGGAAGCCATGTATGCAAAGTCAGTACAGAATGTAATGAGCAATCGAGTTCACCAGCTGGTTCTCTACCACTCCACTCCTGGGTTATTTATAATGTATTTCGGCCATCATAGATACTCCTCTGATGTCACACATTAGGGGCATCTGTTATAGTAAGATTTTCCTCACCATTGTTATCTTGCACAGAGGGCCTTTTTCCATTTCCCTATGTAGACTTATCATCCCTTTTTGATAAATCAAGAGTTAAAAATAAACATTTTTACACATATACGTGCCCTATCAGCTATACAACAAGTGTATACGTAGGCTACTCCACTACAACCTACGTACATTGGGATTTGTGCTAGAAAATACAAAAATGGAGTCAGGTTTCCATGTCACGATAGGAGATCTCTGATCCTTGTCCTTCCATATAATGGAAATGTTCTGACTTGGCCCTTTAGTTGCATTTTGAAGGCTATAAGAGCACAATTTCGAACTATGGAAAAGAGGAGAAAGCATTCAACTTTGAGAGCAAAGTTACTCTGGAGAAATTACTTCATATTGAGTCTACATCCCTTTGTCCCTCAAGTTTGAACACAGTGTTCAGTCCCCAAGATCTTTCCCTATTGTTGAGAGAACCTCAATGTCTCTCTCCTTTGAGCTTGCCTGTGGTGGAGGATTGAAGTGGTGGAGTCCCAATTGGAAGGAACTTGGTTCCTTGGTTTCAAGCCATGCCGACACGGATGTCTGTAATGTTGACACTTTTTTTGATCAATTATTAATAGAAATAATCCTTTCTCGTCCTATTGGTATCGTGAAAATATATGATTATTATCCATGGGCATGTTTGTAATGTTTATTAATGAATTATGTTATCTGATGTGCTAACCCCTTTGCATTATCACTATATACTTTCTTTGCTTGTTTGTTAAGAACTTATTAAAGGTATAAAGCTTTGGGTCGAAGTGCTCAATGGTGGAACATCATCAAACGTTGGATTGAGGTAGGCCTCTTTCTTATCTTGCATATTAGTTTATATAGCATATGATGGAATTGAGTTGATTTCTGTAGTCATACTTGTCTGTTGTGGTTTGCCCTTGGCCATAGAGATTTTTTCCCTCATCACACTTGTAGAACATATTACCAGGTGGGAGAATCACACATACACCCGGAACACAAATTTGAACTCCACAGATGCAAAACAAAGATTTCAAAGTGCCCATTCCTATATCCATGTGTCTATGCATCCAAGTCAAATATTTACCAAACATTACACAAAGAAAACAAATGTCAAATGCATGTAAAAGTTGTTGTGGATATAAGAATTTATATTTAATTTATTTAGGCAACCCTCAACTAATAGACTTGAAGTGAAGAGAGGTGTAACTCTCCACTCCATATTTCAAAGATATTCTATATATTGTTCACTACCTTCAAGATTTTGACCGTGACAGAGTCTAGAATGGGAGGCATTCATTTTAGTTTGGCATGGAAAGTGATGGAGTTCGATTTCAAAGGGAATCCAATATAAGCATGAACATAGATTTCCAGTCAAGACGAACAAAATCAAGCAAGCTTCTAAGCCATCATTTTGGGAGATAATAATGAAGATGAAAAAATATAACTATTGGATTTAGGTTGAATTTTTTTATGACCCTGAGATTCAAAAGTTGATAAAAACCTTTGCAAGGTTGATGTTATTTCCATTACAATCAATCATAGAGTCTGGAGGTTAAATACTACTACAGTGGGATAATTTTCTTGGCACTTGGATCCACCAATCCCTCTATCAAACAAGATCAACATCAAAATTAGAAGATAATAGATCTTACTAACAGCTTTAGAGTTCTAGAGGAAAGCATACATTGCTGGAAATACTAAGAGGGGGGGGTGAATCAGTATTACCTTTTATCCAATTAGTAGTTCTTTTAAAAAAAATATTCAACCACGGGAATAAATTAACAATGAATAAAACAAAATAATTAATTATTTATCAGTAATAAGAATTAATATGTTTGTATTACAAAAAGTTGTGATTGTGAAGAACACGGATCCTTTTTATAGCACCAACTCTAGGAGACACAAATACCCTTAATTTTCTAAGCACTTTCTCAAGGAAGTTGCAAAGTCCTGCTTCTTCAAGCACCAACTTTAAAGGAGGATCCAACCCCCTGAATTCTTCAAGCACCAACTTGAAGGGAGGCACCAACCCCCTACTGTTTCAGGATTTTACTTGAAAAGGACTACAGTCCTTCCTAGCTCCTTCCTTCCACCCTCACTATGAAATTTTTATTCTCATATATTTTTTTGACTCTGCTTCAGGTATTGTTACAACAAATTTTTCCTCACCCCATGAAACTTTCTTGGATGGCCTTTCCATTTCCCTATGCAGAATCGAAGTCCCTTGTTTTACCTTCCAAAGCCAAAAAGAACATTTTTCCACATATATGTGCCCTATCAGTTAGAAAACAAGCATATGCGTGGGTTGCTCCACTACAACCCACGTACATCAGGTTTCGTGCTCAAAATTAAAAATTATGTCAGGTTTCCATGCCATGTCACAAGATCCATGATCCTTGACCTTTCATATACTGGAAATGCTCTGAATCGACCCTTCAGTTCCATTTGAAGGTTATAAATTGAGCCATTTCCAAGCCTTGAGGAGATTGAACAATTCAACTTTGAGAGAAAAGACACTCTAGAGAAATTTCACTTCATATTGAGTCTACATCCCTTTGTCCTTGAAAGTCTGAACTCCTTGTTTAACCCCCAAGCTCTTCCTTCTTTGTGATGGAGAACCTCATCGTCTCCTTTATAGAGCTTGCCTTTGGTGGAGGATTGAAGTGGCGGAGGATCAGCTGGAGGGAATTAGTTTATTGGTTCCAATATGTGTCGTTACATAATTCTGTCACCTATATACCTATGTTGATTATTTTAATAGAAATACTCTTTTCTTGTCCAATTGATATATTGAAAATATTTGAATTATTATTCCATGGGAGTATTTGTCATTTATGTTAATGGATTATGCTAATCTATATGGTAACATTATATATTATAACTATATGCTTGTGTATATATTTTTTTTATGACAAGTTGCATGGATAGAGCTTTGAGTTGCATGCTCAATGGTGGTCTTCATCAAATGGCCAGACAAGGTAGGCTCTTGGCCTTGTCTTGTTAGCATTTCATTTATATAGCATATTTGGTATTAGAGTTGATTTCAGCATGTCATTCCTTCTGTTGTAGTTTACCCCATGCCATAGAGAGATTTTCCTTGTAACATGTATACTCAGATATCTCCTGAGTCACACTTTCATTCTTCATTCTAATGGTTTTATATATATTACCAAATGGTATGCTTCACTGAACCATTGTATCTCTTCAATGAATCAATGTGCCTCTTTATTAATAATAGGTTTTTATTGACATTAACTTGAATTGACTTTGAAATCCACTTTAAATTGATTAAGCTTAGTTCTTTCTTATGTCAATGTTCCTTATGGAATGGTCGATCTGAGAAATCCTAATAAAAATATGACTAAGACTATCACTTTCATCATTACACAACATGCTAATTTCGTCGAAACTCGGTTATCATTGGATCACGATCAGGATTCAATCTTGATAGTTGATTTCCACACCTGACTATCTTGAGAACCTAGCCACTTCCTTCAACCCATTATCAGGGAATTTGACTTAGGGAAACACTCATGGATTAAGTCATAATGGGGCTCTGTCTTTCATGTTTTGAAAACTTGTCGCAATGGTGTTGCGAATTTCGTGTCTAGAACTTGTCATAATGAGTTGTGCCTCTTGTGTCTCAAAACTTGTCATAATGGGGTTGCACCTCTCATGTCTTGAATTTTATTTTCAATGATGCTATGACTTTTGTGTCTTAGAACTTGTCACAATGATCTGTGCCTCTTGCATCTCGAAACTTTTTGTAATGGGGTTGCACCTCTCATGTCGTAATGGTGTTGTGATTTCATGTCTTAGAACTTGTCACAATGAGCTACGACTCTTGCTTCTCAGAACTTGTTGTAATGGGGTTGCACCTCTTGTGTCTCAAAAAATTGTCGCAATGATTTTGTGCCTCATTTTTCTTGGAACTTGTCGTGAAGGGGCTGCGCATCTCATGTCTAGATAATTTGTTGCAATGAGTCTTTAATACTTCTCCTGTGTCATGCTTGATAGGGGAATCAATAATGTGGTATTAGTACTACTTTCATGTCGCGTGTGGTAAGTTATATGGAATAAGCATGGTACATCTATCATGGTTGATATAGAATATTTTTCAACGACACGATCTCTGTGCGATACAACATTATTTCTCTTGTGCTTGCATCCTGCGCGATGCAACGTTATTTCCCAGAGGTTGTGTCGTGTGCAATTTCTACGCAAGGAAACAATATTTCTCTTGAGATTTCACCCTACACGATGAAATGCTATTTATCTTGTTCTTGTGTCATGCGTGATCTCTGCGCGATGCAACGTTATTTCTCCTGTGCTTGCGTCTTGCATGATTTTTGCACAATGCAACGCTATTTTTCTGAGGTTTCATCCTGTGCAATTTCTATTAAGCTCTAATATTGGATTATTACCCCTTAATTGGGGCATATTATATTAGTAATGTTATTTTATTTATTTCGGCTTTAGGCCATTAGTTGTAATTATACGTCCTAGTCTCCTATATATACCAAGGAGACATTTTCATTTTGAATCATCTTGTACTTGAACATTTAAGTGGGGTAAAAGGAGGTT
>JZKD02S1673731.1:61477-75357 GCA_000966675.3 Picea glauca
TGGCCCTTATAAGGTGTTGCAAAAGATTGGTACTATGGCATACAAATTGGAGTTTCCTGCATCTTCACGAGTACACCCAATTTTCCATGTTTCATGCTTAAATAAGGTTATAGGCAACAAGATCCCAGTTCAAACTATATTGCCAGAACTTGAGGAGGAAGGAAAAATCATATTGGAGCCTGAAGCCATCACTGACACAAGAATTCACCAGCTGAGGAATAGCTCCATTTCAGAGTATCTCATTAAATGCAGGAAACTACCGGCTGAACATTCCACTTGGGAAGATGAGTATTTTATATAGAAGCATACAGAGTTACTCAAGCATTGCAGACAACACTTGTTTCAAGGGGAGGGGCATGTTAAGCCCTAATATTGGCATATTATAGTAATGTTATTTTATTTATGTCAGCTTTAGGCCATTAGTTGTAATTATACCTCCTAGTCTCCTATGTATACCAAGGAGACATTTTCATTTTGAATCATCTTGTAATTGAACATTTAAGTGGGGTAAACGGAGGTTGCCCCCTCGAAGAGGCTTATTATCTGAAATTATCTCTTTTTCAAGGCATTGAGTACTTTTTCTGAGGTTTTTCTATGCTATATTGATATTTGGTTCTTAGCAATTTCTACATGATGCAACACTATTTCTCTGAGCTCATGTCATGTGCATTGTTGACATTAATGACAACCAAACTTCTAACAATACCCCCCTTTGGCATTAATGGAAACATAGTAAAATTTCCTTTCCTTATATTATCCCTCTTTTTGAGTTTTATAGCTTGAATTTTATTGTTTGTCCTCCCCCTTTGACAGTAATGACAGAAGGGATCTTTCTTTGCTCCCCTTGATATTATGCCCCCATTGAGGTGATGCTCCCTCTATATTTGTGCTTCCTTTTCTGATGAATATTTTATAGTCCATTTAGGGATGGAGATTACTCCTAACTTCTATCTAAGATTTTCAAATGTGCTTCTGGGTAAGGGTTTTGTAAAAATGTTTGTAATTTGTTCTTTTGTGACTACATACTCTACTTTCACCAATTTTTGAGTAACCTGATCTCTACGTAAATGGTATTTTATCGGGATATGTTTGGTTTTAGAGTGCATTACAGGATTCTTAGATATGCTTATAGCATTGGTGTTATCACAGTTGATAGTGATCGAATTATCATATTTCACTTGTAAATCTTCTAGGGTCTGTTTCATCTAGATTAGTTGTTTGTAGCAAGATGTAGCATCAATGTATTCTTGTTATGCTATGGATAGTGATACATATTTTTGTTTCTTAACTAGCCATGCCACCAAAAAATTTCCTAGGAAGAATGATCCTCCACTGGTGGTCTTCCTTTCATCTATACTACCTTCCCAATCTACATCAGTATATGCTTTCAAAGTAAACTCTTTTGTTTTTGGATACCATAATCCAACGTCTAAGGTAGCTTGTAGATATATGAATATCCTTTTCACTTCTTTTAAGTGAGTTTCTTTAGGTTTGGATTGAAACCTATCCACTAGTCCTACAACTTGCATTATGTCAGGTCTTGTTTTTGTTGCATAGAGAAGAATTCCAATCATAGATCTATACATAGTATGGTCTGCTTTTGGTGAATCATCATCTAAGATCATTTTGCATCGTGTGACCATAGGAGTGCTCATTGGTTTCCAATCTTCCATTTGGAATTTCTTGATCATTTCTTTGACATATTTACTTTGGCATATGAATATTCCTTTTTCTGTTTGAGTAACTTGTAAACATAAGAAGAAAGTTAATTCACCTAGCATAGATGTCTCAAACTCTTTCTTCATTTATGTGGAAAACTATCTACTTAGTATAGTCAGATTACTTCCAAAGACTATATCATCCACATATACCACCACAACAATCATATTTTGTTATTTAATTTTGATATTAGATTACTATCAGTATTTCGTCTCGTATATCCTTGTTTTTGTAGATACTGATCAAGTCTTGAGAACCATGCTCTAGGAGCTTCTTTAAGACCATATAGTGCCTCATTTAATTTTCATGCATAGTCTAGTTTTTTTTTCAACCTAAAGCATTCAGGTTGTTTTATGTAAACTTCTTCTTCTAAGGTTCCATTAAGGAATGTTGACTTGACATCCATATGATAGAATTTGAAGTTTTTGAAACATGCATGTCAGAGAGTTAGCTTAGGTTGATGGAAAATTGGTATGGATTGTTGGTTTTCATTGATTTCAACCATTGGAGAGTGATATTGTACATTTATTTAAACCCTTAGTGATTGATGTCAACCCTTGGAGAAAGTCCGGTAGCGAATTCTGGTAGCACAAAGGTTTGGGTAATGGACCCAAGTTTGTTTGATGTATACTAGTATGAGTTTTAATATATTTTAAGGTAAGACTATTCTATATGGATATTAAATGTCATTCCATTTCTGTTGGTATGTGGAACATCACATAACTCCTCACGGTTAGAGAGTTATGGCCATGTGAAGTTGGAGAACCCAGGTTTGGAGAATGGACCCAAGTTTGTTTGATGGATAATGGTGTGTGTTTTGATATATTTGCAAGTAATAATATTATATATGGATAGTACATGTCATTCCATTTTCGGTGGTATGTGGAACTTCACATAACTCCTCACGGTTATAGATTTATGGCCATGTGAAGTTGGAGAACCCTCATGATTCATCTAGAAGCCCCAAAAGGTCAAAGTGGTTTAAGAGATTTTAGAAGGTAGATAATAAAGTGAAGTGATGAGTGTAATATAAGACAAAGTGAATACAAAATATATTGTTTAAATAATAAAGTTAATGGAGAAATTACTAAGTTGACAAGTGGTTAGAAGTGGGTTAGCCCTAAAGTAAGGAAAGTGGGTTAAGATGGTTAAAAGGTAACCCCTTGAGGAAGCTACATGAAAGTATAAATAAGAGGCAAGGATCTCTCATTTTAAACACACTTGAGCATATTCAATATCTATGAGTGACTAAGGTAACCAAAGGATATCTAAGCCAAATTTCAGAGGGAAGGTGAAGTAAAGAAGGCCGAAATTCAAGGGAGGATAAATTCTTTTGATGATGATTTCTAAGGTATGTTATTTACAAGTCATCTCATCATTTTCACAATAAAGTTTTTTCTAGAATGATTCAGACCAAGAAATTGGGAGGTTGTTGAGGAAACATATCCAAGTATCTGTGGTACACATTTCATCTTGTGGGTCGTTGTATTTTTGGATATACACTCCATGGAAAATAGGGTTTGTGGCTAGTCTTGAAATTAGTCTAAAACAGGTGCTTCGGGTAAAAATGTCATAACTTATTCATAACATATCCAAATTAAGTAAGATAAAATGTGTTGATTAGAGTAAAGTTTTTAGTATTCTCTGTACAATTTTCAGATCTATACAACAAATATTTCGTGCGGGGCACGCTCTACAAGTTCTCTCTCTAGAATAAGCCAGAATTCAACAAGGTATGTCATTTTTTCTATAAATCCTTTTCTGAGAGGTTACAAGTAGTGACACCTGGAGGAATTGCATAAAACACACTGAAGAACATTGTGTACTATTTTCATATCTTTATTCATTACATGTACATAGTTATGAATTTTTCAAGTTAGGGTTGTTGACTAATCCAAAACTAGTCATGTGAGGCTAAAGTAAAGTTTGATTAAAATGCTAGTCTCTTGTTGTTAAAGTTAAGGAAGGTTTGCAGGTATGTGATCATATACACCAGGTATATTATAGAGTTACAAATCAGATTTGGATGATAAAATTGATGAGGGATTTTGGTTTAGGTACATGTTGGGTACATGGTTCAGACAAGTAGTTGATGAGTTGGCACATACATGAGGTGTATAGTTGATGATGTTGGTGCATCTTGATGAGTCATAGTTGATGAGTAGTTGATACATGATTGGTACATACTTGGTACATGGTTGGAGGCACTTGTTAGTAGTATTGTTGACACATGGTTTATGGATGATGTAGCATACTTGTATTGGTATATTATTAGAAGCACGTATTGATCTTAGTGATGATTATGAGTTTTTTTGTTATGCTTGATTGATGCACATTTTGAGATTTTTCTTGGTGATTGATCTTGGTGAGTAGATATGATTTGGTTGATAAGATTGATGGTACAGGTTAATTACAGTTTGTTTGGTACAGGTTGGTGCATGGTTGATGCACTTGTTTATGGTACAGGTTGATTACAGGTTGAGGTACAAGTTGGTGCATGGTTGATGCACTTGTTTATGTACATGTTGATTACAAGTTGAGGTACAGGTTGGTGCATGGTTGATGCACTTGTTTATGGTACAGGTTGGTGCATGGTTGATGCACTTTTTTATTGTATAGGTTGATTACAGGTTGAGGTACAGGTTGATGCATGGTTGATGCATGGTTCAAGTTATTAGTATAGGTTTTCTGGTGCAGGTTGATTGGTACAGGTTTACAGTAGTATATCTCACAGTGATAGTGTGACAGTGGTTCCATCATTATACTTATATGTCAGAGCGGTTGGACGAGGCAAACAGGTGATTGTATCCACCTTTCGGTTGTACTCAGAGAACATAGGGGGTTGTATCTTCCTTCTTGTCATAGCCAGAGAATTGGGGAGTTGGAGCTTCCTTCAGGTTGTAGCCTGAGAAACTAGGGGTTTGTAGCCTCCTTTTGGTTGTATCCAGAGAATTGGGGAGTTGGAGATTCCATCAGGTTGTATCCTGAGAAACTAGGGGGCTGGAGCCTCCTTCTATTTGCAGCTAGAAAACAAAGGAAATTGGTGCTTCCAATGAATTTAATTCTTAAATACATATTAGAAAAATAATTTTGTGGTTTTCTCCTGCTTTGGGTTTCCACATAAAACACTGGTGTATTGTGTATGTGTGTGATTGCTCATTTGTTCATTGTTTATTCACTCTGCAACTATTGGATGATAATGCTACATTGATATAACACTTTCATTTTATGGTAAAAAGGGATTGAATTTCTCTATTACTGATTCACCCCGCCTCTCAGTAATCCAACAATATAAATGATAAAAACATTATGATGGCTTCTAATCTTTCTACTAGGGAAAAGGTTTCTCCAAATTTTATTGCCTTTCACTTGGGCATATCCCTTGCATACTAGCCTGGATTTATTTTTTATGATATGTTGTTGACACAAGGGCAGACCCAAGGTTCAATGATTCAATAGCACACCAACAAAGCGCTAACTACCGGCCCTTTCGGCAACACCTGTGAAGCAGGTGAAGTATCACCTGAGGTAGAAATAGGGGGTGTTAGAGGATGCAGGTGTCTGTAACCAAGCTGGGACACAGATGTGTGATACTAACACTTCACAGAGTACTCTGTTAACATTTAGAATAACATCATAGAGCATACCCTAATAGAGATCAACGTAGTAAAAACAAAGATTAAGAACTTCCATCACTAAGCACATAGCACTGAGTTAGATCTACATCCATTCGTCCTTAACACAAGTAAAGCACTAAGCAACAACATATCTACCTATCATACATAACATTCAAGGCACTAAGAAGATTCATAACATAACCAACAAAGTACAAAGCAAACCAAAGACACAAGATATACGTGTTTCACCCCAGTGTGGGGCTACATCCACCAACTGCTTCATCTTCTTTATTATTCTTCAATCTCTTACATCCAGTTTCTCTTGTGCACTAAGCCACTGAGCCAAGTTTCACACGAGACAAGATATATACACACTAAGAACCATATCCTCCTTCCCAAAATTAGGTCAAGGCACAGAGCTAACTTCTTTATTGAGCACAGAGCCTTACATACACATTTTGTTGCACAAAGTAACTCAGAACTACTTGCATTAGCCCCTTCCCACTATCCATTACTCTTCTACAATACATTCTTACTTATACTTTTACAATCCCTTACAATAAGGCCTAATCATGCGTAAACCCCATGGGCCAACATCCCATAACCCCTTACAAAACCCCTAAAGAACCCCTTACAAAGCCCAAAAAATAAGTTAGATCTGCGATCTCAACTCCGTCTGAGCACTCCTTTCTCGACCAATGTGTCGAAGTCCAAAAAGTGGTCAAACCTCACCAAGGTTTCCTCAAAACTTGGTCGAGGGACAACATATGTCCATTTTCATTGAGTTTTCTTTTGAATATCCATTTGGTTCCTACCACATTTTTATCTTTATGTCTTGGAACCAGTTCCAAATTCAGACTTTTCTCTATTTTATCAAGTTCCCCATTCATTGATTTTATCCAGTCCTCACTTTTACTGGCTTCTGCAAAAGTTTTAGACTCCATTAGAGAAATCATTTATTGTTCTTCATATAAGAGTTTCCTCCTTGTTTCTACTCCATCATTCTTGTCTCCTATAATTTGACTTTCTAGATGATTCTTTTGAACCCTTTTTTATGGTGGTTTTGGCATGGGTGTCTCTTCTTGAATGTTTTTTTCATCATTGTATGGTTCATTTTCTTGCAACTCTTCATCATTTTATACTTCTTGGGATTCACCATCTTCTTCTTCATCACTGGCTCTTCTCCATTCATGAATTTTTGTTTCATTTTGAGATTTGATTTTTATCAATTTTAGATCATCTATTTTTATATTTGCACTTTCCACTATTTTGTGCAATCTTAAATTATAGCATTTGTAGGCCTTTTTTTTGGGTGAATATCCAAAAAAAATACCTCCATCTGATCTAGGGTCAAATTTCCCTAGATTATCTTCATCCCTCTTGATGTAACACTTACTTCCAAATACTCTAAAATGTTTCATAGATGTTGGTCTTCCAAACCACAATTCATAAGGGGTTTTCTCATGGTTAGCTCTAAGTTGTGCTCAGTGATCCGGATCTCAAGGGTTCATATCTGGATGGATTGAATGCCAAGAGAGGAGGAGCTTAGAGGTGCCAATATTTCATGGAAAAAATAAAAACATGGACAAAAACATGTAAATGAAGTACTCGGGAGGTGAGGCTCAAAGATGAGCCTCGCCTCTAAAAATCATTACTAGTAAATCATTCAAAGCTAATTAATATTACAATGAAAAATAAAAAAATATTAGAGAATCCAAAATGGGTAACTTGATATTATGAGAAGGTTTGCTAGGCCTTTATATAGTATTACAAAATGGTCCATTGGAAAAAGTAAAAAAGAGCTCATTAAATGAGTCTCTATTATTAGTATAATAGATCTAACTACCCAAATAGCTAAGTAATGGAAACTAAAACCCGATACAATAGTGGAAAGAGCTCATTAAATGAGTTTCTATTATTATAATAATATATCTAACTACCCAGTTAACTAAGTAGTGGAAAATAAAACCCAATACAGTAATGGAGAGATGAGGCTCTCATTGACCCATATGGACAACTTGTTAGCCCAATTAATTAATGAGGAGGTGAGCATCTCCTTCATCCACATGGGAAATCTATTAACTTTATAGCTTTATGACTTTTTCATATGAATTGATCGCTCGGTTAAGTACGTGAACTGATGTATATATTGCATCTCTCCAAAATTTGTCTGGAATCTTGGCATCATTCAACATAGTTCTTGGAACCTATTGAACAATTCTTTTTTCCTCTCCACAACTCCATTCTGTTGAGGAGTTCTTGGTGTTGAGAATTTTCTCTTGATTCCATGATCTTCACAAAACTTATTGAATTCTTTAGAGGTAAATTCCCCTCATTTATCTAATCTTAAACATTTTATTTTGAGATATGTTTCATTCTCTATATAATTCTTGAATGACTTAAACTTTTCAAATGCCTCTGATTTTACTTTGAGAAAATATACCCTAGTCATCCTTGTGTAGTCATCAATGTTCAACATGAATTAGTGTTCCCCTTGTATTATTTTAGTCCTAGAGGGCCCACAAAGATCAGTGTGAACAATCTCCAAGGTTTTTGATGTAGAATTCTCTTTTGCCTTGAATATGACTCTTTTCTTCTTTCCTAATTGATAGTGTTTGTAAACAGGATTTGAGGGCTTGATGAATTTTGGCATGTCTTTTACAACTCCCTTTTTACTAGATTTTATCAGGTTATCAAAGCTCAAGTGTCCCATCCTTCTGTTCCATAGACAGCTTTCATCTACTTGACTCATATGACATTCTTCTTCTTCCATAATATCTAATATATACATTGCTTGAGGTTCTTGGTGCAATTTCAACTAATTTTCCTTATCCTTCTTCTCTTATTTCACATTTGTGGGAGTCAAAGATGAGTATACTCCATTGATCACAATTTTGAATTACACTTATAAGATTAGACTTCATATTTTAAACTAGTAACACATTTTCTGCTTTGTTTTTCTTGTTTCCCAAGGTGATTGTGCCTTTTCCAAGTATTTTAGGAGATACATTATCTCCAAATGTGACACTTCCTTTTTCCCTCTTCATTAGTTTGAGAAATTTACTTTTATCTCTTGTCATATGTTTGGAGCATCCACTGTCAATGTACCATTGACACTTTTTGTTCTTGGCATACAGGGCTACTTTGCATTATGTATCTTCCACATGTTTTATTTTCCATATTTTCTTATCTTGAGTGATAAAAGAAATTGTTTTTGTGGTTATCCTGCATTCATTGGTTTGATGACCATAATTGTTGCACTTCTTTCATTCAACATTGAACATTTTTAATGGAGAGAATGAATTGTAACTTCTATTCTTCGGATTATTTTTTTCACTTTTATATTTTTTATTATTTCTATGAATGCATATTTTTCCACAAGCCTTGCAATGTACTACTTTATGTCCAAAGTTATTGCAAGAGTAACACTATCCAAGAAATATGTGTTGATATCTCTTAGGAGGACTTCTTCTAGCCATTATATTTCATTTTTCTTCTTTCTCTTTTGCGGGAGGTGCAAACTTCAGTTTATTATGAACAATGTTTAATGGTGTCTTCTTCATCTTGTTATTTTCAATTTTTAAGGTTCTCTTAAGAGCATCTGTATAACTGATTTCTCTTTTGTCTATATTTTGTGTTGTAGAGGTTGATATTTTATCATACCAAAGTCATGTCTTATTCTTTGGTGATATTTGACTATTTAGAATGTCATACAATATTTTTGAACTATTTTCAAATCTTGAGTGATTATTTCCTTTCTCAAGTTCCTTTTTTATAAGGACAATTTCAACTTCTTGCTTCTCACATTCTTGTTGTTTTTCATTAAGTTGTTCAGTTAGGACCTCTTCTATTCTTTTGGCTTCTTGGAGTTGGTTTTTCAATTCAATGATGATTCATTCATTTTCCTTGACTATTTTTGAGGTTTTTCTTTCTCTTGATTTATGTGTTTCCTCAAACTCTAGTAACTGTCCTTTTAGTGACTTAATCTTATTTGTATATTGTTTGAGCTCTTCTAGAGCACTAAACAATTCTTCTTCAAGATCTACTTCACCTTCCTCTTCAGATTCTTCATCCATAATAAAAGTTTTTTTAGTAGGACTATCATGTTTCTCTATACCCATAAATAGATACTTTGATTGTTCTTCCTCTTCTTCACTTTCTTCAGATGAATTGTTTTCTTTTTTGGTGTAGATGGTCTTCTTCTTTTTGTGGAATTTCTTCTTTTTTTCCTATTTTTCTCTTCTTGTAATGTTTGTAAGTTTCTTCACCATCACTTTCTTCTTGTTTTGGATAGGGACACTTTTTGGAAAAATGTCAAACTTTTCCACAGTCAAAACATTTAAGAGGTAGTTTTTCTTTGAATTTACCAGTTCCTTTCTTAAGTGTTTTCATGAAGTTTTCTACTTCTTCATCAGATATCTCCGATTGATCTTCATTGGACATCTTCTCCTGATTGTTCTTAGCTTTTCTTTATTTGAAAGAAGCTTCCTCTTTGGATGGTCTTTATTTCCCTGTCCTCGTCTCATAGGATATGAGGATTCCATGGAGCTCGTCCATAGTGAGTTTGTCAAGGTTGTATGTATCCTCTAAGGTATATATATTGACATCATATCTTATAGGAAATGATCTCAACACTTTATGAACAATATATTTGTCTTGTACTGTTTCACCCAATGCTCTGACTGAGTTGACTATCTCATCTACTCTCTGAAGATAGTCTACAATATTTTCTTCTTCCTTCATCTTTAGATTTTCAAACTATGCTTTGAGTGTTTGAAGCTTGGATTGGTTTACCTTTCCATATCCTTCATAATTAATTTTAATTTTGTCCCATAATTCTTTAGTTGATTTGCAGTGCATTACTTTTACAAATACATTTTTGGATAATCCACTTAAATTGACATTAAAAACTCTTGAATTGTCATTGCATAACGTCTTTGCAGCAACATCAATTGGTGGGGAATATGGTGCAATGTATCCATCTTCTAAAGATTGCCAAATATCAAATCTAAGTGTCATCATATGACTCTTCATTCTTATTCTCCAAAAGGCATAATCATCTCCTTTGAACAATGGTGCTATTTTAGATGGAATTCCTTGTTGTTAATCCATTGGATTATTCATGATCTACCTTCTAGTGGTTAGACTATGGTAAAGGAATCTTGCTTTGATACGAATTGTTGGAAATATAAAGAGGGTGGGGGTGAATCAGTATTACCTTTTATCCAATTAGTAGTTCTTTTCAAAACTTTTTCAAACACAACAATAAATTAACAATGAATAAAAAAACAATTAATTACTTATCAATAATAAGAATTACAATGTTTGTATTGCAACAAGGTGTGATTGTGAATGACACCAATCATTTTTAGAGAACCAACTCTAGGAGACACAAATACCCTTCCTTTCCTAAGAAACTACTCAAGGAAGCTACAACTCCATGCTTCTTCAAGTACCAACCTAAAAGGAGGCTCCAACCCCCTGAATTCTTCAAGGACCAACTTTAAGGGAGGCACTAACCCCCTGTTGTTTTAGGATTTTACCTGAAAAGGACTACAGTCCTTCCTTTCTCCTCCCTTCCACCCTCACTGCACAATTTTTACTCTGATATATTCTGGTGACTCTACTTCAAGTATACTCAGATATCTCTTGAGTTACACTTTCATTATTCATTTTGATGGGTTTATATATCTTACCAAATGGTGTGCTTCACTGAACCATTGTGTCTCTTCAATGAATCAATGTGCCTCTTCATTAATAATAGATTGTTATTGACATTAAATTGAATTGACTTTCAAATCCCCTTCAGATTAATTAACTTTAGTTCTTTATTATGTCAATCTTCCTTATGGAATGTTCTATCTAATAAACTCTTAAAAAATATTACTAAGAATGTCACTTTCATCATTACACAACGCTCTAGTTTCATTGAAATTCGACTATCATTGGATTGTGATCATGATTCAATCTTGATAGTTTATTTCCACCCCTGACTGTCTTGGGAACCTAGCCACTTCCTTGAACCCATTTCCAGGGAATTTGACTTAGGGAAACAATTGTAGATTAAGTAGCAATGGGGTTGTGTCTTTCGTGTTTCGAAAACTTGTCGCAATGGTGCTGCACATTTCATGTCTCAGAACTTGTCGCAGTGAGTTGCACCTCTTGTGTCTTGGAACTTGTCGTAATAGGGTTGTGCCTCTCGTGTCTCAAAAAAATTTCAGAATGGTGTTGCGCCTTTTCTGTCTCAGAACTTGTTGCAATGGTTTTCCCCTCTTGCATATCGACACTTGCCGTAATGGGGTTGCACCTCTTGTTTCTCAAACATGTGTTGCAATGGTGCTACACCTTTCGTGTTTTAGAACTTGTCACAATGAGCTAAGGATCTTTCTTCTCATAACTTGTTGTAATGGGTCTATACCTCTCGTGTATCAAAAAATTGTCACAATGATGTTATGCCTCTTGTGTCTCAAAACTTGTCGCAAAGGGGCTACGCCTATCATGTCTAGAAATGTTGTCGCAATGAGGCTTTAATACTTCTCTTATGACATGTATTTGTTTGGCTCAATTCAACCTTAGGTTTTATATTTTTATCCTTAGAGATGTTTAATTTTTTACTTTTGTCCTCTTCCTTATAGTCTTCTTAGGTCTTAGTACAAATAAAGTCAATATTGATGTTGGCCAAACCCTTGGTTTATATCTCCATCTTTATGACAAGATTATACAAGACATCGTCCTTATGCCACCACCACCCTGACATGTCACCACTTCCACGATGTACTAAAACCCTTCCACTTTGTCCCTCTACATGTTAGAAGGTCAAATCAAGTTATTTTTGTACGCTTCTGTCTCATCAGACATTTCGCAACGCATCTCAAGTACACTTTGCTCTCATCGCCATAATTTCACTTATGATTCTTTGTGAAATGATCTCCTTGTTTTCGACACTCATGATTTTAAGAAAATAATATGGGATTTCATAATTTAAATCTTTTCTAATTGTTTTCCCAAGATTTCAAATTTCTCCTAGCTCGACATTGCATAAACATGTGTTTTCAGACAGGCGCTACGAAAAATGTTGTGAACTAGATGGAGAGAGTGATTTGGAGGTTAGACTAGCTGCAGGTGGATTCATCCAAGCTCAATCCTATCAATTTTCAAACCTCAACCTCCAGGTACTCCATGAGCATTTTAAGATCTGTTGAAGGGCAATAAAGGTTGTTTTTATCATCTCTTCTCCTAGGCACTGCGAATTGATGGTCCACGTTTCCAACTCTCCCTCTTACCCCTGTTGTCACAATTCTTAGCCAACCACAAAGCTCACAACTTCTTTTACTAAAGATTGAGAAAACCTTGTTGTCAAGCCACCGTGCCTATCTCTTATTTGGATTTTGTTGCTTATGTTGTGAATTCTGCTACAAATCCCCTGTTTGGCATTGTAAACCCTGTACATCAACTCAACACTATTATCCACTTACCTCACAACCTGTACCAGATGGTTACCATTAAGATTTCCATTCTAATTTCAAGTCTAAATTCTATCTATTTTGGAAATTGAAAAGAAATTTGTTGATAAAGTTATGATAATTTTCCAAATGATGGTGAAGTGTTAAACTAAATCTTTTACAACTGATTTCTCCTTGCTTCTCCATTTTTCTTGTATGGTCTTCTTCCATTTCCTAACTATCAGCTTCCCTTTCATAATCCTAGGGGTCAAACAGGCTAAAGAACATTAAAACCCTAGATAGAATCTAGATCTAAAAAAAAAAATCCATCCAAACCCTAAGACCTTTGTCTTTCTATTTTTCCTCTTGCATCATTCAAATTGTTGTCTTAGTTTTCTTCCTATAACATCAATGGATACTCCACAATAGAAGAAGGCTCAAAAGGGTGGGGACATAGTGAAGACTGAACCCTATGACATGAGCTATTTGTTGTTGAACCTTTGATCAGAGAGGTCTTTCAAAGAGTGGGATGTTTCAATTTCTGTCAGAAGATGTAGAGGGGGCACCCTAAGGTAGCTAGAGAATTTTCCTTGAATTTTGTGTTGGGTATGTTTTATATTATTTGCATGTGTGTGTGTGGGCATGTCAAATTCCACAACTGCATCTGATGGTCCCAACTTCCTTTAGTCTTTGTGTCGTGTGCATCAGGTGCTTTCCTGAGGGTCCCAGGGGGGCATGTTTTCCCCCCTCTGGTTATGCATAGAGTTCAGCCCTGGGCAGTAGCCTAGAGCTGACGAGAATCAAGGCAGCATCCCAAAAAAAAAATTGGGCGGTTTTTTCTATTTTAGCAGATTTTTCTATTTTTAGCGGTTTTCTAAATTAATCCCCTAATAAGGGATTAGGGTTTTGGTAGCTACGAAATACCTAAAATATTGTTTATATTGTAAGGTGAATGGTGAAATTAATACAATGAAGATTTGAAAGGTGTGGTGTTCAAGGATAAATTCGTGAGTGCGGACACAGACCAATCTCCTCAGATCCACCTGGATCTGGAACAAACCGTGACAGAATACTACTCTTTCCCTAGTTCTAAAGTATTGAA
>JZKD02S1673731.1:88454-114528 GCA_000966675.3 Picea glauca
GCTTATTTACTCTGCAGTTATTGGATAATAATGCTTCATTGATATAACACTTGGATTATATGGTTAAATTGCTCTATTACTGATTCACCCCCCCTCTCAGTAATCCAACACATTAAAGTATTTGAATAAAATGCTTATTGAGCAATAGTTTATCTCTTTTTCGGTCTCATCAGACTACTTTACAAAAAAGGAACTGAGAGATTTTTCTTTAAGTGTTTTTCAGACTCTCTAAACATGAAAAACCCTTGATTTTTCTATCTTTGGACTCATTAAACAAGCATCGAAAGGCCCATATGGGACCGAACCACTCCTTCCTAGGGTTCGTTAAACATACTCCGAGGGACTCGTCCGAAGGAGGAGCTTACATTTACAAGCATATGTTATCCTCAAGCTTGCGTAAAAATAAAGAGGTACTCGCCAAAAATGGTGGGGGGGAAATTGGGAAAAAATGTGTCTAAACCTGTATTCCATGGAAGAGTCATTTTTGAACATGACACCCTTTCACTTGCTTTTTGTCTAGGTTGGAAAACCTGCTCTTCTCTTGGTCACACTCCTTTATAAGATTACAAATTGGTCTGGGATCCCTGTTGTTGAGTCAGTATTTTCCAAGACAATTTTCCTTGTCGTCAATATGTTCAAAGGGAAGTTCAACCTGGAAATACTTCTATTGAATCAGCCATTTCTACAGTCCTTAAGCCTTCTATTGCATCATCTATCCTTGAGTCAGTCCTAAATCACTTGTTACTCTGATCTACATCAAATCTTGTTACTTGTTTTGTGTCATTGATGGGGGATACATTAAGGCCCTCCTGTGATGAGTCTTTTCCTATCGACTTCAACTCATTATCCAAAAACTAGACTTAGAAACTAATTGGTACCTTGGAACCTACATGCCTCAATGGCAGGTTTCCTCGCTTTCGACAATGGGTTTTCATTATTGACCCTTGATCGAGAGATTCCGTCGAGTTTTCGACTTCAGCTCATTAATTCGCATTCATTGGATTGTACTAGTATACCTTGAGATTCATTGACATTAATGGTTATATCCCTCACACTTGTTAACGGTATTCATTAATGACTAGTAATCAAGTGGTTTCTACCATGTTCAACTTCAACACATGTATTCGCATAGTTAGATTCATACTTAGAGTGGTGGAGATGAAGACCCTGAATCTTCGCTCATAGATTCAGGTTGCATTGGAGTATATTCAGTATGTAATGTTGCATAGATCCACATTGTATGTCTGGTGCCTATGTTCAAATTTGAGTCTTTGACACATAGATCCACAGTGTATTTTTGGTGGCTATCTTCAGATTTGAGTCATAATGGCATGGATCCACAATGTATGTTTGGTGGCCATGACCTGTATTACTTGACATGGATCTTCGCATGTCAGCATTTATTCTTTGATTCATTTGTATTCTGAGTATGGGAGTGCCTACCTTAGTAATGATATATTATGGTACTGTATTTCCTTATTTGTTGGCAGGTTTTCGATCGACGTGTTCCTTGTTCCCTACACACACTCGACAAAGTATATCAGCTATCACTCTGTTCTAACTTCATACTTTGGGGGGCTCTCTGTCACACATTATTTTCGTCACCCTCATGATCGTTAATGATGTAAACCTATATGTTTCCTTCAGAGGGGTCAATGGCCTAAATTCCTAAAGAAAGAAGGGAGAATAACTTTCCCTAAGAGAAGAAGTTGTGTTTTCCTCTGTAAAAACCCTATTTTGGAGGATTTCCACAGGCTACACCATAGCTAGGGTGCGGAAATGCCTGATTTCCACAGGCTGCACTATAGCTAGGGCATGGAATTTCCACAAGATTCACTATATCCAGGTCGCAACGGCCTTTGTATGTGGGAAAAATAAGCATTTTCTCAATGCTTCTAGAAGGAGAAGATTCTATGGTGAGGTGGCCTCCGAATTGTTTCGATCTTACTCGCTTTCATGATTTAGTGGGATCATCCTAACCTCCTCACCTTATCCTCTTTATCTTATAAAATGAGAGGATCTCTCATGGAGAAAGTTAGCTTGGCTTGGGATTAAACTTGATAGGAGTTGAATTTGGCTTGATATTGTTAGCTTGGCTAGAGTGGCTTTGAGCTTTTCTTTGTCAAGATAGATTGTGAGTAGATGTTAGATCCATGGTCTCAGAATCCTTGGAGCAAGAAGTGTGTGGGAAGCAAGAATTGTTGGAAGGAACTTACGACATTAAGGCATTTGGTTGTAATCTATCTTCCTATTATTTAATATGATACAGTGGCATGTTTCTTTCCCATAGAATTATCTTATTTTATTGCATAATTCCTTGATTGTATGCACAGGTTTTCATTGAATATACTTTACTTCTTTCACTTTGGTTGGTTTCTGTCTCACTGCAGGATCAGTATCACAAGAGAACCGAAGTGAAACAGGAACAACAAAGACATAAGGAAGCGACACTTAAAGGTATATCTCTTATCCTTTGTTTGGTAGTAAACTTGATGATTAGAGCCTAGGGAAAGCGCCATATTCTGTCATGTTTTTTTCTAGATCTAGGTGGTTCTAGGGAGATTAGTATATCTCTGCATTTACCGATTTATCTAACAACAGCCTACCTTACAGAGAGCCTATGCATATGTGCACTATCTCTCCTGAGCTTTAACATTCTCCCTCCTCCAAGGGACTCAGAGCGACTAGGAGTGTTGACATGCGTACGTGAAACTATTCCCAAGGTCGACGAACTCACAGTTCTTGGATCTAACTTAAGCCACCATAGGGCACAAGCATTTAAGAATACAAAACATGTACAATCCATATAATTTCTTACTTTCCTAATTACACAATGAAGCAGACACCAAAAAGGGATATAGTATAAATCATTAAGCAAACATATCCATCCCTGGATCATTCACAGTATATTTACACAATCACAGCTCAATTTCACAGGGTATGAGAATACTTATCTATTACAAGTTGCATCCAACTAACTGACTGTGGGTGTGCACCTTTCCACCCAACCATAGTCTCAGAGGCATTCATTCTTAGCACTCTAGCCACCCCCGTACCAAGCCATGATATCACTAGGGAATTTACACCATCTCTTAGAGAAACTCTCTCTGTCATAGCGACCCTGTGAGGTTTATCAGATGCTTCCTCATCATCAAGCTCATGTTCGGGTCCTTCAGGCCATATTCTTGGCACTTCCTTTGGGTTCTCACATATCCCTTACGAGTGTTTTCTCTTGTCCCGTGTCTCCTCTCTTGTTGTGTATTTGTATGTATCTTACCTTCCATCCTCTGGAAGGTTTTTCGAATTTTCATGTTCCTTCTATCAGAAGGAAGCTAGAGTTTGAAGGTATCTGTGGTACTTCGAGTTGACATCCTGCAGCTAGACCATGTTTCCATTCATGGGGGTGGTTGATAATTCAACCACTGGTCCTTTCTTCATTAACTAATTTATTTCCTCTAGATATATCATGGCTCGTACTTAAAGGCTTCACACACTAACCATCAGTTATGGGAAGTTTAACAATAATACATTTACATTGTCCACATGCTTAGCATGGTAATCCTATTTTATGATTATTTAAAAGCTGGGGGAAACAGGGGTGTTACAATTCCCTCCCCCTTAAAGGAACATCGCCCTCGGTGTTCTTTCTCAAAAACACATGTCATGCCTTTCTGATTCAGCTGTTTCAAAAATCTTGATCCTTCTTCCTTGGTCAGGTCCTTTTTCATACCTTTAATCTTGGTCACCTACTTTCAATAATTCTTGGACAACAAGCACGTTAATCATAGTCTTATGTGAAAACATTGCATAAAAATTTCTAGGAAAATTTCATAATCTTAGCACAATAATTATCTACACAGTTTGTGGATTTGTATCCACGTGGTTGTTTTGTTATCCAGGCTCATTGTTTTTCCTTGACATACCCATTGGGTGAATGATCCCAATCAATATTTTACAAGAACTATCAAGGTTTCATCTTCGTTGTGGTCACTCACCCTCCAGGCCCAGGCTCAAGCATCCCCTTCTCTGTTATACAGTCCCTCGAGTGATCTGTCTTGCCTTGCCAAGGTTTTCTCACACAGGAAGAACTACCCATCATGTGCATGATTCCAATCAATATTTTACAAGAAATATTAAGGTCTCCTCTTCCTTGCTGTCACTCACCCTCCAGGTCCAGGCTCAGGCATCCCCTTCTTTGTTATACAGTCCCTCAGGTGATCCATCTTTCCTTGCCAAGGTTTTCTATCATAGAAAGAATTCTAGAGACTCTATCGAGTCTT
This sequence comes from Picea glauca, assembly GCA_000966675.3. Taxonomy (NCBI): domain Eukaryota; kingdom Viridiplantae; phylum Streptophyta; class Pinopsida; order Pinales; family Pinaceae; genus Picea; species Picea glauca. The sequence goes on from JZKD02S1673731.1 coordinate 92,735, forward strand.
ACAGTCGAGGCGTCCCTCAAACTTGCTCTGTCGAGGCGTCCCTCTGGCTTGTGTTACCTCAACACAACATATTTTAGGCGATCATGGCCTACCATGGGGTTCTCATGGCTCAGTAGTGGCCATTTTTCATGCTTTTACAATGTGACAGCCTTCCGAGTCAGCGATAGTTAGGGACAAAGGTTACTCTCCTTCTCCTGGCATAGAAATAGTTAGGGATGAAGGTTACTCTCCTTCTCCCAACTCAATCATAGATAGGGACGAAGGTTACTCTCCTTGTCTCGAGTCAGTCTCTATTTCAAGCGATCAGATTATACTCTTTCTCACAGTTCTCCCTTGAACCCGAGAGATCACTCTTTTGTCTCTGCACTCTTCACAGATCTTTTCCTTCTACCTGTATCACAGGTATACAGAAATTCATGAGACATCATAAATTTTAAATTCAAAAATCTTCTTGTAAATCTGTCATCCAAAGATTTCCAAACTTCACATTTTGTTTTCATATTTGTTTGGCACAAGAAATAGATTCATAATTATGGGACTTTCCTTCCCATAGCGGTTTGTCTTAGCAAGTAATTGGTCTTCCTTATGGCTTACAACGCTGCCATATTCAAGACTTCTTTGCTTCCTACACTTTCAACTTCAATATGCCAAACAAATTGTTAGTTTCTCATGCTCATTTATTTTTATTGCACGTTTATAACGTCATCACAACCAATTTCAGAATTGTGCATACTATCACTCAAATTCACTTTCTCAAAAGGAACTACCATTCCTTGTAGTTTGGCTCAGTAGGCAATTGCTCTTCCTTGTGGGCTTACAATACTTCCATATCTAAGACCCATTTCCTCCTGCAATTTCAACATTCCTCAGCGAAACAAATTGTTAGTTTTCATTCATGTTACCTTTTCAAAATCAAGCATACTAACAGTCCAATTCATTTTCATTTATTCCCTTACCTATACATCATTTTATCGTACCAAATTTTTCAGAATGTAATTCAGATGTCAACTGAATTTATAGAATGTGCCAATGTTCATGGCCACATTCATACCCATTGCACCCTTGCATTGATTTTAAGTTCCCCACACTTTACAAAAAGCATTTTTCCATGGTGCATTGGAGCTTAGCCAAGCTTTTCACCATATGGCTTATTCATTTTCATTCATTCTTACAGCAGGACCATACTTCCTACCATAGGCTGATCATGATCCCAAATTGACACACATGAAACTCAAAAGTTTCACATGAATGCCTTTAAGCATTCCTCCTTCATTAATAACGAGGGTGCCAACACTCATGGCCACCCAAATTTGGTTTTCTCTAACACCTATACAATGTAAGTAGAAATGTTGGAAGTTCATCCTTCCTCAATGGGAAATGTATTGTCTGTCCTTTATGCAAACATGCATTTCCTTGAAGCAATTCCATGCAACGTGATATCTATGAGCACTTTTGGTTTCCAATCGTTCCTTGATTGGTCCATGTATTCATGACATATCAGTTCATGAATTCTTCCAAGGATTACAATCAATCTTTACTACCAGAGGTTCACACCTCCATCATTCAAGTTCTCCTTCCCAAATCATACCCTACTTGGGTATCCGAGGCATACAAATGCCTTTCAATGTTCCATACATAACATTAAGACCGTAAAACATTTCAGAAGGGATTCTTACCCAATTCTTTCATACCTTGTGCCACATAGGCATGAACATTTTTATACCAGTTTTGGTTGTTACCACCCCCTCTGATATTATCCCATCAATGGTGATCCATGGGGACCTTTAAAGTCCCTTCAACAATCTTTCAACAATAACCTTCTCATAGTCATCCTCTGATTGAGGTTGTTCATTATTGGCAACAGTATTTCTCAACAATTCCAATCTATTTCTTTCTACACATGACATACATCATAAACACATTGGTCGTCATGTAAAAATGCAAGTACCATAGCATTTAAATTATTAAAACATTTTCATACATGTCCTAGCATATCTGTATGCACTTCATCAAATTATCCTTAATGTTTTCATGAGAGAAATATCGGCAGTTCTCAACTGTTTCTGCAGTAATACAATCCTCATCACTATGGTGTCAAAACATTTACTTTCATCAATGTATTAGCTTTCTCCTCCCAAACAAAAACATAATACATAGCAAGAAAAGAATTGAGGCTCTCCCCTTATTCAAATTCTTTCTACATCGCCTAGGACTTTTCATCCCAGCTGAGTTATTTCTAAGGCCTCACTGTCTTTTCTCTACTTTTGAAATTTACTCCCTATTGGGATCTTCCTGCTCTTTTCCTTGAGCAGCCTTGGTTAGGCCTCACCCTAACCTTTTTTGGAATACAACAACATGATTTAATAACAAACCTTTTTGTTCATAATGGGTCATGAACATGTGCATCCTGCAAATTACCATTCGGTTATCAGAATGGTCAATATTCATTTATTAGTCTTATATTCCTTATATGATGTTTTTCAAAATGTAATCCAGGATTCTGGTATATATATATGTATATATATATATATAACCTTGTGGCTCACTACTTAATTCTCAACAGTCATTAAGGTTGTGACTTTCATTTCCTGACAGAGTCTTCACACAGTTCCACTACATGGAACTCCTTCAGCATGCAACTTCCTCATTACATATCTATCACTATTTCTGATGGCCTTAACCTTGAGTTAGCTTCCACAGTTTACCAAATATCCCATAAGGAATATAAACATGCATATTTGTCATGTACCCAAATTATGTATCCATACATATTCTGGTTTTGTTAACTTACATCATATATGTTCATCACTTGCACGCTTAATATCATTCATACCTAACTGGTATTAATATTAGGCTTCATATTAGGAAGCTCCACAATACATTAACCCATGCACTCAAGCATGATTAAACACAGATAAGTATTCATCATGCTAGGTTTCTTCTTGCACTTTTTCCATGTCCTTCACACACATGGACATATCAAACTTCTATATCCTTTTCCCAAGGATCTTCCAATCATCCTTATGATCATGTATACACATTCATGTATAAGTAGGTGCATCTCTTGCACCTTTTTACCTCATGCATTCACTTGATAGTTTAATTTCATCATTAGTTTCCTTTAGTTTGAGATTTTAGTCACTTACAGGACTAATCTCACAGTCATATCTCGTATTGATGTTGCCTTCTCTCAAGGCAATAACCAACCAGGGTCACTTTCCTCTTTATGCGACAACTTCTAGCAAGAAAACCTTTTTTCCTTAACATCCATAGGGTTTTACCCATCTCACTTTTCTCTGGTCATGAGGATTTATATACTCTAATTTTAATATAAAGCAGTAAATATAACTGCCAGGGATCCTACCTGATCCTATCAGATTCCTTTAGGCCCATAAAGGTATTAACCATTACATAATCCACCATCATCAATGCATGAAGTTCCAACTGCCCACGCTTAGAAGCAGTGTTACGAACACCAAGTCATCCATCCTTTAGGCTTTAGCTACTCTTGACAGAACCCTGCCACCTTCAGCTATCCACATTCAAGTCTTAGTATAAATGCTAATTAACATATCCCTACTTGGTAAGAGTAGTTATCACTTTGACAAAGGGATAAAGAAATTCTTCTGCTGAAATTCAAAAAGAATTCCCAAAATCACAGGTTCAATCTATAGTCCTTCTCCTCAAGTAGTATATGCAGATAACAATATCGCCTTGCGCGACTCATACATGAGCCCAAGTAGGCCAAGTTTTGTAACCATGATCCGATACGAATTTGTAACACACCCATGACGGGGCATAAAAAATTTCTCTTTTCTTAAAGGATAGATTCTCCATCCATGGTTTCTAATTTGGAAAGTCGGGGAACCAGTCCGACCTCCTGGCCAAGGATCTCCGATTCTAGAGCCAAACGACTTTCTGATACCTTGATGGTCTCGTTCTATAATTAAACGCAGACCCTTTCGACTTCCGGGTGCAGGTCTAATGGTACCTGCAACCTTCCCCTTTTACGCTTGTGAAATCTTTTAGTATGGGCACTAGCTCCTTTTTTGATAAGCCCCTTCCCTGATATGACCTTGGGTGATGGCCTTACGTAACCAAGTGATTATGGACGCGACCAGAGTGGTTTGAATCCAAACTACTTTTCACCCGACAATTCTCCTTGAACCTCCACGTGTCCTTTCTCCAAAACCATGGTCTAGATTGTGGCCCGCCCTCAAATTTTTAAAGTTCACGCACTTTCGGTTCCCGCAATGCGATGGGACCATTGATCTTACAATCTTAATGGTGATTCTAAACTGATGGCTCAGATATGTCCCTTTCTAATCAATGGACACGATTTTTTTCACGATTCAGGGTTCAGAGTTCTCAGCTCTCAAACCTCGCCTTCTCCCGCAATGAAAGATCTCCTACCATGTATCCTCTTAGACCAATGGCTTCGATCATTTTGGGATTTCAGGCTTCAAAAATCTCAAATATCAACTCTTGTTTTCCCCAATAGCTTTTATCTGAAGCTAATAGTCCACTAATGTGTGTATTCCACATATCAACGGCTACAATCCCTTCGGGTCTTCCGACTTCAGGTTTCTCAATTCTTAACTGAAAATCCAAACACATTTATCTGAAACTCACGATCCATGGGCCATGTGTTCCTATGGATCTGACGATCTAGATTTACTTCAGACTTTGGGATTCAAGGGTTTCAACTCTCAACTTTTTCCTGCTCGTAAATCTTTTGAAGTTTGACCTTTGGATCTACAGCCACCTGTCTCCCTTCAGTCTACGGCCATGATCTTCTCCGTGAGGTCAACCTTCGGGAGTTTCTGTTCTCAATCCTTGATTTTCTCCACATGGAAATATTCTGAAGTGGAATATCTACTAACACTTGTCCCTTTCAATCAATGGTTGTGATTGATTTCACCCTTCGGGATTCGGAAATCTCAATTCTTAAAACTTCATTTCTTCCAAAGTGATTTCTCCGAAATAACCGATCATCCTTCATGTATCCTCCTCAATCAGTGGCACTGCTTTCCCTTTGGGACTTTGTCCCTTTCAACCAGATCAATTTCCCCTATGTTCCCTTCTCGATCAACTATCGAGATTGTCCTCTAGGACTTAGGCATTTTCTCCCTCTGCTTTCCTCTAGAGTTTTGGATCTGGCATCGTGTGTCCACCTTCAAATCGACGGATCTCGTCCTCTTTGGGACTTCATATTTTGGAGGTCTCAAATATTATTTTTCCTCACACTTTGTTTCTCCTGGAACATTTTACCCAGAGTCCGCGATATAATGACATGTGTCCTCCCGTAGATCAACGGCTCTCGGTTGTTTCAGTTGTTCGGGCTTCGACGATTTCAAACTCTTCCTCTTCGTGTTCTCCTGGAGTGATTTCACCTTGAGTTAACGATCTGTCACCATGTGCCCTTCTTGGCGATGAACAGTCCCAATTCACTTCGGGACTTTAGCGTTCGGGAGTTTCTACCTTTTCTCGCTCACTTTCTCCTGAAAGGGTTTTACCCAGAGTTAATGATCTATCGATGGATGTCTCCCACGAATCGACAACTTCAGATCACTTCGGGGCTTCGTTCTTCAAAATTCTCAAGTACTCACCAACGCAAACCTCCAGAGTGAAATCCTTCTGGAGTGTCATATCTCCGCATCTCCTACTATCAACGGTCAGGGTGAACTCCCACGCTTCGAGCTTCGATAGTTCCAAGCTTCTACGCCCTCATTTCTTCCGAAGTGCATTCACCCAGAGACTCCGATCTATTGACACGTACTTCTCTGAGAGATCAACAACCAGGACCTACTTCGGGTATTTACCCGAAGTCTGCAGACTTACACCACCTGTCCCTCTTGGTGATGGACGGTCCCATATCGCTTCAGGACTTTGAGACTTTGGAAATTCAATCCTCCTGGGCACGCAAAGGTTAAAAATTGTACACTTTATCTTAGATCAGACGACTATCATCCCTTTTACGCTCAGATCCGATGGTTCACCATTATTTTGGAGCCCCAACATGTGTGCTCTTTATCAGAGAGCTCAACCTCCGCAATCTGGAAAGTAATCGCCCAACTCGGTCTAACTAGAGTCATTGATCTTCCAGACCAACTAGATCAATGGCATTGGTGAATAGCGGGCCGCGAACTAGTGTGTCCGCTAATTTCACCTTCGTGCTCCACAATGATTCCCCACCCTCGATCTTTGTTCATAGATCGATGATTCACAGTGATTGCGGGGTCCAACCTCCACAATCTAGGAAGTGATCGCTCAAATCTAGTCTAATCCTAATCATTGATCTTCCATTCCCAACGAGATCAATGATGTGGGTTGATTGCGGTCCATGAATGTAATATACCAGATATAAAAAATATGCAGAACAAAAATAAAATGATAGAAATGGAAAATAAACAACAATATAACCAGAACAATCACCACAATAACACATAAATGATATCAAAATAACACCATAAAGAGCACTTTTATTCTGAGAGCAATGTTCACAGGCCTCTTCGAGGGGGAAACCTCCAGTCAAGCAGAGCTCTATTACAATAATATCGAAGCTAGGGTTCTCATACCCTCTACTCCTATTTACACTAAATATGTCTATTAATAGAACCATCTAGAGGAAGATCCTTCTAGAAGCGGAAGCTTCTATTAGGTCTTCTTACATTCGATTTATTCTACTTTATTACAAGGCCTTATTAATATTGACCTTTATTACATCGAAATACATTGTTCTACCTATGTGAGGGGTTAGGTCCCTAACATGTCCTCCCCCTTAAAAACAACCTTGTCCTCAAGGCTTGAGATGTGGAAATTGTTGCAGAATGGTAGTTGGTTCCCAAGTGGCATCTGTTGGAGTTGTATCTTTCCACTAGACTAACACCTCCTTGATGTTTCACTAATGCAGGCGACACTCATGCTGGTCCAAAACAGCTTGTGGCTATAGCCAAATGGAACCTTCTTTGTCCAACTCGGGAAGGTTGGTTTGAGTTTGGCACTTAGTTCCAATCACCTTCTTTAAGCATGAAACATGAAAAATAGGATGTAGCTTACAATGACTGGGCAAAGCTAACTGATAGGCCACCTATCCCACATGATTGAGAATTGTATAAGGACCATAAAATTTGGGTGCCAGCTTCTAACAATGGTCGACCTTGAGGGAAGTTTTCTTGTAAGGTTGCAGTCGAAGAAACATGTGATCCCCTTCTGCAAAATGACGTTCAAAGTGACCTTGATCTACTTGTTGCTTCATGCAATTTAGGGCTATGACCAAATTCTATTTGAGGGTATGGAGAATAGCCTCTCAAACTATAAGCATTTGGTCAATCGCTTGGACCTTGGAGACACCTAGTAAATATGAGAGAACTGACGGTGGTTTTTGTCCATATACGGCCTCAAAAGGAGTCATGCGGGTAGTTGTATGGTATGAAGTGTTGTACCACCATTCAGCTAGGGGTGACCATTGAGCCCACTGATTTTTCTTTTCTGATGCAAAACACCTCAAATATGTTTCCAAACACTTGTTGACAACTTTATTTTGGCCATCTTTCTGGAGATGATAAGTTGTGCTGAGATGCAATTGCGTGCCTTGTAGCTTGAATAGTTCTTTCCAAAAATTGCTAGTAAAAGTTGGGTTGCGATAAGAAACAATAGAATGCGGCATACCATGAATCTTTAAGACCTGATCCATGAAAAGTTGAGCCACTGTGGATGTCGTAAATGGGTGTTGAAGAGCACAGAAATGAGCATACTTGGAAAGGCAATCAACTACCACCATGATGATTGATTTATTGCCTGATTTAGGTAAGCCTATAATAAAATCCGTAGAGATATCCCTCCAAATAGCAGGTGGAATCGGAAGTGGTTGTAGTGTGCCAGGATATTTGACTATTTATCCCTTGTTGCATTGACACACATCACATTTGGCCACAAAATTACGAATGTCTTGTTTGATACCATCCCAGAAAAAGGAACGTTTGACCTTGTCATAGGTTTTGGTAAACTCGGAGTGCCCAACTATGGGTGTAGCATGAAGCTTAGAAAGCACCGTGGATTTATGTTTTGACTGTTTACTTAAATACAAATGACCTTTGTATCGAAGCTCATCATGGAGCCAAGAGTACCCTGGGGAAACAAATTGAACTGCAATTGTTGTATCAGATGTGAAATTTTGGGATCATGTAGCCATTCCCGGTGAACGACTTGGAGCCAATATGGTATAATGAAGGAGAAAGAAAAAAGGAGCCTTCATCTTCATATTTTCGGGAAAGTGCATCTGCAACCACATTGTCTTTTCCTTTCTTGTAAATGATCTCATAATAATATCCAAAGATATTAGTCACCCATTTTTGTTGCTCTGGGGAGGAAATGCGTTGTTCCAGAAAATACTTGAGGCTTTGATGATATGTCTTAATTTGGAAGCATTGCCCTAATAGATAAGGGCACCATGTTGGTTGTGGAGCCTGATTATCTTCCTAATTCAGAGGTCCTTGCTTTCAGTAGTGTTTATACCCCATGAAGTATTTACACCCCAGAAGTATGTACACTCTTCCACGCGGGGGAGTGCAGAGGGGGGGTACCCCCTCTGCGAGGTCCAGGGGGCCTATCCCCCCGGCTGGGGGGTCTGGGGGCAAGCATGCCCCCATAGCAAAAAATGCCTTGTAAAAGTATATTGTAATTTCATTGTAAATCTGGACCGTTCATTATAAGGTCACAGATCTAACGGTAGAGATTATGTTAGGTTTTTTTTGCCCTAGAAGGCAACCCTCTTTTATGAGGGAAATGTATCGCGGCTATGGAGTGTGGTAAGTATTGTATTCTGAGAAAGGAGACTCTGAGAGAAAGAAGAGGAAGTTACAGCAGGTTTTGTTGTAGGTTGTATCCCTTCATTTGCTGGATAATAATAAAGGAAGGACCTGGAAATTTCTCTGGTGGACGTAGCCCACTCTGGGTGAACCACATAAATCTGTGTCTCTCTTGATTTGTGTGTCTTCTGTGTTTTGTTTCTGCATTTGTTTTATTTTATTTCTCCACGGTCCTGTTTTTCTAACACACCACAAATCAATGACATGCGGAATAGCCAACATTTCATTTTCATATATTGATTTGCCCAAATTTTGTTCAGACAGTTGTTTGTTGGTAAATGGGTGACGATAGGGATGGATATTGGGAGGAAGGCTTCATGGGATAAGGGGAATGGAATGATCATGAACACCACGGGAAGGCGGGAGTCCCTGGGGAGTTGAAAAGTCCAACAGATGTTTAGAGAGGATGGATTGGAGGTCTTGCGGCAGAGAGGGTGTCTCAGTTTCCTGTATGGCATGGAGTTGGGCAATAATGCCAGAATGATCTTTTTTGAGTAGTTTTTCCATTAGATGGGAACTAATGATCTCAGGTGAACTGGTGGTGATGCCTTGGAACTTATATTTTTGGCCCTCCTGGTCGAATTGCATGGTTAATTCCTTGAAATCCATGAGAATGGGAACCAAAGTCCTTAGCCAGTCTACACCTAACACAATGTCACAATTGCCCATGTCAATAGAAAAAATATGAGATTTCAGGTGGTATTCACCAATTTGGAGACACACATTTTCACAACGCCCTCCACATTTCATGGAGCCGCCACTGGCAATCATGATTTGGAAATTATTGGCTACATGGATATAGCAATGAGTTTCTTGGGCAATGCGACTATGAATAAAATTATGGTTGCTTCCACTATCTACAAGAATGATGACCTTCCTATGCTTGATGTAATCGATTAGCTTGGGGATTTGGGGGGCAGAGAGGCCAGTGAGAGAATTTAGGGATGTCTAGTTTTCTTGCGGGGGGGTTTGGGGGGGGGGGGTTATGTCAGTGGTTTCAGGTGACTCAGACACAAGGGGATTTTCAACATCCTCTTCCAAAATATCCTCCGAGATGGACATTAGAAGCTTTTGTTTCATACACATGTGGCCCAGAAAATATTTTTCATCACAATTATAACAAAGGCCTTTGAGTTGGCGTTCAGCCATTTCAGCCTTGGTTAATTTTTGGATCTTTAGTGGAGCAGAGGAAGTATTGGGATTTACTGGTTTAGCGCGAGGAATAAAGGAGGGTTTCTGATTTTGAAAAGATACGACCTGTTGTGTTTCTTTAGCTCTTTTAGTATCCCCCACCCAACTCTGAGGCCAAGCCATGAGGACATGGGCACGAATCTCATCCTTAAGGCCACTGATAAAACATTCTCGGAAAAAGTCATCAGATATACCCTCTGTCCGAAAAGCCAAGCACTCAAAAGCAGCTATAAAGTCTTCCATTGTTCCTGATTGTTTCAAATTTTTCAAATAGCCTAAATGGTTGGTGTTAGTGTCAAAGAGTTCATAAATCTCTGCCACAAAGTGTGTCTAACCAATATACCCTGGACGAGAAGTTTTTCTCAATTGCCACCATTGCCAACGTTCTTGATCTAGATGGAGAACACTATACCGTAGTTTAGCCAAGTCATCTGTAATGTCATATAAAGAGAAATAATGTTTCATTTGGGTTACCCAACCAGTGGGATCTAAGACATCAAATATGGTCACATCCACCTGTGGAAGGCGTATGTCGCGTTGAAAGTGATGGGGCTGAATATTATGGGAATGAGAGGAAGTTTCAGCTTTGGTATGTGGATATGGGTTAAATAAAGGGTTATTTGCAGGGATATGCAGCTTGGTGTAGATCCTCAAGACGACAGATTCAAGATTGGTAGTCATGTCTTGTTTGAGTTCCTCGATTGAGGCGGCGATAGAGGACTGCATGGTGGTATTGATGGTGGAAACATTGGCACTGAATTGTTTCACTTCTTGTTGGTTCTCTGTGAAATTAGATTGCAAGTTATTGAAGCGAGCTTCCAAGTCTTGGCTATGGGTATGGGCCATGATGACGAGGGAACCGAAACGGGGAGGGTGGGGTCAAAACGTTTGCTGAAAAATGATATGTATGAATGTGATAAGGTCGAAGAGCTAAATCCAATGGAATAGATCTCAAATAATGGTGCAAAAATTTCCAGACTTCTTTTTTTTTTAACACCTGCAGAGTTATACTCCGGTCTGAAGAATACTGCAGTGATGAATGCCCAAATGCTTAACCAGGAAGAAATGTGTAGTGATTTGGCAACCTGAAAAATAGTTGCATGGCAATAGATCTTGTCTAGTTTAATGTTTTTGTTTCCATCCCCAAGGGTTAGGTATTCAAGGGTTCTGTTGGCACAGGGGCATACCCAGGGTTCAATGCTACAACAATGCACCAACAAAACCCTAACTATCATCCCTTTCGGCAACACCTGCGAAGCAGATGAAGTCTCACCTGAGGCAGAGGTAGGGGTGGTTGTAGGACTCAAGTGTCTGCAACCTTAGCTGGGACACAGATCTATGATTATGATACTTAATAGATCACTTAGCACCATCAGATCCTCAATATGTAATCAATATCCACTTTGCTGACAAAACAAAGCTTCATAGCATTCAAACTGAACTAATGTATTTAAGAACTTAGCACAAACAAATGGATCAGATCTGGCAGAGGCAAGTACTAAGAACATTCATAGAAGTCATATCTAACATTCATAGCACAAAGCATAACCAGATCTATCTATCTATATCAAAATACTTAGCAAATAACATGTGAACACATCAAGACAAAGCACAAAGCAGCATAACACAGTGTTTACATGGTTCACCCCCACACTGGGGCTACATCCACCAACTCTTCTTCTTTATTGTCTTTAGTCAATCAGTTAGAAGCACGGAGTCTCAAAATCCTTACTCCACATAGGACAGAATATCCGTGCATCTCGCTAGATCCTTCTTCCTTGCGTTCCAACACTAAGCCATCTTACAATCACTTGCACTTAGCTCTGCAAGTTCTTATCACACAGTAAGAACAAAGCCTTACAATTATTGATCACACAGATCCAACTCTTGGCACTTATCCTACTCGCATACTAACATCACATAGATGCATTTCCTCTCTCTTTTATATAGCCTAGGTGTCCTTTTATATATTACAAAATAGGCCTAAACATAGGTAAACCCATGGGCCGACATCCCACTCCCATTACATAATCCCAAAAACCCAAAAAGGACCTAGAAAGGGGTTGAGATCCCGTGATCTCTGCTTCATCTTCCGCTCCTCCTTCGACAAGCTTTCGAACTCCCAAAATAGGTCAACATGACCAAGAATCTCCCAAAACTTGGTCAAGGGACAACAAGCCCCCAACACTCACTTGTGACTCATCCCGCATCACTCTGGTCTGATCAGTTCTACTTCAAATGCCTCGAGTTTGGCTCGAGCTACTTCGACTTGCTGCTTTTCTATGGCCTCTTGCTCGGTGAACTCTTGGATCACTGCGTCATTCACTGGCCCTTCTAGGCATTGTTCTGATGTAGTGACAACTTGTTCTATCTCTACTCCTCGGCTTTCAAAATATGTGAACAATTGGCATGCCTTATCTTGCACAGGTTGGAGCCATTGAGTTACTTCCATAACTTTGCTCTGGATCATATGGATCTGTTGTTGGGTTGTGAATTTCTCTTGAGATCTCTTCATTCTATCTACAGCTAACAGGGCCTTCAGTTGTGCCTGTAGTGTGTCTCTGTGTTGCTTTGCTTCCTGGAGATGAGAATCCAGTGCCTGCAATTCTGGATTCTCAGCAAGCTCCTCATATGTTTGGGCACTACGGTTACTCAACTGCTTGCATTCCAGGGAAAGAGATTTTAATCTATTGACTGTGTTGTGGGAAGTTTCTTCCCTTAGGTCTCTTACGTCTTGCGGGGTCTCGGGCACTGCATGTAGCTCCAAATATGCTATGTGTTGTTGTAGTTTTTGAATCAATTCTTCAAGTTGTGCCACCTGCTGTGGAACTCTCTCTTCAGCCTTTACTTCTACAACTATCACAGAGCAAAGTGCTCTATTGACCATTTCTTTTACTTCAAGTTTCTCTGTGATAAATTGTTCCTTTTCTTTCTTTAGCTGGACTTTTTCTTCGTCAAACTTTGCCTGGAGAGCAAGATTCTCCCATTTTGCAGTACTGCATTTCTCTAAAAGGTCTCCTTGTACTTATGCTAAAGCCTGGGTGGCTTTCATTATTTCCTCTTGTGCTCATCGAAGGCGAGCTTCGACTTTATCAATGATTCAGTGGAGTTGAGCTGACTCATCTCCCAGCTATGGTGTTTCCAATAGCAGAGGCGCAATGGAGACTGCTCGGCTGGACTGTAGTTCTTATTGTACTCCTTGTAGCTCAATATTGATTCTATTGTACATCGCTTCCTGCTTAACCTCTTGTTTTTCTGCTATCTCCAATGATGCATCATTCAAGGCCGCTATAATGAAATCGAATTCATCTGAGGTGAGGATAGTCTGCATTTTGGTCATAGAAGCTTTCGATTTCTTCCAGGAGGAAGGTTGCAAGGGGGAGACCTTCCTTGTCTTCGAGGGGTCCTCCTCATCTCTAGGCGGTGTAAACTTTCCTTTCTTCGATTCAACTTCTACGCCATCTATCTCTCCACCATCAACTCCTTGCTCAGGTGAGATGGAAGCAGTCTTCGCTGAGGTACTACTTACATTTGGGGCTTCTTCATTTTTCTTTGTCTTTCTGGGTCTAGGTGTATCATGCACTACTTCTGGACTGTCAATATTGGATATCTCCATAGGATCTGTTGGAATGAGGAGGTCCACCAACCAGTCTTTAGTGATCTCCTCCAAGTCCTCCTCTGTCAGCTTGTAGTAATATTGAAGTTGTTGCTTGTGCTCATCAGCGCGCATTGTAATATAAATGAAATGGCGGTCCACGTTGAATTTCATTAAAGGTCGAAACCTATGGAGAGTATTTGGCGTGATGCGAGGCTTAAATTGGATGGTTGTCTTCAACTGGTTGTAATATGTGTGGAATATGCCATTTGACTACCATTGCTTGTTCATGTCACTGGAATACCACAGTGTACTAAAATTTGCAGCCAGAGGTTCTAAGGGCTCGATTTTCAGAAAGGTCTCACTTTCCGGCATCTCCCATGAGATGAAAGTGATCAGGATTAGAAGCCAGCTAAAGTGGAACTCATATCCTTGATCTTGCACTTCCCTGCAGTCTAGTTCCAAACTTGTAAATTTCCCTCCTGTGAAGTTCCCTCTGGAAGTTTCTATAACCTAGCCCTCTTCTTACTTAACTTCCTAGCCTTCTTCCAAGTGATCTTCATCTTAGAATGCCTTTTTCCATCCTGATTCTTATCTTTGTTTGACATAGTCACTTCTCGTTGTTGAAATTCTTTCTTAGGATTCGAGGTTGATACTTCTTCTCTGTCTGGGATAAGTACTTCAGTCTTTTGTGGGTCTTCTAGGATTCTTGCAACTTCGACATCAGGGTCTCTGGTGTGGAATAGCTTCGATATGTTCTCCTGTTCTTCTATCAAGTGAGTGATCCTTCTAGTCATGAAATCTTTTAACTCTTTTTTCTTTTGTTCCAAAACTTCTTCTTCTTCCTTTCATCTGTCTTGATCTCTATCAATCTAAGGTTTTCCTAGTAACATGGTAAATGGGGCACTGTCTTCAATAAATTTAATAATCTCAAAGTCTTTTTCTATCGAAGTTCCATTAACATTCATAGGTATGCGAGCGAGCTTCCCACATAGGTTTATCAACTTTCCTTTGAATAGTCATATTCCTCCTAATGAGGGAATCATAGTAGGCCTCCCTATAGCTTCCCAAGTTCTCTCTGTCATGATATTCACCTATGTTTCTTCATCTAGAACACAGTCAATGTCGAAGTCTCCTATTCTTGCTTCAATGCATTCTTTTTCCTTGAATATCTTTGATAATCTGATATGTCGGTGGTCATTCGGGGTTTCATTTATTTGCAACAATACTTTCTCTGATTATTTCTAGGGTTCTACTATTTTGGATCTGCCTTAGGGTTTCCTTTATTCAAATTCATTTATTCTAGCTTAGCAATCATTCTAGGGAAATCCAATATGTCATGGTCCATAGCTTTACAACAAATACAACTAGGTCTTTTCCCAAGGTATTCCTTAGCAAGGTGTCCTGGTCTTCTGCATCTATAACAGAGGGTTAATCCTCTCTTCCTTTTAAATGATCCCCAACCTTTTTGGTACTGCGCACTAGGATCATGGTAGCTATCCTGCAAAAAAAAATTTCTAGGATCCTGCATCCATTTGTTAGTCCAAACATTCTTTCTATGCACAGGTATAACATATCTTTCACTATTCTTATCAGATCTACTCATATCAAATCTTATTTCATCTATTAGTGCCCTAATTGTCAAGCTAGGACATAACCTATCAAACATATCTAGAAACAAAAATTTCCACTTATCTTACTTCTATAGATCACAAAGCTTCCAAATCTAAAACTTTTCACTATTCTTACCTTTATCACAGCATAGAGCTTGCATATCTTACCTCTTTTAATCAGAAATTCTCACTTTTACCTTTCTTAGGGCACAAAGCTTTCAGATCTAGCTTCTCTCCTTCAAATCCTACTTCTTTTCTTCAGATCGGGCTTCTTTCTTTCAGATTTGACCTTCCTCTTGGCACAAAGCTTTCAGAGGTCAAGTAGAATACTGTGCACTAGAGCGATAGATCTATGCACAGAGCTTTCACAACTTCAGGACGAATCTTTGCACAAAGTTTTTTCTTTCTCAGTTCCCAGCAATCATAGTTTCGGTCCCAGCAATGGAACCATTTGTTGGCATAGGGGTAGACCCAGGGTTCAACACTACAACATCACACCAAAAAAACCCTAACTACCCTTTCAGCAACACCTACGAAGTAGATGAAGTCTCACCTGAGGTAGAGGCAGTGGTGGTTGCAAGATTCAAGTGTCTGCAACCTTGGCTAGGACACAGATCTATGATTATGATACTTAATAGAGCACTTAGCACAGTCGGATCCTCAATATGCAATCAATATCCACTTCACTAATAAAACAAAGCTTTGCAGCATTCACATTGATCTAATGTATTTAAGCACTTAGCACAAACATATGGATCAGATCTAGTAGATGCAAGTACTAAGCACATTCATAGAAGTCAAATATAACATTCATAGCACAAAGCATAACCAGATCTAACTATCCATATCAAATCACTTAGCAAATAACATGTGAACACATCAAGACAAAGAAAAAAGCAACATAACACAGTGTTTATGTGGTTCACCCCCACCGTGGGGCTACTTCCACCAACTCTTCTTATTTATTGTCTTCAGTCAATCGGTTACAAGCACGGAGCCTCAAAATCCTTACTCCACACAGGACAGAAGATATGTGCATCTCGCTAGATCCTTCTTCCTTGTGTTCCATCACTAAGCCATCTTACAATCACTTTCACTTAGCTCTGCAAGTTCTTAGCACACAGTAAGCACAAAGCCTTACAATTCTTGATCACACAGATCCAACTCTTGGAACTTAGCCTATTTCCATACTAACATCACATAGATGCATTTCCTCTCTCTTCTATCTAGCCTAGGCATCTATTTATATATTACAAAATAGGCCTAAACATGGGTAAACCCATGGGCCGACATCCCACTCCCATTACATAATCCCAAAAACCCAAAAAGGGCCCGAGATCCCATGATCTCTGCTTCGTCTTCCGCTCCTCCTTCGACAGGCTGTCGAAGTTTCAAAATAGGTCAACATGACTAAGAATGTCCCAAAACTTTGTCAAGGGCCAAGAGGTTCTACAGAAAAGGGTTTTCCCTGTGCTATAGCTCTATGATATACATGCGGGGTCCAATAGTAGTACTCAGCCCAATATCTCAGGGCACTAACTAAGGAGGCTAGATCGTGCCCTTAGCCGTACTACCCAACTACCCAGGTACTAGAGAGTATCTTCCCGAGTGTTGTTCTTGGTTGCACAATAGCAGTTAGGTGGCCGATCGGTTTATCTAAAGAGGGCTTCAAGAAATCTAGGCCGATCCATACACGGGTGTTGTCTAATGCGCTACCACTCGAAGGGGTACCAACAGGGGTTACAAGGGTGGACAACAGATGTACACTTAAGTACCACTTGTATTTCCTGCCTCGCAGAGAGCTTGTGCATACGTGCACTATCTCTCCTGAGATTTAATAGACTCCCTCCTCCAAGGGACTCAAAGCGACTAGGAGTGTCGACATGCATACGTGAAATTGTACCCAAGGTTGACGAACTCACAGTTCATGGATCTAACTTAAGCCACCATAGGGCGCAAGCATTTACAAATACAAAACATGTACAATCCATATAATTTCTTACTTTCTTAATTACACAATCAAGCAAACACTAAAAAGGGATAAAGTATAAATGATTAAGAAAACATATCCATCCCTGGATCATTCACAGTATATTTACACAATTACAACTCAATTTCATAGGGTATGAGAATACTTATCTATTACAAGTTGCATCCAACTAACTTACTGTGGGTGTGCACCTTTCCACCCAATGATAGGCTCAGAGACATTCATTCTTAGCACTCTGGCCACCCCCGTGCCAAGCCATGATATCACTAGAGAATTTACACCATCTCTAAGAGAAACTCTCTCTGTCACAGTGACCATGTGAGGTTTATTAGATGCTTCATCAACATCAATATCACGTTCGAGTCCTTCAGGCCATGTTCTCAGCACTTCCTTTGGGTTCGCACATCTCCCTTACAAGCTTGTGCTCTCGTCCCATGTCTCTTCTCTTGCCATGTCTCTGTATCTATCTTACCTTCCCTCCTCTGGAAGGTTTTTTGACCTATCCTATTCCTTTAATCAGAAGGAAGCTTGGGTCTACAGGTCTCTGTGGTACCTCAAGCTGACATCCTACAGCTAGACCATGTTTCCATTCATGGGGGTGGTTGATGATTCAACCACTGGTCCTTTCTTCATTAACTGATTTCTTTCCTCTAGAGATATCATGGCTCATACTTCAAGGCTTCACCCTCCAACAATCAGTTATGCACAGTTTAACAATAATACATTTACATTGTCCACATGCCTTAGCATCGTAATCCTATTTTATGATTAATTACAAGCTGGGGAAAACAAGGGTGTTACACTTAAGAAAAATCATTCCATTTTTCTTTTAAATCAAGATTTTTTCAATCCTAATGTTTAACCAATGTATGAGCATCTTGTCTCCAAAATCAACTTGGTTTGACTAGACCTAGGGGTCTTGAGTTTATTTGAATTTAATTGTGTAATTGATGAAAAATCCTATGTTTGAGGAAATTCTAGAAAACTTGTATTAATTGTGGAATTCATTGTACTTGAGTTAGTTCTCGAGAGTTATGAGAAATTAGAGAGATCGTAGGGTTAGTTGTATGTCTCTTGAGTATATTGTAGATCTGGAGTGAGTATTTTGTGGATCTGAGGTTAATTTAGGAGGGATTGTTATGATCTGAACCAATTATGGTTTCAAAATATTTGTAATTTAATCATAATCTTTCGAGCATGAGAGAGTGGCCAAATGAATGTAGAACAAGCCAAGGAGTGTGGCCAATTGAATAAAGTATTTGACCAACAAGAGGGGGATGTTTAAAAGGCCATTAAGAGGCCTTATGTCACTTGTATGTACAATATTGTATGATTGAGTAATGATATCACTCCATTCGAGTGTTATGTGGAATTGATTAATTGAGGACCTTAGTATCTCTTAAGGTGTGCAAATATCTGTGTATTACTATATGTATTAAATATCTGCAAGGAACGTGTGTGCAGGTTTAGATTGAACCCTAGAAGAAATTTTTCATATAGAAAGACTTGATCGAGATCAAGCATTGATCACCGAAGGGATCGATGCCCAAATTCCGATAAGGTTGGATGCGCTCGTAGTAAGAGGGAGGAGAACATATTTGTAGTAAGAGGGAGGAGAACATAGTTACATTCAAGCTCTATACACATACGAAGCTAAGAACATAAAGAAATCATTTGTAGGTGATCGAGAAATAGGAATAGTCAAATCCCTATCGGGATTCATCGTAACCGTTGGATCATAAGCAATTGCAACCATCGGATCAAGAACCAAGTGAGCAAGAATTAGGAGGTCCTGTGGTAAGTCCATGGAGGGATCTCAATCATCCACCAAATGGTTGATTAAATTCCAATCATATATTGGGATCGGAGGAGAATCCTGGGATGGTGGAAAGGATTTTGGAGTCCAAATATTGGAGTGTGAAGTAAAAGGGAACTTCGATAGGTGAAATCCAATCAACGGTGGTGATTATTCAAAGAGGCCCAAAGATTGACGACAGATGACAATCAAGAATTTGGAACCCAAAGCAGTGTCAAAGAAGATTTGGGATAGCACATTCAAAGTGCTAATTGGAAGGATACTCTGACAAGGAGTTTCGATCAACGACAAAGATAAGTTTCACGATGATCCTGATCGAGGCCATGTAGACGTCAGGTGGTAGAGTCTGAGTGGTTGTCGTATCTAAGTATTCAGGGTTATAAGAATACGCCAATGAAAAAGAGTCCGACGAAGGAGGGCGACCAATGGTCCAATGCATTCGGAGTGATCTAGATCAGTGTCAAGAGAGCTACGTGTGGTGACTTTCTATTGGATGTCAAAGTAGACCCACCAGGGTCCAACAACAGGGGAAGGTCCAACAAAGAGACACCAATAGATGATGGAGATCTATTCAGAGTTGAATAGATTAACGACTCAGGAAGAGACACTTGGTAGGTCACTAGGGTGACACGTGGCAACTGACAGAGCCTTGATGTGGCATCAACAAATGAGAAGTGGACGTGTAGTAGTGATAAGGACAAGTGAAACTGTGACATGTGGTAGATGGATCCACAAGTAAGAGTTTAACACGTAGCACTCACGTGTAGGTCCATGTGACGAAGGTTCAGCGTAGTGAAAGAGAGGATGGGGGCAGTGACCGTAGATCTTGTAAGAATGACAATGGAGAAAGTAGATAGCTTTTGGAGTCTAAGAAGGACAGTTAAGACCGTCAGAGAAAGCTTTTCAAAGTGCAGCAGTTCACGGAAGTTCAATCTTGGTCACCTTCTTTCAATAATTCTTGGACAACAAGCACGTTAATCATAGTCTTATGCAAAAACATTGCATAAAAATTTCTAGGAAAATTTCATAATCTTAGCACACTAATTATCTGCGTGGTTTGTGGATTTGTATCCACATGGTTGTTTTGTTATCCAGGCTCATTTTTTTTCCTTGACATACCCATTGGGTGCATGATCCCAATCAATATTTTACAAGAACTATCAAGGTTTCATCTTCCTTGTGGTCACTCACCCTCCAGGCCTAGGCTCAGGCATCCCCTTCTTTGCTATACAGTCCCTCGGGTGATCCATCTTGCCTTACCAAGGTTTTCTCACATGGGAAGAACTACCCATCATGTGCATGATCCTAATCAATATTTTACAAGAACTATTAAGGTCTCCTCTTCCTTGCGGTCTCTCACCCTCCAGGCCTAGGCTCAGGCATCCCCTTCTCTGCTATACAGTCCCTCAGGTGATCAATCTTTCCTTGCCAAGGTTTTCTCTCACAAAAAGAATTCCAGAGACTCTATTGAGTCTTACAGTCGAGGCATCCCTCAAAATTGCTCTGTCGAGGCATCCCTTCAGCTTATGTTACCTCAACACAACATATTTTAGGCGATCATGGCTTACCACGGGGTTCTCATGGCTCAGCGGTGGCCATTTTTCATGCTTTTACAATGTGACAACCTTCCGGCTCAGCTAAAATTAGGGACAAAGGTTACTCTCCTTCTCCTGGCACAGAAATAGTTAGGGGCAAAGGTTACTCTCCTTCTCTTGGCACAGAAATAGTTAGGGTCAAAGGATACTCTCCTTCTCTCGACTCAATCATAAATAGGGACGAAGGTTACTCTCCTTCTCTCGAGTCAGTCTTTATTTCATGCGATTAGATTATACTCTTTCTCATAGTTCTCCCTTGAACCCGAGTGCTCACTCTTTTGTCTCTTCACTCTTCACGGATCTTTTCCTTTTACTTGTATCACAGGTATACATAAATTCATGAGACATCATAAATTTAAAATTCAAAAATCTTCTTGTAAATCTGTCATCCACAGATTTCCAAACTCCACATTTTGTTTTCATATTTGTTTCGCACAGGAAACAGATTCATAATTATGGGACTTTCCTTCCCATAGCAGTTTGGCTCAGCAAGCAATCGGTATTCCTTATGGCTTACAACGCTGCCATATTCAAGACTCCTTTGCTTCCTACACTTTCAACTTCAATCAGCCAAACAAATTGTTAGCATCTCATGCTCATTTATTTTTATTGCACCTTTATAACGTCATCACAACCAATTTCAGAATTGTGCATACTATCAATCAAATTCACTTTCTCAAAAGGAACTACCATTCCTTGTAGTTTGGMTCAGTAGGMAATTGGTCTTCCTTATGGGCTTACAATACYGCCATATCCAAGACCCATTTCCTCCTGCAATTTCAACATTCCTCAGCCAAACAAATTGTTAGTTTTCATGCATGTTACCTTTTCAAAATCAAGCATACTAACAGTCCAATTCATTTTCATTTATTCAAGGATACAAAGAAAAAGGATACATCATCCCTTACCTATGCATCATTTTAGCCTACCAAATTTTTCAGAATGCAATTCAAATGTCAATTGACTTTATAGAATGTGCCAACGTTCGTGGCCACATTCATATGGCTTATTCACCATATGGCTTATTCATTTTCATTCATTCTTACAACAGGACCATACTTCCTACCATAGGCTGATCATGATCCCAAAATGACACACATGAAACTCAAAAGTTTCACATGAAT
>JZKD02S1673731.1:134805-147072 GCA_000966675.3 Picea glauca
TTGACCACATATTGACTCTAAGTTTCAACTATTATGTAAAGTGTTTGTTATTTTTTTAGGACAGCCAACAGTCCAAGAACTTCTTGTTGACTTGTTACGGTTGCACTTCCGATTTCAAAAATTGCTGGTAAAAGTTGGGTTGTGATAAGAAACAATAGAATGTGGCATGCCATGAATCTTGAAGACCTGATCCATGAAAAGTTGAGCCACTGTGGATGTTGTAGATGGGTGTTGAAGAGCACAGAAATGAGCATACTTGGAAAGGCGATCAACTACCACCATGATGATTGATTTATTGCCTGATTTAGGTAAGCCCGTAATAAAACCCATAGAGATATCCCTCCAAATAGCAGGTGGAATCGAAAGTGGTTGTAGCGTGCCAGGATATTTGACTATTTCTCCCTTGTTGCGTTGACACACATCACATTCGGCCACAAAATTACGAATGTCTTGTTTGATACCATCCCAGAAAAAAGAACATTTGACCTTGTCATAGGTTTTGGTAAACCCAGAGTGCCCAGCTATGGGTGTAGCATGAAGCTCAGAAAGCACCATGGATTTAAGTTTTGACTGTTTAATTAAATACAAATGACCTTTGTATCGAAGCTCATCATGGAGCCAAGAGTACCTTGAGGAAACTTGAGAATTGAACTGCAATTGTTGTATTAGATGTGAAATATTGGGATCATGTAGCCATTCCCGGCGAATGACTTGGAGCCAATATGGTATAATGAAGGAGAAAGAAAAAAGGGAGCCTTCATCTTCATATTTTCAGGAAAGTGCATCCGCAACCACATTGTCTTTGCATTTCTTGTAAATGATCTCATAATCATATCGAAAGAGCTTAGTCACCCATTGTTGTTGCTATGGGGAGGAAATGCGTTGTTCCATAAAATACTTGAGGCTTTGATGATCTGTCTTAATTTGGAAGCATTGCCCCAATAGATAAGGGCACCACAAATCAACGACATGCAGAATAGCCAACATTTCATTTTCATATATTGATTTGCCCAAATTTTGTTCAGACAATTGTTTGTTGGTAAATGGGTGACGATAGGGACAGATATTGGGAGGAAGGCTTCCTGGGATAAGGGGAATGGATTGATCATGAACACCACGGGAAGACAAGAGTCCCTGGGGAGTGGAAAATACCAATTGATGTTTAGAGAGGATGGATTGGAGGTCTTTCAGCACAGAGGGTGTCTCAATTTCCTGTATGGCATGGAGTTGGGCAATAATGCCAGAATGACCTTTTTTGAGAAGTTTTTCCATGTGATGGGAACTAATGATCTCAGGTGAACCAACGATGATGCCTTGGAACTTATATTTTTCGCCCTCCTGGTCGAATTGCATGGTTAATTCCTTGAAATCCATGAGAATGGGAACCAAAGTACTTAGCCAGTATACACCTAACACAATGTCATAACCGCCCATGTCGATAGAAAACATATGAGATTTCAGGTGGTAGTCACCAATTTGGAGACACACATTTTCACAATGCCCTCCACATTTCATGGAGCCGCCATTGGCAATCATGATTTGGAAATTATTGACTAGATGGATATAGCAATGAGTTTCTTGGGAAATGCAACGATGAATAAAATTATGGTTGCTTCCACTATCTACAAGAATGATGACCTTCCTATGCTTGATGTAACCGATTAGCTTGAGGGTTTGGGGAGCAAAGAAGCCATTGAGAGAATTTAGGGATGACCAGTTCTACTTCAGGAGGGTCTGAGGGGGTGGTTATGTCAGTGGTTTCAAGTGACTCAAACACAAGGGGAGTTTCAACATCCTCTTCCAAAATATCCTCCGAAATGGCCATAAAAAGACTTTGTTTCGTACACATGTGGCCCAAAAAATATTTGTCATCACAATTATAACAAAGGCCTTTGAGTTGGCGTTTAGCCATTTCAGCCCTGGTTAATTTTTGGATCTTTAGTGGAGCAGAGGGAGTATTGGGATTTACTAGTTTAGTGCGAGGAATAAAGGAGGGTTTCCGTTTTTGAGAAGATACAACCTGTTGTGATTCTTTATCTCTTTTAGTAGCCTCCACCCAACTCTAAGGCCAAGCAATGAGGACATGGGCACGAATCTCATCCTTGAGGCCACTGATAAAACATTCTCAAAAAAAGGCATTAGACATACCCTCTATCCGAAAAGCCAGTCGCTCAAAAGAAACTATAAAGTCTTCCACTGTTCCTGATTGTTTCAAATTTGTCAAATGGCCTAAATGGTTGGTGTCAATGTCAAAGCGTTCATAAAGCTCTGCCACAAAGTGTGTCCAAGAAATATACCCTAGACAAGAAGTTTTTCTCCATTGCCACCATTACCAATGTTCTTGATCTAGATGGAGAACACCATACCGGAGTTTGTCCAAGTCATCTGTAATGTCGTATAAAGAGAAATAATGTTCCATTTGGGTTACCCAACCAGTGGTATCCGAGCCATCAAATCTGGTCACATCCACCCGTGGAAGGCATAGGTTGCACTGATAGTGATGGGGCTGAAAAATATGGGAATGAGAGGAAGTTTCAGCTTTGGTATGTGGAGGTGGGTTAGATAAAGGGTTATCTGCAGGGATATGCAACTTGGTGCAGATCCTCAAGATGATAGATTCAAGATGGGTAGTCATGTCTTGTTTGAGTTCCTCGATTGAGGCGGCGATAGAGGACTGCATGGTGGTATTGATGGTGGCAACATTGGCACTGAGTTGTTTCACTTCTTGTTGGGTCTCTGTGAAATTAGATTGCAAGGTATTGAAGCGAGCTTCCAAGTCTTGGCTACGGGTATGGGCCATGATGACGAGGGAACCGAAACGGGGCGGGTGGGGTCAAAACGTTTGCTGAAAAATGATATGTATGAATGTGATAAGGTCGAAGAGATAAATCCAATGGAATAGATCTCAAATAATGGTGCAAAATTTTCCAGACTTCTTCTTTTTTTAACACCTGTGGAGTTATACTCCAATCTGAAGAATACTACAATGATGAAATGCCCAAATGCTTAACCAGGAAGAAATGTATAGTGATTTGGAAACCCAAAAACAGTTGCGCAGAAATAGATCTTGTCTGGTTTAATGTTTTTGTTTCCGTCCCCAAGGGTTAGGTATTCAAGGGTTCTGTTGGCATAGGGGCATACCCAGGGTTCAACGCTACAACAACGCACCAACAAAACCCCAGCTATCGGACCTTTCGGCAACACCTGTGAAGGAGATGAATTCTCACCCGAGGTAGAGGCAGGGGTGGTTGCAAGACTCAAGTGTCTGCAACCTTAGCTGGGAAACAGATCTATGATTATGATACTTAATAGATCACTTAGCACCATCAGATCCTCAATATGTAATCAATATCCACTTTGCTAACAAAACAAAGCTTCGTAGCATTCACACTGATCTAATGTATTTAAGCACTTAGCACAAACAAATGGATCAGATCTAGAAGAGGCAAGTACTAAGCACATTCATAGAAGTCAAATATAACATTCATAGCACAAAGCATAACCAAATATATCTATCTATATCAAAGCACTTAGCAAATAACATGTGAACACATCAAGACAAAGCACAAAGCAACATAAGACAATGTTTACATGGTTCACCCCCACCCTGGGGTTACATCCACCAACTCTTCTTCTTTATTGTCTTCAGTCAATCGGTTACAAGCACGGAGCCTCAAAATCCTTACTCCACATAGGACATAAGATTTGCGTAGCTCGCTAGATCCTTCTTCCTTGCGTTCCAGCACTAAGCCATCTTACAATCACTTGCACTTAGCTCTGCAAGTTCTTAGCACACAATAAGAAAAAAGCCTTACAATTATTGATCACACAGATCCAACTCTTGGCACTTAGCCTACTCGCATACTAACATCACATAGATGCATTTCCTCTTTCTTCTATATAGCCTAGGCATCCATTTATATATTACAAAATAGGCCTAAACATGGGTAAACTCACGGTTCGACATCCCACTCCCATTACATAATTCCAAAAACCCAAAAAGGGGCCAAGATCCCATGATCTCTTCTTCATCTTCCACTCCTCCTTCGACGGGCTGTCGAAGTCCCAAAATAGGTCAACATGACCAAGAATCTCCCAAAACTTGGTCAAGGGCCAACAAGCCCCCAACACTCACCTGTGACTCGTCCCGCGTCACTCTGGTCTGATCAGATCTACTTCAAACGCCTCGAGTTTGGCTCGAGCTGCTTCGACTTGTTGATTTTCTATGGCCTCTTGCTCGACAAAATCTTGGATCACTGCGTCATTCACTGGCCCTTCTAGGCATTGTTATGATGTAGTGACAACATGTTCTATCTCTACTCCTCGGCTTTCAAACTCTGTGAACAATTGGCATGCCTTATCTTGCACAGGTTGGAGCCGTTGAGTTACTTCCATAAATTTTCTCTAGTTCGTATGGATCTGTTGTTGGGTTGTGCGTTTCTATTGAGATCTCTTCATTCTGTCTACAGCTGACAGGGCCTTCAGCTGCACCTGTAGTGTTTCTGCATGTTGCTTTGTTTCCTGGAGATGAGACTCTAGTGCCTGCAATTCCAGATTCTCAGCGAGCTTCTCATATGTTTGGGTGTTGTGGTTACTCAGCTGCTTGCATTCCAGGGAAAGAGATTTTAATCTGTTGACTGCGCTGTGGGAAGTTTCTTCCCTTAGGTCTCTTACGTCTTGCGGGGTCTCGGGCACTGCGCGTAGCTCCAAATCTGTTATGCGTTGTTGTAGTCGTTGAATCACTTCTTCAATTTGTGCCACATGTTGTGGAACTCTCTCTTCAACCTTTACTTCTACAACTGTCATAGAGCAAAGTGCTTTGTTGACCATTTATTTTACTTCAAGTTGCTCTGTGAGCAACTGTTCCTTTTCTTTCTGCAGCTGGACTTTTTCTTCATCAAACTTTGCCTGGAGAGAAAAATTCTCACATTTTGCAGTACTACACTGCTCTAAAAGGCCTCCCTATACTTGTGCTAAAGCCTGGGTGGCTTGCGTTGTTTCCTCCTGTGCTTGTCGAAGGCGAGCTTCGACTTTATCAATGATTCAGTGGAGTTGACATGACTCATCTCCCAGTTATGGTGTTTCCAATGGCAGAGCCGCAGTGGAGACTGCTCGGCTGGACTATAGTTCTTGTTGTACTCCTTGTAGATCAATATTGATTCTATTGTACATCGCTTCCTGCTTAGCCTCTTGTTTTTATTCTATCTCCAACGAAGCATCATTCAGGGCCGCTATAATGAAATCGAATTCATCTAAGGTGAGGATAGTCTTCATTTTGGTCATAGAAGCTTTCGATTTCTTCCAGGAGGAAGGTTGTAGGGGGGATACCTTCCTTTTCTTCAAGGGGTCCTCCTCATCTCTAGGTGGTGTAACCTCACCTTTCTTCGATTCAACTTCTGCGCCATCTATCTCTCCACCATCAACTCCTTGCTCAGATGAGATGGAAGCAGTCTTCGTTGAGGTACTACTTACATCTGGGGCTTCTTCCTTTTTCTTTGTCTTGCTGGGTCCAGGTGTATCATGCACTACTTCTGGACTGTCAATATCGGATATCTCCACAGGGTCTCTTGGAATGAGAAGGTCTGTCGACCAGTCTTTGGTGATCTCCTCCAAGTCCTCCTCTGTCAGCTTGTAGTAATATTGAAGTTGTTTCTTGTGCTCATCAACGCGCACTATAATATAAATGAAATGGCGGTCCGCACTAAATTTCATTAAAGGGGGAAACCTGTGGAGAGTATTTGGCGTGATGCGAGGCTCAGACTGGATGGTTGTCTTCAACCAGTTGTAATATGTGTGGAATATGGCATTTGACTATCATTGCTTGTTCATGTCACTGGAATACCACAATGTACTAAACTTTGCGGCCAGAGTTTCTAAGGGCTCGGTGTCTAGGAAGGTCGCACCTTTCGGCATCTCCCATGAGATGAAAGCGATCAGGATTAGAAGCTAGCTGAAGTGGAACTCATATCCTTGATCTTGCGCTTCCCTGCAGTCCAGTTCCAAACTTGCAAATTTCCCTCCTACGAAGTTCCCTCTGGAAGTTTCTATAACTTATCCCTCTTCTTACTTAACTTCCTAGCCTTCTTTCCAGTGATCTTCGTCTCAATATGCCTTTTTCCATTCTGATTCTTATCTTCGTTTGACATAGTCACTTCACGTTGTTGAAATTCTTTCTTAGGATTTGGGGTTGATACTTCTTCTCTGTCTGGGATAAGTACTTCAATATTCCGTGGGTCTTCTAGGATTCTTGCAACTTCGACATCAGGTTCTCTGGTGTGGAATAGCTTCGATATGTTCTTTTGTTCTTCTATCAAGTGTGCGATCCTTCTAGTCATGAAATATTTTAACTCTTTTTTCTTTTGTTCCAAAACTTCTTCTTCTTCCTTTCGTTTGGCTTGATCTCTATCAATCCAAGGTTTTCCTAGTAACATGGTAAACGGGGCGCTGTCTTCAATAAATTTAATAATCTCAAAATCTTCTTCTGTCGAAGTTCCATTAACGTTCATAGGTATGCGAGCAAGCTTCCCACATAGTTTTATCAACTTTCCTTTGAATAGTCTTATTCCTCCTAATGAGGGAATCATAGTAGGCCTCCCTATAGCTTCCCAAGTTCTCTTTGTCATGATATTCACCTGTGTTTCTTCATCTAGAACAGAGTCAATGTCGAAGTCTCCTATTCTTGCTTCAATGCATTCTTTTTCCTTGAAGATCTTTGATAATATGATATGTCGGTGGTCATTCGGGGTTTCATTTATTTGCAGTAATACTTTCTCTAATTATTTCTAGGGTTCTGCTATTTTGGATTTGCTTTAGGGTTTCCTTTATTCAAATTAATTTCTTCCAACTTAGCAATCATTCTAGGGAAATCCAATACGTCATGGTCCGTAGCTTTGCAGCAAATACAACTAGGTCTTTTCCTAGGGCATTCCTTAGCAAGATGTTCCGGTCTTCTGCAACTGTAATAGAGGGTTAATCCTCTCTTCCTTTTAAATGATCCCCAGCCTTTCCGGTATTGCACACTAGGATCATGGTAGCTATCCTGCAAAAAATTCTTTCTAGGATCCTGCATCCATTTGTTAGTCCAAACATTCTTTCTGTGCATAGGTATAACATATATTTCACTATTCTTATCAGATATACTCATATCAAATATTCTTTCATCTATTAGTGCCTTAGTTGTCAAGCTAGGACAGAACCTATCAAACATATCTAGATCCATACTTTAAAAACAAAAATTTCCACTTATCTTACTTCTACAGAGCACAAAGCTTCCAAATCTAAAACTTTTCACTATTCTTACCTTTATCACAGCACAGAGCTTGCATATCTTACCTCTTTTAATCAGAAATTATCACTTTTACCTTTCTTAGGGCACAAAACTTTTAGATCTAGCTTCTCTCCTTCAGATCCTACTTCTTTTCTTCAGATCAGGCTTCTTTCTTTTAGATTTGACCTTCCTCTTGGCACAAAGCTTCACAGGTCAAGTAGAATACTGTGCACTAGAGCGATAGATCTATGCACAGAACTTTCACAACTTCAGGATGAATATTTGCACAAAGCTTCTTCTTTCTTAGTTCCCATCAATCATAGTTTCGGTCCCAGCAATGGAACCATTTGTTGGCATAGGGGTAGACCCAGGGTTCAACACTACAACATCGCACCTACAAAACCCTAACTACCGGCCCTTTCGACAACACCTATGAAGCATATGAAGTCTCACCCGAGGTAGAGGCAAGGGTGGTTGCAGGACTCACGTGTCTGCAACCTTGGCTGGGACATAGATCTGTGATTATGATACTTAATAGAGCACTTAGCATCGTTAGATCCTCAATATGTAATCAATATCCACTTCGTTGACAAAACAGAGCTTCACAGCATTCACACTGATCTAATGTATTTAAGCACTTAGCACAAACAAATGGATCAGATCTAGCAGAGGCAAGTACTAAGCACATTCATAGAAGTCAGATATAACATTCATAGCACAAAGCATAAATAGATCTATCTATCCATATCAAAGCACTTAGCAAATAACATGTGAACACATCAAGACAAAGCACAAAGCAACATAACATAGTGTTTACGTGGTTCACCCCCACCCTGGGGTTACGTCCACCAACTCTTCTTATTTATTGTCTTCAATCAATCGGTTACAATCACGGAGCCTCAAAATCCTTACTCCACACAGGACAGAAGATATGTGCAACTTGCTAGATCCTTCTTCCTTGCATTCTGGCACTAAGCCATCTTACAATCACTTGCACTTAGCTCTGCAAGTTCTTAGCACACAGTAAGCACAAAGCCTTACAATTCTTGATCACACAGATCCAACTCTTGGCACTTAGCCTACTCACATACTAACATCACATAGATGCATTTCCTCTCTCTTCTATCTAGCCTAGGTATCTATTTATATATTACAAAATAGGCCTAAACATGGGTAAACCCATGGGTCGACATCCCACTCCCATTACATAATCCCAAAAACCCAAAAATGGGTCGAGATCCTGTGATCTCTGCTTCTTCTTCCGCTCCTCCTTCGACAAGCTGTCGAAGTCCCAAAATAGGTCAACATGACCAAGAATGTCCCATAACTTTGTCAAGGGCCAACAAGTTCTACAAACAAGGGTTTTCCCTATGCTCTCTGATATACGTGCGAGGTCCAACAGTAGTACTCGGCCCAATATCTCAGGGCACTAACTAAGGAGGTTATACCGTGCCCTTAGCTATACTACCCGACTACCCAGGTACTAGAGAGTATCTTCCCGAGTGTTGTTCTCGGTTGCACTATAGCAGTCAAGCGGTCGATCGGTTTATCTAAAGAGGGCTTTAGGAAATATAGGTCGATTTGTACACAGGTGTTGTCTGATGTGTTACCACTCGAAGGGGTACCAACAGGGGTTACAAGGGTGGACAACATATGTGCACTTAAGTACCACTTGTATTTCCTGTGTGTATGAATCCCTCAACCGCGGGATTATGTGCGTAACGATAGATCTTTGTGGCTTAAAGACGTCAGAATACGTCTCTACCCTGAAAAAAATTTAACCCACAATTTCTGCCAAGGAAAGTGCTCTGATACCACTTGTAATATACCAGATATGAAAAGTATGCAAAACAAAAATAAAATGCTAGAAATGGAAGATAAACAACAATATAACCAGAACAATCACCACAATAACATGGAAATGATATAAAAATAACACCAGAAAGAGCACTTTGATTCTGAGAGCAATGTTCATGGGCCTCTTCGAGGGGGCAACCTCCAGTCAAGCAGAGCTCTATTACAATAATATCCAAGCTAGGGTTCTCTTACCCTCGACTCCTATTTATACTAAATATGTCTATCAATAGAACCATCTAGAGGAAGATCCTTCTAGAAGCAAAAGCTTCTATTAGGTCTTCTTACATTCGACTTATTCTACTTTATTACAAGGCCTTATTAATATTGACCTTTATTACATCAGAATACATTGTTCTACCTATGTGAGGGGTTAGGTCCCTTACAGTGAACTAGCATGTCCTCTAATTTCATCTTCGTTCTTTGCAATGATTCCCAACCAAAGGAACCTTCTCTTTAGATACTTCAACCTTGTTACTCTTCTTGAACTTTGTTAGCTCTGAAAGGCTTAAGAGCTTGGCACTCTTCCTCCTAAACTTAACATTTGGAAGGGTTCTTCCGCGCACCCCTTACGCTCATCCCTCAACTCTAGAATTTAAGTGGTTGTTGGTCTCTACCTACCTCGCAGAGAGCCTGTGCATACGTGCACTATCTCTCCTGAACTTTAACAGACTCCCTCCTCCAAGGGACTCGGAGCGACTAAGAGTGTCGACATGCGTACGTGAAACTGTGCCCAAGGTCGACGAACCCACAATTCGTGGATCTAACTTAAGCCACCACAGGGCACAAGCATTTACGAATACAAAACATGTACAATCCATATAATTTCTTACTTTCCTAATTACACAATCAAGAAAACACCAAAAAGGATACAGTATAAATCATTAAGAAAACATATCCATCCCTGGATCATTCACAGTATATTTACACAATTACAACTCAATTTCACAGGGTATGAGAATACTTATCTATTACAAGTTGCATCCAACTAACTGACTGTGGGTGTGCACCTTTCCACAAAATGATAGGCTCAGAGGCATTCATTCTTAGCACTCTGGCCACCCTCGTGCCAAGCCATGATATCACTAGAGAATTTACGCCATATCTCAGAGAAACTCTCTCTGTCACAGCGACCATGTGAATTTTATCAAATTCTTCATTATCATCAAGCTCGCATTCAGGTCCTTCAGGCCATGTTCTCGACAGTTCCTTTGGGTTCACACATCTCCCTTACGAGCTTGTGCTCTCTTCCCATGTCTCTTCTCTTGCCATGTCTCTGTATGTATCTTACCTTCCCTCCTCTGGAAGGTTTTTCGACCTATCCTATTCCTTCAATCAGAAGGAAGCTTGGGTCTGTAGGTCTCTATGGTACCTCGAGATGACATCATGTAGCTAGACCATGTTTCCATTCATGGGGGTGGTTGATGATTCAACCACTGGTCCTTTCTTCATTAACTGATTTCTTTCCTCTAGAGATATCATGGATCGTACTTCAAGGCTTCACCCCCCAACAATCAGTTATGGGCAGTTTAACAATAATACATTTACATTGTCCACATGCCTAAGCATGGTAATCCTATTTTATGATTAATTACAAGCTGGGGAAAACAAGGTTGTTACACTCAAGAAAAATCGTTTCATTTTTTTTTAAATCAAGATTTTTGCAATCCTAATGTTTAACCGATGTATGAGCATCTTGTCTCCAAAATCAACTTGGTTTGACTAGACCTAGGGGTCTTGAGTCTATTTGAATTTAATTCTGTAATTGATGAAAATTCCTATGTTTGAAAAAATTCTAGAAAACTTGTATTAATTGTGGAATTCATTGTACTTGAGTTAGTTCTCGAGAGTTATGAGAAATTAGAGAGATCGTGGGGTTGGTTGTATGTCTCTTGAGTATATTGTAGATCTGGAGCAAGTATTTTGTGGATCTGAGGTTAATTTAGGAGGGATTGTTATGATCTGAACCAATTATGGTTTCAAAACCTTTGTAATTTAATCGTAAGTTTTCGAGCATGAGAGAGTGGCCAAATGAATGTAGAACAAGCCAAGGAGTGTGGCCAATTGAATAAAGTATCTAACCAACAAGAGGGGGATGTTTAAAAGGCCATTAAGAGGCCTTATGTAACTTGTATGTACAATATTGTATGATTGAGTAATGATATCACTCCATTTGAGTGTTATGTGGAATTGATTAATTGAGGACCTTAGTATCTCTTAAGGTGTGCAAATATCTGTGTATTACTATATGTATTAAATATCTGCAAGGAACGTGTGTGTAGGTTTAGATTGAACCCTAGAAGAAAACTTTTGTATAAAAGGACTTGATCGAGATCGAGCATTGATCACCGAAGGGATCGATGCCCAAATGCCACTAAGGTTGGTTGCGCTCGTAGTAAGAGGGAGGAGAACATAGCTACATTCAAACTCTATACACATACGAAGCTAAGAACATAAAGAATCATTTGTAGGTGATCGAGAAATAGGAACAGTCAGATCCCTATCGGGATTCATCATAACCGTTGGATCGTAAGCAATTGCAACCATCGGATCAAGAACCAAGTGAGCAAGAATCAGGAGGTCCTATTGCCTTCATTTCTGTTTCAGGAGAACCGTCTCCTTCATCTTCCAATCTGATCCGACAGGTATGGAGCAAGAAACAGAGGCAGCGCAATCAAGTATGAAGCAAGAAACAGAGGCAGAGCAATACCAGGTTTTCATCAACCACAGGGGACCCGACACCAAGAAGAATCTTGCCAGCCTCATCTACCATAACCTCTCATCCTATGGGTTGCAAGTCTTCCTGGACAAGGAGGAACTGCGCACGGGAAATACTTTCTGCCCTGCAATTCGAGGAGCCATTAGCAGTGCTTCTGTTCACATTGCCATATTTTMTSAGAAWTATGCTGAGTCACAGTGGTGCTTAGATGAGCTGTGTTGGATGTTGAAATCATCCAGCGTTATACCCGTATTCTATGACGTTGAGCCTGCTGACCTTCGTCGCATTGATCGGGGACCTTATGCCCAAGCATTCGACAAACACCGGCAAAGAGTCTCCAGGGAAGTCGTGGAGGGATGGAAGGAAGCACTCAGAAAAGCCGCAGATATTTCTGGTCTGCTGTTCAAAACGAAGGACAGGTGAATAC
>JZKD02S1673731.1:147082-164718 GCA_000966675.3 Picea glauca
CAAGCAGAGAGAAGAGTGGTTGAAGGGAAAGACAAAGATGTGGGATGTGTTTTCCGATGATAAGGGTTTGAACAACAGTGTTGAGTTGGCATTAGCCAACTTGGATCTTAATGAAATAGTGCTAGAGCCGGTCACTTTTGATGATCATCATCATCTTGAGGGGTCATCCTCCAGAGTCAACATCAACAAATGCACATATTGCATTGGATATAGGGGAGGAGGAGGATGAGGATGGAGGAGAGAGAAGTGGTAGTGATGCCAATCTTGATGATTATGACATGGAGGACTATTGACAGTCACGACTCATGAGCTATGAAATTCTTCCATCTACGGTTCTAGTATCTTTGAATTTTTCATTGGCATTCCCACCTATAGTATCAGTGACTCTAACTTAGTATGTTATTTGATGTCGTAGAGGCCATTTAGAGCCTCATTGATTATGTATTTATGTTTCGATCTCTAGATATGTATTTCACTTGGTGTCATTTTGATATATTCATGAGCATGCTTTGGATATGTTGTCTCTAATTGTCTTTAATGCTTTGGAAACATGATTTAAAATCTTAAAAATATATATTTTTCGTTAAAATTTAAATATTTTATGTATTTTTTTAAAAATTGGTTCATTGAAACCGGTTCGACCGGTTCATTACCGGTTCTGATTCAGGTTGGACCGTCGATCGGTTTTGGTTTTTAAAACTTTGGTCTATCTGTGACAATAAAAACCTTGCATAACCATTTTTCCAATTCAAATGTTGTATTGTTAAGAAAAATGTTAAAAGGAGAATAGATTATTATTCAATATATACACAGGGTTGGTAAACAGTAAACATATTATTATCATATACACTCATAGTTTGGTATTGGGCAAGAAAAATTACATGAAGAATTATGAAGTGTAAGTTTATTTTCCATTTTGAACCATGTTCACTTAATTTCCCTAAAGATAAACTCAAAGTCCATCAGTTAAACATGGTCAATCTTTAGCTCTCGAGTAGTCAAAGATTTATACCATGTAAATCCCAATTCTTAGAAATAATGGAGATTAGTTGCACTGTAACAGACTGAATACAATAAACGCAAAGATATGAAGAAGAACACATATATCCACAGAACAATATCTTCTATTGAATAATGAAATAGGATGAAACTGTAAAACTAAAAACACTTGCTTGAATGGTGGTAGCTATTTCTGAGAAGAGATGTGGCTACTACATGCATTTGTTGAGTACAAAATTCCAATGAGGCTCCAAAGGCCTTTTTGATATTACTCATGAATTCCAAAACCCTAGACATCTAAAAACCTAACCCTAGAAGGTGAAACACCAAAATTCATGTGGGCCCCTATGGGTAAGTTGGTGTAAGTTGGTACCTCAACTTCCCAGGGTTGTAACTTTTGCATATGACCTTTGTTTTAGGCACATGATAGCCTGTTGGAAAGGTGTTTAAGAGAGCTACACATTCTGTCTTCAAACTGTGACTTTGTCTACATTTTGACTATGGAGAGACAAAAAAAAACGTTTAGGGCCCCAAAACGGCCCTAGAAGTACAACAAGATGTGGGGACCTGAAAACATACAAAATAAGCCAATTGGATTAGGCGAAAGGTCACCAATATCCACCTGGAGGATGTGTGGGGCTTCAGACAACCCCAGAAGTGTAGAACCCACAATTACAAAGGAGCACAGAAGAACATGTTCAAGAAAAACAGACAAGAGGAGCCAATTGAAATAGGTGGGTGGCCACCAATATCCCCCTGGATCATTGTACTCATTGATTTAATAAAAGGGCAGTGTGTCTTTGCCTTTGATGGGCTCCAGGTGTTGTCTCGCCTGAGAGTAGTTGGTTCCATTTCATTACTCCTATTTTCAAGTTGGTATAAGACCTTAAGGCTCGTCTTGGTCTTGGGTTTGTGATAGGGATTCGTGAGGCTGTGAGTCATCCTTGGAGAATATTTTTGTGAGTGTGAGAAATTCAGCGAGGAGGCCATACATGTTCATATGCCGCAACAGGGCTTCTCCTTGGAATATCCAACAAGCGTTTTTCTCATCTAGCGTCACAAGCATACACAATGCATTTTGTATGCGGCTCAACATATATTGAACCCACCATATTTTTGTCTTGTTTTGCGGCCCTTGTTCTCCCACCAATTTCAGCTTTGCATCCAGTCGCTCCTTCTCGTAGGGTTGTCGAGGCTTCTTGAATGTCTTCCCATAGTTGCAGTAAAATTGATGTGCACAATATATCCGATAGAGTATATGCTTGGCTGGGATATATTCCTACCTTTCTGGAATTCCGATTGGTTGAGTGATCCTTCTGACGTTCTCCAGAATTCGAGGAGTTGTCATTCTTTGTGCTTTGCATTTTTTGTGTTTCATCATCTGCAAAGGAGGGGGTTCCATTGCCTCCAAGTGAAGTCGCCTTAAACCCTAGTCATTGTTAAGGTGAATGAGGAAGTAAAATGATCGTGTGATCCTGTGGAGGAGGTTTCTTTTATTTACATATAACTGGATGTTGAGAGAACTGTTTTGCAAAGAATACAAGGATTGGAGTTGGAAATCCTAAGTAGTCTTTTTGCTGTTGGAATTTTGTGAGTACCCTGTCATTGAGGCCAAGCTTGCACTCTGGCATTCCACTCAAGTGCGCATCTTCAATGCACCAACTATTTCAGATTGAACAATTTTCCCATTTCTATTCACAAGAATATCAACATTCTCCACCACATCCAAGAATACTTCATTTTTTTTGTATCATATGCCTTCACTTCTCCATGAAACTGCATTTGTAACTGCCATTGGTGGTCGTTGTGTGACTTCCATCCTATAATCATCAGTTGGATTTATGAGTATATGGGTTGATTTACAATATTCATATTAGAACACATCGATATATTCAGTCCAAATAAATGTGGTAGGAACTTTATCCTTGAAACTTGATCATCTGTGGAGTTGTTACACATGGATTTATCTTGAAGTTTCCGATCTGGAATCACGATTCTCTCAATAACTCTAGTTGCAGGGTCGAGTCAATTATTATAATTTTTGGATGAGTGGGGACAAATACAGAATGAAACCCGACGCTTAAATTGAAAATGAACTCACAATAATCCAGTGATATCAATTCACGGAGTTGGGCATTCTTGAAAGTTGTAACTCTTTGTGGGAGCATTTTGTAAAGAAATATGTGTGAGAATTTATTGTTGTTTGAAACTTGCAAAATGAAGCGCCATTGGCATGAGCCTTTGCGTTGAGGATAGACATGATTGTTGCTATTTTTGAGCCAGTTTGTACAGAGAATCAATTGTTGGTGAACCTGATGTGAACTCCTGCATCGATGGTGAGAGGAGGCTGAGATCTAGATCTGTGCAAAGTAAACTCATTGTTTTTGCCGTCGTTTCCAGTGAAGAATCGATCCATTGCTGCTACTGGTAGACCTGAGTAGATTGCAGAGTGTGTACATGGTTTGACAGGAGCACTCTAATTTATTTCTAATCTCTACAACAGAATGAATATGCAGACAAAGTTCATGTACTTATCGTGGTGCAGACAAAGGAAAACAATTTGTTGTTAGAGGAAGCGCTTGGTCCGTAGCATGGAGGTGTTATAGCTAAGTGAGGTGTACGTGCCCATTCCGTCGGACTCACACAACCTCCAATCTAAGAAAGAAAAGGAAGAAGATAAAATGAGAATGCACCATGGGTAAACAAAGGAAAAATAGACAGCTCCAGAGAGAGATGAAATAGATGAGGAGAAAGAATCATTAGGAAGAGTCATTGTATTTTGCAAATCAGTATGATGTGTTTCTAGTTGCAGATGAAGAACCCATGCTTGAGGATTAGAATACAGTGTTGGGCCCAATCAATGAAGACCATGAAGAAATCAATGAAATATTGAGAAGATTAATGTCGATCTTGCCATCTTTCTCAGGTAAACATTTTAACCTTTGGGCAATTAAAATGGAAGGATTACTTGGTTCATTAGATTTGTGGCAATTTGTTCAAGATGGTTTGGTCAATCCCCTTGATAAGAGAAAAGATAAAATAACATTATATCTTATTAGTTAAGCAATGGATAAAAGCATTTTGTCTACTATTTTATATATATTTGTTGAAGCAGACAATGCAAAAGAGTTTTGGAATGCTTTAGAAATGAATTATAGTGTAAGGGAAAGCAAGATAGTTGACACTGAAGTTGATGAATATATTGTTGTTGAAAATGGTTGACAATCCCGTAACTAGAACAAAGACTGAAAATGACATCATTGAAATTGCAATGATTAATGAAGAAAGTGTGTCTAGTAGTAAAGTCGCATGTCATAGTAAGGAAATTCCCTATGATGCAGTATTTAGTGATTTGGTGAATTCAAATGAGATTGATGATGGAGATGAATGTGTAACTGTTGATGAACCCTTGTATGAATCTTTGGTAAATTTAGTCAAATTTGATGAAAAGTGTTCATCTCATGAAGAGTGGTCAACTTTGATGCATGAGAAACATCTTATTGATGAGCTATTGTTTGGTGAGAAGAAAATCTCATTTGCATACACAAACCAAGTGAAATACAATCTGATAGAGCCTAATAAAGAGGTTGAAGACATGAAACAACCAGTTGTGATAGCAGTTGAAGATGAAAATGAAGATTATTATGTGACATCAGAGGCAAGGAAGAAAGACGAAGAAAGGAAATCTCTCTTAAAAGAGAAAAATGAAAAGAACCAGTATGGTTCTTCCTATGATTTTTCATATGATTGTAACAATTTTTTTGAGTGTGTAGGTTTACAAGACAACAATTCACGTTCAATAGTGAATGATTATGAAGAAAACATGGAAGAAAATGAAGATATTGATGAAGAAAATATCGAGTCGATTTTTATGGTGTGGAGCCTAGAAGAAATCAAGTATTATTATGAATTGAGGTTGCAACAGTCCATTGAGCAAGACATTGATGATTGCATCCAGAAAGGGAAACAACCCACTTATGAAAAGTTGGAAGAATTTGCAAGCATTAAAGACAAACACTTCCAAGAACAATACTTAGCCGCCAAGTTCCAAAATGAAGAAGAACAAAGCCCAGAGGACATTGAAGCATAACATAGTCAAGATGAAACATATTTGGAGCATAAAGCCACAGAAGAAGCTCCATCCCCATCACTATTTGAGTCAAGTTGTAAGCCTAGTTGAGACTCAGACCAACATGCATGTTACTTAGGTTAGGCATTTGTATTGTAGACAATCCATTTCTCCATNATATACAAGCAGAGAGAAGAGTGGTTGAAGGGAAAGACAAAGAAGTGGGATGTGTTTTCTGATGATAAGGGTTTGAACAACAGTGTTGAGTTGGCATTAGCCAACTTGGATCTTAGTGAAATAGTGCTAGAGCCGGTCACTTTTGATGATCATCATCATCTTGAGGGGTCATCCTCCAGAGTCAACATCAACAAATGCACAGATTGCAATGGATATAGGGGAGGAGGAAGATGAGGATGGAGGAGAGAGCAGTGGTAGTGATGCCAATCTTGATGATTATGACATGGAGGACTATTGATAGTCACGACTCATGAGCTATGAAATTCTTCCATCTACGGTTCTAGTATCTTGGAATTTTTCATTGGCATTCCCACCTATAGTATCAGTGACTCTAACTTAGTATGTTATTTGATGTCGTAGAGGCCATTTAGAGCCTCATTGATTATGTATTTATGTTTCAATCTCTAGATATGTATTTCACTTGGTGTCGTTTTGATATATTCATGAGCATGCTTTGGATATGTTGTCTCTAATTGTCTTTAATGCTTTGGAAACATGATTTAAACTCTTAAAAATATATATTTTTCGTTAAAATTTAAATATTTTATGTATTTTTTTAAAAATCGGTTCATTGAAACTGGTTCGACCGGTTCATTACCGGTTCCGATTCAGGTTGGACCCTCGATCGGTTTTGGTTTTTAAAACATTGGTCTATCTGTGACAATAAAAACCTTGCATAACCATTTTTCCAATTCAAATGTTGTATTGTTAAGAAAAATGTTAAAAGGAGAATAGATTATTATTCAATATACACAGGGTTGGTAAACAGTAAACATATTATTATCATATACACTCATAGTTTGGTATTGGGCAAGAAAAATTACATGAAGAATTATGAAGTATAAGTTTATTTTCCATTTTGAACCATGTCCACTTAATTTCCCTAAAGATAAACTCAAAGTCCATCAGTTAAACATGGTCAATCTTTAGCTCTCGAGTAGTCAAAGATTTATACCATGTAAATCCCAATTCTTAGAAATAATGGAGATTAGTTGCACTGTAACAGACTGAATACAATAAACACAGAGATATGAAGAATAACACATATATCCACGAAACAATATCTTCTATTGAATAATGAAATAGGATGAAACTGTAAAACTAAAAACACTTGCTTGAATGGTGGTAGCTATTTCTGAGAAGAGATGTGGCTACTACATGCATTCGTTGAGTAAAAAATTCCAATAAGGCTCCAAAGGCCTTTTTGATATTACTCATGAATTCCAAAACCCTAGACATCCAAAAACCTAATCCTAGAAGGTGAAACACCAAAATTCATGTGGGCCCCTATGGGTAAGTTGGTGTAAGTTGGTACCTCAACTTCCCAGGGTTGTAACTTTTGCATACGACCTTCGTTTTAGGCACGTGATAGCCCATTGGAAAGGTGTTTAAGAGAGCTACACATTCTGTCGTCACACTGTGACTTTGTCTACAGTTTGACTATGGAGAGCCAAAAAAACAACGTTTAGGGCCCCAAAACGGCCCTGGAAGTACAACAAGATGTGCTGACCTGAAAACATACAAAATAAGCCAGTTGGATTAGGAAAAAGGTCACCAGTATCCACCTGGAGGATGTGTGGGGCTTCAGACAACCCCAGAAGTGTAGAACCCACAATTACAAAGGAGTACAGAAGAACGTGTTCAACAAAAATGGATAAGAGGAGCTAATTGAAATAGGTGGGTGGCCACCAATATCCCCCTGGATCATTGTACTCATTGATTTAATAAAAGGGCAGTGTGTCTTTGCCTTTGATGGGCTCCAGGTGTTGTCTCGCCTGAGAGTAGTTGGTTCCATTTCATTACTCCTATTTTCAAGTTGGTATAAGACCTTAAGGCTCGTCTTGGTCTTGGGTTTGTGATAGGGATTCGTGAGGCTGTGAGTCATCCTTGGAGAATATTTTTGTGAGTGTGAGAAATTCAGCGAGGAGGCCATACATGTTCATATGCCGCAACAGGGCTTCTCCTTGGAATATCCAACAAGCGTTTTTCTCATCTAGCGTCACAAGCATACACAATGCATTTTGTATGCGGCTCAACATATATTGAACCCACCATATTTTTGTCTTGTTTTGCGGCCCTTGTTCTCCCACCAATTTCAGCTTTGCATCCAGTCGCTCCTTCTCGTAGGGTTGTCGAGGCTTCTTGAATGTCTTCCCATAGTTGCAGTAAAATTGATGTGCACAATATATCCGATAGAGTATATGCTTGGCTGGGATATATTCCTACCTTTCTGGAATTCCGATTGGTTGAGTGATCCTTCTGACGTTCTCCAGAATTCGAGGAGTTGTCATTCTTTGTGCTTTGCATTTTTTGTGTTTCATCATCTGCAAAGGAGGGGGTTCCATTGCCTCCAAGTGAAGTCGCCTTAAACCCTAGTCATTGTTAAGGTGAATGAGGAAGTAAAATGATCGTGTGATCCTGTGGAGGAGGTTTCTTTTATTTACATATAACTGGATGTTGAGAGAACTGTTTTGCAAAGAATACAAGGATTGGAGTTGGAAATCCTAAGTAGTCTTTTTGCTGTTGGAATTTTGTGAGTACCCTGTCATTGAGGCCAAGCTTGCACTCTGGCATTCCACTCAAGTGCGCATCTTCAATGCACCAACTATTTCAGATTGAACAATTTTCCCATTTCTATTCACAAGAATATCAACATTCTCCACCACATCCAAGAATACTTCATTTTTTTTGTATCATATGCCTTCACTTCTCCATGAAACTGCATTTGTAACTGCCATTGGTGGTCGTTGTGTGACTTCCATCCTATAATCATCAGTTGGATTTATGAGTATATGGGTTGATTTACAATATTCATATTAGAACACATCGATATATTCAGTCCAAATAAATGTGGTAGGAACTTTATCCTTGAAACTTGATCATCTGTGGAGTTGTTACACATGGATTTATCTTGAAGTTTCCGATCTGGAATCACGATTCTCTCAATAACTCTAGTTGCAGGGTCGAGTCAATTATTATAATTTTTGGATGAGTGGGGACAAATACAGAATGAAACCCGACGCTTAAATTGAAAATGAACTCACAATAATCCAGTGATATCAATTCACGGAGTTGGGCATTCTTGAAAGTTGTAACTCTTTGTGGGAGCATTTTGTAAAGAAATATGTGTGAGAATTTATTGTTGTTTGAAACTTGCAAAATGAAGCGCCATTGGCATGAGCCTTTGCGTTGAGGATAGACATGATTGTTGCTATTTTTGAGCCAGTTTGTACAGAGAATCAATTGTTGGTGAACCTGATGTGAACTCCTGCATCGATGGTGAGAGGAGGCTGAGATCTAGATCTGTGCAAAGTAAACTCATTGTTTTTGCCGTCGTTTCCAGTGAAGAATCGATCCATTGCTGCTACTGGTAGACCTGAGTAGATTGCAGAGTGTGTACATGGTTTGACAGGAGCACTCTAATTTATTTCTAATCTCTACAACAGAATGAATATGCAGACAAAGTTCATGTACTTATCGTGGTGCAGACAAAGGAAAACAATTTGTTGTTAGAGGAAGCGCTTGGTCCGTAGCATGGAGGTGTTATAGCTAAGTGAGGTGTACGTGCCCATTCCGTCGGACTCACACAACCTCCAATCTAAGAAAGAAAAGGAAGAAGATAAAATGAGAATGCACCATGGGTAAACAAAGGAAAAATAGACAGCTCCAGAGAGAGATGAAATAGATGAGGAGAAAGAATCATTAGGAAGAGTCATTGTATTTTGCAAATCAGTATGATGTGTTTCTAGTTGCAGATGAAGAACCCATGCTTGAGGATTAGAATACAGTGTTGGGCCCAATCAATGAAGACCATGAAGAAATCAATGAAATATTGAGAAGATTAATGTCGATCTTGCCATCTTTCTCAGGTAAACATTTTAACCTTTGGGCAATTAAAATGGAAGGATTACTTGGTTCATTAGATTTGTGGCAATTTGTTCAAGATGGTTTGGTCAATCCCCTTGATAAGAGAAAAGATAAAATAACATTATATCTTATTAGTTAAGCAATGGATAAAAGCATTTTGTCTACTATTTTATATATATTTGTTGAAGCAGACAATGCAAAAGAGTTTTGGAATGCTTTAGAAATGAATTATAGTGTAAGGGAAAGCAAGATAGTTGACACTGAAGTTGATGAATATATTGTTGTTGAAAATGGTTGACAATCCCGTAACTAGAACAAAGACTGAAAAT
Source organism: Picea glauca (assembly GCA_000966675.3). Taxonomy (NCBI): domain Eukaryota; kingdom Viridiplantae; phylum Streptophyta; class Pinopsida; order Pinales; family Pinaceae; genus Picea; species Picea glauca. Next base: position 156,584 of record JZKD02S1673731.1, read on the forward strand.
GACATCATTGAAATTGCAATGATTAATGAAGAAAGTGTGTCTAGTAGTAAAGTCGCATGTCATAGTAAGGAAATTCCCTATGATGCAGTATTTAGTGATTTGGTGAATTCAAATGAGATTGATGATGGAGATGAATGTGTAACTGTTGATGAACCCTTGTATGAATCTTTGGTAAATTTAGTCAAATTTGATGAAAAGTGTTCATCTCATGAAGAGTGGTCAACTTTGATGCATGAGAAACATCTTATTGATGAGCTATTGTTTGGTGAGAAGAAAATCTCATTTGCATACACAAACCAAGTGAAATACAATCTGATAGAGCCTAATAAAGAGGTTGAAGACATGAAACAACCAGTTGTGATAGCAGTTGAAGATGAAAATGAAGATTATTATGTGACATCAGAGGCAAGGAAGAAAGACGAAGAAAGGAAATCTCTCTTAAAAGAGAAAAATGAAAAGAACCAGTATGGTTCTTCCTATGATTTTTCATATGATTGTAACAATTTTTTTGAGTGTGTAGGTTTACAAGACAACAATTCACGTTCAATAGTGAATGATTATGAAGAAAACATGGAAGAAAATGAAGATATTGATGAAGAAAATATCGAGTCGATTTTTATGGTGTGGAGCCTAGAAGAAATCAAGTATTATTATGAATTGAGGTTGCAACAGTCCATTGAGCAAGACATTGATGATTGCATCCAGAAAGGGAAACAACCCACTTATGAAAAGTTGGAAGAATTTGCAAGCATTAAAGACAAACACTTCCAAGAACAATACTTAGCCGCCAAGTTCCAAAATGAAGAAGAACAAAGCCCAGAGGACATTGAAGCATAACATAGTCAAGATGAAACATATTTGGAGCATAAAGCCACAGAAGAAGCTCCATCCCCATCACTATTTGAGTCAAGTTGTAAGCCTAGTTGAGACTCAGACCAACATGCATGTTACTTAGGTTAGGCATTTGTATTGTAGACAATCCATTTCTCCATCAAAGGGGAGACTTAATAAAAGTGCAGTGTGACTTTGCCTTTGATAGCCTCTAGGTGTTGTCTTGCCTAAAAGTAACTGGTTCCATTTCATTACTTCTATTTTCAAATAAAATAAAACTGGTCGATTTCTAAATCTCAAAGAGTAAAAAATTTATACCTTATAAAATCCTATAGACAAATAATCGATGGCAATAGCATAGCAAATTGCAAAGAGTAAAGGATTTATACCTTATAAAATCATATAGACAAATAATCAATAGCAATACATAGCAAATTGCAAACTTATACATTCTTATTCGATAAATTCTAATAAAATAACAATAGTGGAAATAGTATAGAAAATTGCAAATTAATACATTTTTAAGAGGCCTATTCTAATTTAATAATAACGACCCATTACAATTCTATTATAATTTTTAACAATCTACAAGTGGCTTTTACTTTTTGCTAACCATCCATTATAATTTAATTAACAAATAGCAACTGACTTCTGCTCTTTCTATTGCTAATTTATCGTGGAAACCTGATTTTTTTTCGAATTCATTTAATATATATATATATATATATATAAAATTACCCACATTGATGCCAATTTTTCGTCGTATAGATGCTAATTTTCCAATTACCCAATCGTAAATTATTATTAGAAATTACCCATATATGGATCTCAGCAGTAAATGAATTTGGCAGTATATCACAGATGCTACCGATTCCTCGGCATATGCATTTATACTTACTATCTAGATTATTGTGTGGGAATTGGAGATCAATGGAAGAAATTGACGCGGGGATGTGTTGGATACTGCGGATGACAGAAGCAGAATGGAGTCAGTTGGAAGGGCTAAATTTTTTCAGCTTTTCACAACTGTTTATTTTCAGTGATGTGAGTACCTATTAAATTTATCAAATCTTTATTTCTACAAAGTACATTTATACATTTTCTTTGTCACCAAGAAATAGGTTTACAAAGATTTCCTTCGAGTGCGGTCCCTATATACATTTCCGCAGTGATGGATAAATATGTTTGTGTATGCAGGGGAAGAGCTTGACGATGATCGACGGGACGCAGTATGTAATGGTAATTAATTAAATTATAAAATATCTTAAGTCCGTTAAAATTAAATCTTCAAAGAAATTCAGTCTTAATAATAATATATAATAATAAAATGTATTAAAATAATAAAAATAGCTTTATCTGAATTTTTATTAGTAATTGAATATTTTTATACTTGAAGTTAAAATCGATATAAATTATTGAGATAAACTTGAAATTGAAATTTGTGCAGGTGTTTGAGAAATTGTTGCACAGTTTTCATGATGTCACAGTGCTAGAGGTCCCGGCTACAACCACAGCTACATCTCCGCTGTTGCTAAAGAATGTCCATTCACATCCTGCAATATTCATGTGCTTTCTCACAACCGACAATGGTCCGTCCAGAGAGTGTAATAAGTTTAAGAAACCGCCTGTGGAGACAGAAAGGGCGGATTACGGCTACATATGTATATGTGGAGACAAGACTGGAAATTATTTAAGGATGAAGATGATTTGTACAAGAATGTGGGTATTTACAAAGAGGGCAAATTCGATGTAGAGGCTGGGGAAAGGGGATGGATACTCGCGTTTTCAAGTGAAAACCAGGTTTTAAATGTTTGTAAACTCATTCATAACCCTCTGCGCCTCCTGAACTCACCATCAATAATGTAAAAGAAAAAGTAGTTTGGAAAAGCTATTTTTCAATCTTGAGTCGTGTAGTGACTACAGCATAAGTAAAATATTTCATGTGCCTGTGGAGTTTAACCATTATCCTCCTGAAGATATATAGAAAAGAAACTTGCTACAAATATATTTGTGTGAAACAATTTTTTATTATTTTTATTATGAAATTTATTAATATCACCATGGAGAGGAGCATAACTAACTAAGATTCAACTAATAATAGAACAAAGTAATCTTAGTAAGATACCTTTTAATTAAACTTATAAACACTTTTTACTTAAAAATTATAATATAATGTAAAATATATTTTTTTCTAAAATTTTAATATAAAAAAATTGTGAATAATTTTTTCATTATAATTTTTTTCTCTACAAAACTTTTTTATTTAACATATAAACAATTATATTAGAAAATCTCAAGGAACCTCCAAACTCATAGTTTTAACTTTGAACATGAACTTACATAGAAAACCCAATACAAAGGATCAAATACCATGATCATTTATTTTTCTATAAGAATCTAAACCTATCTTAACTTTATATTTCTTCTCGTGCTTAACTTTAGATCTTTTATGGTGCTTAATAGATTTAGGCTTAAGATGCAATTTACTTGATTGTTCTAAATAAATTTTCATGGCATTATTATTTAAGTCAATGCACCCTACTAGATTGTAGTCTTACAAATAAAAATACATACATGGCATCTTGGAAATTAAAGAAGTGTATTAATGTATTATTTCATTTTTTTGGTGTGTGTGAAATCATGATAATTCTACACTACTCTTAGTACCATTATTTTATAATATTTATTGTATTGTTTATTGTTTTGAAAATATTTGTATTCTTGAGCTCATGTCTTTATATGTAATAACATATTCGTTCAGTACTACCATCAAATTGTGGGGCTTTTATATAAAGTCCATAGTTCTTAAATGAGCATTGTTATATGTACATTTCAATGTGGAATATGGAGGATTTTCTTGTAATATCTTTATGGTCCATTTTATTTATCAAGTGAGCTATATATCTAGTGTAGCTCTACAAATACTCATATTAAAATAGTCCATTCCACTAATTTTACCCCTGAATAAAATCCAATGATAAGAATGATCAATTAAATGGACCAGTATCTAGGTGAACAATAATTGCGTTTTAATTCCCTTCATTGATGCTACTCAATAGGCTAGATCTAGGTGAACAATAGTGGAGTTTGCTAGATCTAGGTGAACAATAGTGGAGTTTTAATTCCCCTATCTCATTGATGACCAAAGTTTATGCCCTGTTACCCCCCATGCCTGGGGTAACTAGAGGAGATCATGTCTCGTGGCCTACAATGGAGAACATGATCCCAACCATAATGATGATCAACATGTCCACAGATGGAAACCCAACAATCCCCCTCATTCACCAATACAACAACAAGTCAACCAAGGCCCATCACATTCAAGCAAACCTGATCCAGGTGGATCTCTATGGCCAACCACCTTTTCCACTGAATCAACATTTTGAGCCTATGGTTTTGATAAACCATGATATTCACACTTTTGATGGGGAATGGAATGTAATACCATCTTCATTTGTTAATTACAGACATCATGTAATCATTTCTTAGTGGTCCTATGTACATGCCTACAACATAGCATTAATGCACCAGATCCCATTACAAATCTATAGTTAAGCACACTTGGGCTAGAGTAGTACTGGGATGGACAAATGCGTGTTTTACATGCCTATGGAATTTTATAAACTTAGATTAATCTATCCCACATGCATCATGGGAATTTTTCTCTTCTCACTCTCTCATATATAAGTGAGGTGAAGGAGGCCCTTTAAGCATGTAATGGAGTGTGATGTAAATCTTGTTGTGAATGAAGTGTAGCCAACATCTCTTTATTTTCAGAGATAAGCTACCCCATTCTACCCGTTTGTTTTCTACAATGTTTTTCTATCTTATTCCTTAATAGAAGTTGGGTTTCACTATATTTGTGTTCTCTACTATATTTTTGCTTTTGTCTCATTTCGTTCTCAACATAATCTGAATCAGTGGCATCAGAGTAGAGTAGTCTTCTCCTTGTCATTGTTAGAAATAATAGGTTTGCTCGTTTCACCATAGACAATATAGCAATATTGTCACCCAACCATAGGCACAAAGGCCATCCTCGAGCACCTTAACCTTGACAGAAAGAATAATTATAGAAGCAAACCTTAGAACCAACAACCAACCAAGGTAGCATAACTCTCTCTAAAGCTAGTGTACCAAGCAGAAAATTCAAAGCATAACCAGGCAGAAAGTCCAACCATAACCAAAGACCAAGTCACCAGTACAACAGTTACAGCTCTTCTCCAGTCATGCACACCACTTGTCCTTATGTAATTGTGAGAGTGAGTGTGACAAATGAGCTCTATGACCCTCTTATTTATAGTCCTCCAAGTGACCTAACTGAGCCGACTTCTGCTTCTGAAGGATAATAATTTAATATAAATTATCATCTTGAGCCGACTTGTCTTCTAAGGTTATTTCCTAACCTTCTAGGGTTTCTCTTGTTTCCCATAATATTTTAGATTTGTCAAAGGTTACACATAGAGGTTAATACCTCCCGTAGGTACCATAATATCAACACTCCCTCCTAGCTAGGGAGGTATTAAAGGAAATGGTTTTGAACACAAACGAACCATTCAACCAGTAGCATCATCATAGCCACACATTCTAACTCATGATAAGATCATGAGCACCATCACCACTATTAGTATCATATGATAGCATCAACTGCATCATCTCTCGAGGCCATACTCCATCTGAATAATCGAGCATGATGCTAAATAAGTCACTCACTTAATATAGTGATACAAGGACCATTCTTCTAATCCAGACATATGTCCTAGAAGAATAGTTGTCCCAATAGATGTTGAAAGCCCCACAATGGGCTACAAGGATCATTCTTCTAATATGGACCTACGTCCTAGAAGAATGCTAGTTCTCCTAGATGCTGAAAGCCAGCCTATGGGCTATAGATACCATTCCTACAGGAAAGTCAGTCTCAGACTATTTTCTAATTAGTTCATATGTACCATAGAGATCAATCTCTACCCATATACCTTAGAAAATATCACTCCTGAACCATTTTCCTAATTGGGCCACAATATGTGCCTCAGGAAAATACCAGTACATGATACATCAACAATCTGTCAACCTAGACCATTCTCCATGGAAATTAGATAGTAGTATATAACCGCTACAATGCCATCCAATAGAACACAACTGTGTCTATTCATGGTATTAAACAACTACTATCCAGTGGTACACAACCACTCCTAGTAGCACACAACTACTAACCAGTGACACATAGTCACTACCAATGGATCACATCCACCACAATAGCATACAACTACTATCCAGAGATATACAATATCTACAATAATCATCTCATCTGATATCAACCTACATAAAAAATATCATGATACAAATTGAATCATCTGGGCCACTCTTCCACTCACATATGTGATATCTGGAAGAGAATATGCCCCTGAAAGTTAAACATCGGCCATGGGATATCTGGACTATTCTTCTCAAGCATAGAAGAATAATTGTCCCTGATTTATGAACCTGGGCCATTCAACCTAATTGGGCCATTCTTCTGGCATGATTCACAATGAAACCTGGAGAGAATGATTCTCCTTAGGGAATGAATGTTCCTTATTGTTGAACCTGAACCATTCAACTTAAATGGTCCATTCTTCCGACATGATTCATAGTGAAGCCTGGAGAGAATGATCCTTCCTTAGGAAATGACTGTTCGAACCATTTCCTACAGAAATGAATGCCCTGCACCAATCCCCTACATCGAACCATTCTTCGAAACTGCTCACAACTGTGAAATTTGAAAGAATGACTGGCCGAAGAGACAAACCATTATGCTTGACCACTTCTCATAGTGACTGCCAAGGAGAATGAATTTCCTAGACCATTCCCCCACACTGGCCATAAGGGGAATTGTTGTCTATGTGTTAGGGACCTAACCCCTCATGGAGGTATCATAATATATTTCCATGTAATAAAGGTCAATATTAATAAGGCCTAGCAATAAGGAGGCCTAGTCAAATGTAAGAAGACCTAATAGAAACTTTCACTTCTAGAAGGATCTTCCTCTAGATTGTTCTTTTGATAGACATATTTACTATAAATAGGAGTAGAGGGTATGAGAAATTTTGTCTTAGATATTATTGTAATAGAGCTCTGCTCTGCTGGAGGTTTCCCCCTCAAAGAGGCAAGTAAACATTGCTCTCAGTAATCAAAGTGTTCTTTTTGGTGTTATTTTGGTATTATTGTGGTGTTGTTCTGGTTATATCGTTGTTTATCTTCCATTTCTAGCTAATTATTTATGTTCTGCATACTATTTTATCTCTGGAATATTACAAGTGGTATCAAAGCACCTTCCTCGACAGAAAATTGTGAGTTAAATTTTTTTCAGGGTAGAGACGTATTCTGACGCCTTTAAGCTGCATAGATATGTTATTACACACATAAACCCACGGTCAGGGATTCATACATGTAGGAAATACAATTGGTACTTAAGCGCACATCTCTTGGTCACCCTTGTAACCCATGTTGGTACCCCTTTGAGTGGTAGTGCATCAAACAACACCTGTATATGGATCGACCTAAATATTTTGAATCCCTCCATAGATAAATTGATTGGCCGCCTGACTGCTATAGTGCCACCGAGAACAACACTTAGGAATATAGTCTCTAGTACTTGGGTAGTCGGCTAGTATAGCTAAGGGAACAGTCTAGCCTCCTTAGTTGGTGCCCTGATATATTGGGCCAAGTACTATTGTTGGACCCCACACATATATCATAGAGCTATAACACAGGGAAAACCCTTGTCCGTAGAACCCTTGAATACCCTAACCCTTGGGACAGAAACAAAAAAATAGAACAGACAAGATATATTGCCGCACAACTGTCTCTTGCATTCAGGTTGCAAAATTACTACAAATTTCTTCATGTTAAGCATTTGGGCATTTCATCAATGCAATATTCTTCATATCGAAGTATAACTCCGTAGGAGTAAAAAAAAAAAATAATTCTGGATCCTGTTGGCACCATTATTTGAGACCTATCCCGTTGGATTTCTCTCTTCACCCTTATCATAGTCATACCTATCATTTTTCCGCAAATTGTATTTTTTTCTAGTGGACCAGACCCCCTTCCAACACCCTTATTTGGGCTTTACCCCATTGGATTTAACTTGTCACCCTAATTATTGTGATACACTTCACCCATAACCCATTTTCTGTGTGGTCCCACCCACCCTTTTTTGTAACACCCTGTTTCCCCCAGTCTGTAAAAATAACTATACTGGCCAAGTATTCTGGCAAACTCAAAAATGTGAATGTGTGATGTAAATAGACCTTGTGAAAAAGGTC
>JZKD02S1673731.1:164768-179592 GCA_000966675.3 Picea glauca
GAGGGGAATATGCTGAAAAAGAGACCACGATGGCTGGATAAAGGTGGTGGAAGGCACCTAGAATGGTGGCATTAACTTCCACCGAAAACCAATACCGTATTTGGTCTTCACTGGCCCAAAGACCCAAGAGCGGCTCGCTGGCCCGAAATTAATTACTCACAGGGTGGTAGGTGGATGGCTCCTCATGAATAATGAGGGATGGGGGTAAAACCACCCATCCGTGGGGTCCTGACACCTGACCACCGTGAGGGAGATCGTGCCACACACAACCTCACTGGAAAGGAAAAAGGCAGGAGGAGTGTGCGATCACGGGCATACGTGAGGGGGGAAGAACTCTGGAAAAATATGCAGAGTGAGTGATAGCGGAGAAGAAGGAGAGTAACCTTCGTTCTCGGTCACTGGCAGACAGAGACACAGTCTCGCAGTATCGTGGTCTCAGCTCGGGGGTGGCTAGTGGTAAATCCGTTGGGAGTCGCTGAGCCTATGGTTGGGTGGAAACAAGCACCCCTCTCAGCAGTTGCATCATCTTTGGTGTTTTTTTGATAAGTGTTTTGTCTCTGGCATCTTGAAATATATATATATTCTGAAATTTATGCTCATAAGCTATGAAATTGTGAATGAGTTCAATGCAAGAATGTCTGTATGGTGTTTTGATCAGTACTGGTAGTTGCATGTTTATAATGGAAAGACTATGTATGGATTATGTTTTCATAAATTGCTATTTATATGCATACTGATCTAATTCAGACTCCACATCTGGTTCTCGAGAGAGAGATACCCTTATCTACCTCGGATAGTACCCTGGGTAAACCTCCCCATAGAGATACCCTCCTTGAAAATACCATCAAGAACCTAGAAAGAGGATGTGAAGGCGCAAGGCCTTAGTAACCCTGCACGAGGAGGAACGATCCTCTTGAAATCCCTAGATGGTTGTGTAGGGATAAGTATCGTTTGACGGGTGAGATCCTGTCGGAAGATCTGTGGTCACTCATAGCCGTTAGATTGGAAGGAGAAGAGGGGGCGTTAAATGCCTCAACCCCTTACCTTTGTTTTCACTAGTAGCGTTAAAGGCATAGCTCAGGAGAGGTAGTGCAGTTTATGTACAGGCTCCCTGTAAAGAAAGTAGAGGCCGAGACCCACTCAAGTCCTAGACTTGATGAAGGAGAGAAATAGATGTGTTGAAGAATCTTTTAAGAGTCAAACCCAGAAGAAAGAGCACAAAGTTCCCAAGTTCCTCATAGTTGACGGAGCTCAGGACAGATAACACATGGTCAGATGCGTAGACCCTGTAGGAATTCATAGAGGTCGAGGAAATATTTCACGGCTTCAGAGTAGAGAAGCCCGGGAGGGATAGTGTCGTTTTTTGCATGGAGCCATAGCTGCGAAGGTCACAGAGAAGAAGCAAAGGCCGAAACCTTTGATACTTAAGAAATCTTCCAAGGAGAAGAAAGAGAAGTGCATGCTCAAGGAAGAGCTACAACTACCATTAGATTAGCTGGAGCGAAATAGATCTCGGTCGTCGAAAACATCCATACGTGTGCAGAAGAGAGAAGAATCAAATGACAGAGACACTTCGAGATAGAAGTGGCGAACAGTCGATAACCATTGGATCTTGCAGAGTTGCAAGGCGGTTAGGGTTGGGTGCTTCAACCCACGAAGTCGCGAGAGGATCAGGACCGTCCATCTGAGGAGGACAGGTGGCAGAGATCCAGGGATATTGCGAACTTGGAGGTTCACAAGGTAAGAGCCCAAAGGTTGGGTGCTCCAAGTTGCGAGTGGTGAAGTCGCGAGAGGATTAGGACTGTCCATCCGAGGAGGATAGGTGGCAGAGATCCAGGGATCTCGCGAACTTAGAGGTTCGCAAGGTAAGATCCCAAAGGTTGGGTGCTCCAAGTCGCGAGTGGTGAAGTCGCGAGAGGATCAGGACCGTCCATCCGAGGAGGACAGGTGGCAGAGATCCAGGGATCTCGCGAACTCAGAGGTTCGGAAGGTAAGAGCCCAAAGGTTGGGTGCTCCAAGTCGCAAGTGGCGAAGTTGCGAGAGGATCAGGACCGTTCATCCGAGGAGGATAGGTGGTAGAGATCCAGGGATCTCACGAACTCGGAGGTTCACAAGGTAAGAGCCCAAAGGCTGGGTGCTCCAAGTCGCGAGTGGCGAAGTTGCGAGCAACGGAGATAGCCGTTGGATCCAGAGAATGGGAGGACCATTGGATCAGGAACCCCATCACCTATCATACGTTCGGGGGTTCGGAGGTTGAAAGGAGTCATTTACAACTTCACGAGTAGCGAAGTGCCGAGAGCCGAGCACGAGAGAACATGTGGCAGAACTTCAAGGTGGGGCCTGTGTGATTGACGGGTGGACACACATCCCCTGGAGTAGGGAGCCAATGCTCCATTGACTTCTTGCGTCTCGGGGATTTGCAGGATAAGAGCACGAGAGTTCAACCGTTGAACTCACAAAGCGGTGAATAGTGAGAGGAGCTAGCATCTAGCCTAGCCGGTGCTCACGCGCAGAGGACGCTGACAGAAGGAAACTATACCCATTTCATGATCTCGGGTATCGACGATTTGTGAAGAAAATTCGAGGGTATTCGACTCACAACTCACGAGGTCACGAGTTGTGAAAGGCACCTGCCTTTAGGCACATATGTGGTCCTATCGAACTAGGGACTAAAGAAAGGGAGCTAGTGCTTTGTTGTTAAGTGGCAGGTAGATCTGGATGGCTAGAATCTATGCGCCCAAATCTACGGCCAAGATTTCATTCCGAGACCCCCTCGCCATTCTACCTTTAAGATTGGACGCACTTGTATCGCTGAGTTGTGAAACATGAAAAGGCGCCTGGTTTGTTTGGCCTGTGGTCCTAACCCACGATCACAGGGAGGTGAACAGGGAAGAACTAGCCTGCACTAAGCCCCCGTAGGACTTTAGGGATTCTGTTCCTTGAGGAAAAACAAAAAATTTATTATACCGTAGTGGGTGTGTGACAAATTGGTATCAGAGCATGGTTACGACACTTGGCCTGCTTGGGCTCATGAATGAGTTACGCAGAAGCTCCATTTGGGATAATCCTAAGAGGAGTAACCCTCTATATTAAACCCTTTTATATTCATAAGATCAACGTTTGAAAATAAGAACCCAACTGTGTATGCCTGAGAAAGAATTATGAATTTTTGTGCGGGTTATAAAAATGTATCTAACTATTGACTAACAACCAGCGTTTCTCTTTTGCACCCAAGCGGACAATGAACCGCGGTAATTTACAGATGCAGAGAATGGTGACTCATCAAGAGGTGGGAGAGGGCTCCCACAATAGAGACGAAGAGTCTGATGAAAGAAGGGCAATAGGGACCCCTCCAGATCTAGCTGAGACTGTGAGGAGTCTCATGGTCGAGTTGCAAAGCTAGAAGACCGACAATGAAAGGATGATTAAAGAACAAGAAAAGCAGACAGAAATTAACGTGGTTTTACTGTAGAGTTTATTTGATCTCCAAAGACAAATGCAGCATGAACCTGAAACTTAGAAACATGGTCATATCAGTGGCCACACTGAGAGGAGCACCTCAAAAAAGGTCCATCCCAGAGGTAAGGGACCAGTTCTGAGTGATTCCTCTGAGAAGGAAGGTGGCGATTCAAAAGACTCTTCTAGCTGCAGAACCAGTTCCTATTCTAGAAGAAAATAGAAGAAGCAAAAGACTTCCAAGGGTCATAAATTTGAGGAATTCAGAAAGGCCAAACCACCCTCCTTCAATGGTGAGATAAAGAAGGGAGAGGAAGCAGAGGCCTGGCTTCTTGGACTAAAGAAACATTTCAGAGTCCATGATTTTTCAGAAAATTTGAAGGCCCAAGTAGCCACCTTCAATATGAACGGAAAGGCTTCCATTTGGTGGGAAGATCTTAAGAATGTGAAAGGGGTTCACGAAGAGGATCTATCCTGGAAATAGTTTGAGAAATACTTCTGGAAGAAGTATTTGTCAGAAAAATATTTCGATGAGAAGACAAAAGAGTTTTATGAACTCAAATTGGGGCAAATCACTATAGAGGAATATGTCAACAAATTCTTCAACTTATAGAGATATGTGCCTTATATAAAAGCATAAAAGGAAAAGGTGAAGCGCTTCATCAGTGGGCTACCCAAGGACTATCAAAACAGAATTGAATTTGATGAGCCAAAGACCCTATAAGGCACTATTCGAAAGGCAACATATTGTCAGGAACAGTATGGACATCGAGAAGAACCTCATGAAGGATGGAAACCAAAGAATGGTTCAAGGTTTCAGAAAAAGGGGATTAAATCCCCAAGATTTAAGAACTATAAGAACCCAAGAATGAACTTTCCAGCCCGGAGTGTACTCTAGCAGAACTTTCTCTCATCGGGCGGAAGTAAAATTTTTGGACCTGTACCAGTAAAGACTGATAACCCAAAGAGAGAACCTTTGAAATGCTGGGGTTGTGGAGAAGAACATCTCCTGAGAGACTATCCACACCGACAACAGAATAGTCGGAGGATTTATAACATCCAAGAAGCTACTACAGTCAATGATGTGGCCAGGAGTGTGCCATAGATTTATGCAGCCTTGGATAATAACCAAGCTGACCATCAAGCTTCAGTGGTGGAGATAGAAGGTATGATCTCCAACCATCTAGTGTCTATTTTGATTGACCCTGGTTCAAATTTGAGTTATATAGCCCCTAAAGTTGTTGATAAGTATAAACTACAGCCACAAAAACAAACCAAGCCATGGTTGGTACAGTTAGCCATTGGAACCAAAAGAAGGGTAGCAGAGGTCATACCAGCCTACCAATTGATGTTGGGTGAATTTCCCACCCAAGAAACTCTTAACGTATTACCCCTTGGATCGTACGATCTATTGATTGGTATGCACTGTCTAGCTGCCCATAAGGCCAGATTGGAATGTTACCATAAAACCTTAGAATGTGTGAGCAAAGAAGGAAAAAGGATGACCCTTCAAGGGATCCAAAAACCTGTCTCGGTGAGACAAATATCATCTTTGCAAATGAGAAAGTATTGCCGAAAGGGATGTCCCCTATATGCAATAAAGGTGTCAGAAACCATAGAAGGTGACAAACCCAACCTTGAAGATCATCCAACCCTGAGAGAATATAGAGATGTGTTTCCAAAAGAGGTACCAGGTCTACCTCCGAGAAGAGACATAGACTTCTCAATAGAACTCGCACCAGGAGTGGTGCTGGTGTCTAGGACACCCTACCGGATGAGCACACCCGAGTTAGTTGAACTCAAATTGAAATTAAAAGAAATGATGGATAAGGGTTATATTCGACCCAGTGTGTCTCCATGGGGGCCTCCAGTCCTATTTGTGAAAAAGAAGGATGACACCCTTAGACTGTTTATAGATTATAGACAACTCAATAAGGTAACCATAAAGAACAAGTACCCCTTGCCCAGGATCGATGATCTGTTCAATCAATTTAGAGGTGCGTCTATTTTTTCAAAGATAGACTTGAAATCGGGATACCATCAAGTCCGAATCAAGGGTGAAGACATCCATAAAACTGCCTTCCGGACGAGGTATGGTCACTATGAGTTCGTTGTAGTGCCATTTGGGTTGACCAATGCCCCTGCCACTTTTATGTGCTTGATGAACAATGTACTCAGTAAATTTCTAGATAAATTTGTGCTAGTTTTTATTGATGATATATTAATTTACTCTAAGAATAGAGAAGAGCATGAAGAACATCTTAGGCTTGTGCTGAAAGTACTCATAGAACATCAGCTCAATGTTAAATTCAGCAAATGTGACTTCTTCCAAAAGAAAATACATTACTTGAGTCATGTTCTATCCGAAGAAGGGGTAGCAGTGGACCCTGACAAAATCAGGTCTATCATGGAATGGCCTACCCCAAGGGATGTTTCGGATATCAACCCAAGAAATGGGAAGACTACTTGCCACTGGTAGAATTCACCTACAACAACGGCTACCAAGCATCCCTAAAGATGAGTCCCTTCGAGGTTCTCTATGGTAGGTCATGTAATACTCCAGTCAGCTGGAGTAATCCCTTAAAAAGGATATCTTTTGGGCTCGACATGTTAAAGAAAATGGAACAACAAGTGACTCAGATAAAACAAAATCTGAAGGTCGCTCAAAACTGACAGAAAAGTTATGCCGACCAAAAGAGAACTCCAAGAGAGTTCAAAATGGGAGACCATGTATATCTCAGAGTTAGGCCCAGGAAGAGTTCCCTGAAAATGGGAGCTTGTGCCAAGTTGGCACCTCGGTATTGTGGACCCTTTGAGGTTCTAGATAGAGTGGGACATGTAGCCTATCGATTAACACTTACTCCCACAGTCAAAACACATAATGTTTTCCATGTTTCATTATTGAAGAAATATGTACATGATGCTAATCACATAATTGATTGGTCTGTGATTTAGGTGGAATCAGAGGGAGAATTTATACTAGAACTCCAATGCATACTAGACAGAAAGGAAACCCCACTCTGGAACCGAACCATTGCACAAGTCAAGGTGTAGTGGAAACATTTTGGCCCAGAAGAGGCTACATGGGAAATGGAGGATGCCATGAAATAGGCATATCCGATTTTGTTTACATCTATACATGCAGGTCATGTTGATAGATAGAACATCCAGGAAAATGTTCCTTTAAGGGGGAGGGAATTGTAACACCCTGTTTCCCCCAGTTTGTAAAAATAACTATACTAGCCAACTATTGTGGCAAACTCAAAAATGTGAATGTGTGATGTAAATAGACCTTGTGAAAAAGGTCGATGAATGTGAATAATATTATGAATATATATTGCAGGATTTCTGAGAGGGGAATATGCTGAAAAAGAGACCACGATGGCTGGATAAAGGTGGTGGAAGGCACCTGGAATGGTGGCGTTAACTTCCACCGAAAACCAATACCGTATTTGGTCTTCACTGGCCCAGAGAACCAAGAGCGGCTCGCTGGCCTGAAATTAATTACTCGCAGGGTGGTAGGTGGATGGCTCCTCACGCATAATGATGGATGGGGGTAAAACCACCCATTCGTGGGGTCCTGACACCTGACCACCGAAAGAGATATTGTGACACACGCAACCTCGCCGAAAAAGAAAAAGGCAGGAGGAGTGTGCGATCACGGGAGACGCGAGGGAGGAAGAACTCTGGAAAAATATGTAGAGTGAGTGATAGTGGAGAAGAAGGAGAGTAACCTTCATTCTCGGTCACTAGCAGATAGAGACATAGTCTCGCAGTATCGTCGTCTCATCTTGAGGGTGGCTAGTGGTAAATTCATTGGGAGTCGTTGAGCCTATGGTTGGGTGGAAACGAGCACCCCTCTCAGCAATTGCATCACCTCTGGTGTTTTTCTGATAAGTGTTTCGTCTCTGGCATCTTGAAATATATATATATATTCTGACATTTATGCTCATAGGATGTGAAATTGTGAATGAGTTCAGTGCAAGAGTGTTTGTATGGTGTTTTGATCAGTACTGGTAGTTGCATGTTTATAATGGAAAGACTACGTATGGATTTTGTTTTCATAAATCGCTATTTATATGCATATTGATCTAATTCAGACTCCATGTCTAGTTCTCGAGAGAGAGATACCCTTATTTGCCTCAGATAGTACCCTGGGTAAACCTCCCCATAGAGATACCCTCCTTGAAAATCCCATCAAGAACCTGGAAAGAGGATGTGAAGGCGCAAGGCCTTAGTAACCCTGCACGAGGAGGAATGGTCCTCTTGAAATTATGAGATGGCTGTGTAGGGATAAGTGTCATTTGACGGGTGAGATCCTGTCGGAAGATCTGTGGTCACTCACGACCGTTAGATTGGAAGGAGAAGAGGGGGCATTAAATGCCTCAACCCATTCCCTTTGTTTTCATGAGTAGCGTTAAAGGCATAACTCAGAAGAGGTAGTGCAGTTATGCATAGGCTTCTTGTAAAGCAAGTAGAGACCGAGACCCACTCAAGTCCTAGACTTGACGAAGGAGAGAAATAGATATGTTGAAGACTCTTTTAAGAGTCAAACCTAGGCGAAAGAGTGCAAAGCTCCAAATTCCCTCATAGTTGACGAAGCTCAGGACAGATAACACATGGTCAGATGTGCAGACCTTGTAGGAATTCACAAAGGTCGAGGAAATCTTTCACGGCTTCAGAGTAGAGAAGCCCAGGAGGGATAGTGTCGTTTTGTGCATGGAGCCATAGATGCAAAGGTTGCAGAGGAGAAGCAAAGGCTGAAACCTTTGATACTTAAGAAATATTCCAAGGAGAAGAAAGAGAAGTGCATGCTCAAGGAAGAGATACAACTGTCGTTAGATTAGCTAGAGAGAAATAGATTTGGTTCATCGAAAATGTACGTCTAGACACCTGCAGAAGAGAGAAGAATCAGACGACAGAGACACTTCGAGATAGAAGTGGCAAACAATCGATAACCGTTGGATCTTGCAGAGTTGCAACGTGGTTAGGGTTGGGTGCTTCAACCCACGAAGTCGTGAGAGGATCAGGACCTTCCATCCTAGGAGGATAGGTGGAAGAGATCTAGGGATCTCGCGAACTCGGAGGTTCACAAGGTAAGAGCCCAAAGGTTGGGTGCTCCAAGTCGCGAGTGGCGAATTCATAAGAGAATCGGGACTGTCCATCCGAGGAGGATAGGTGGCAGAGATCCAGGGATTTTGTGAACTTGAAGGTTCGCAAGGTAAGAGCCCAAAGTTTGGGTGCTCCAAGTCACGAGTGGCGAAGTTGCGAGAGGATCAGGACTGTCCATCCGAGGAGGAAAGGTGGCAAAGATCCAAGGATCTCATGAACTCGGAGGTTCGCAAGGTAAGAGCCCAAAGGTTGGGTGCTCCAAGTCATGAGTGGCGAAGTTGCGAGAGGATCAGAACCGTCCATCCAAGGAGGACAGGTGGTAGAGATCTAGGGATCTCACGAACTTGGAGGTTCACAAGGTAAGAGCCCAAAGGCTGGGTGCTCCAAGTCGCGAGTGGCGAAGTTGCGAGGAGCGAAGATAGTCGTTGGATCCAGAGAATGGGAGGACCGTTGGATCAGGAACCCCATCGTCTATTGTGCATTCATGGGTTTGGAGGTTGAAAGAAGTCGTTTACGACTTCATGAGTAGCGAAGTGCCGAGAGCCGAGCATGATAGAACACGTGGCAGAAATTCAAGGTGGGGCCCACATGATTGATGGGTGGACACGCGTCGCCTGGAGCAAGGATTCAATGCTCCGTTGACTTCTCGCATCTCAGGGATTCATGGGATAAGAGCACTAGAGTTCAACCGTTGAAATCACAAAGCGACAAATAGCGAGAGGAGCTAGCGTCTAGCCTAGACGACAATCACACATAGAGGACGTTGATAGAAGGAAGCTATACCCATTTTGTGATCTCAGGTATCGGTGATTTGTGAAGAAAATTAAAGGGTCTTCGACTCATGACTCGTAAGGTCGCAAGTTGTGAAAGGCGCCTGCCTTTAGGCGCGTATGTGGTCCTATTGAACTAGGGACTAAAGAAAGGGAGCTAGTGCTTTGTCATTAAGCGGTGGGTAGATCTGGACGGCTAGAGTCTGCACACCCAAATCTACGGCCAGGATTTCATTCCGAGGCCCCCTCGCCATTCTACCTTTAAGATTGGATGCACTTGTATCGTTGAGTCATGAAACACGAAAAATGCGCCCAGTTTGTTTGGGCTGTGGTCCTAACCCATGATCACTGGGAGGTGAACAGGGAAGAACTAACCTGCGCTAGGCCCCCTTAGGACTTAAGGTATTCTATTCCTTGAAGAAAAGCGAAAATTTTATCATGCCGTAGTGGGTGTGTGACACTTTTTGTGTGCCCTCTTCATCATGGCTCACATCTGTAGCCAAGACTTGGAAGCTCACTTCAATGCCTTGCACTCTAATTTCATATAAACACAACAATAAGTGAGACAACTCAATGCCAATATTGTCACCGTCAATAAAAACATACATTCCTCCATCAACGCCAAAATAGAGGACCTCAAACAAGACCTCAAACAAGACCTCAAACAAGACCTTGCTACCCAAATTGAATCCGTCACTACACTGATCTGTGCTAAGCTACATATCCATGCAGATATTCCCTCATCTTACACACCTTTGCAAACCAAAGGTGAAACTTCCTCTCATTCCCAAAATTTTCAGTCCCATCACTTTCAGCGCGACCTATGCCTTCCATGTGTGCATGTGACCAAATTTGATGGATCAGATCCCACTGTCTAGGTAACTCAAATGGAACATTATTTCTCTTTGTATAGCATTACAGATGAGTTGGCCAAACTCCAGTATTGTGTTCTCCATCTAGATCAAGAACATTGGCAATGGTGGCAATGGAGAAAAAATGCCCGCCAAGGGTATGTGGCTTGGACACACTTTGTGGCATAGCTTTATGAACGCTTTGACAATGACACCAACCATTTATGTTGTTTGACAAAGATGAAACAATCTGACACAGTGGAAGACTTTATAGTCGCTTTTAAGCGATTGAATTTTCGTAGAGAGGGCATGTCTGATGCTTTTTTTCGAGAATGTTTTATCAGTGGCCTCATGGATGATATTCATGCCCATTTCCTGATGGTTCGGCCCCAGATTTGGGTGGACACTACTAAAATAGCTAAGGAATGTAAGATACCAGATATAATAAATATGTAGAACAAAATAAAATGCTAGAAATGGCAGAATAACAGTAATATATCCAACATAATCTCCACAATAACACACAAATGATATAAGAACAACAACAGAAATAGAACTTTGATTCAGAAAGCAATGTTCACAGGCCTCTTCAAGGGGGCAACCACCAATTGAGTAGTGCTATGTTACAATAATATCCAAGCTAGGGTTTTCATACCCTCAACCCTTACTTATACTAAATATGTCTATCAAGAGAAGCATCTAGAGGAAGATCCTTCTAGAAGTGAAAGCTTCTATTAGGTCTTCTTACATCTACCTTATTCTATTTTATTGAAAGGCCTTATTAATATTGACCTTTATTACATCCAAATATATTGATCTACCTATGTGCGGGTTAGGACCCTAACATGTCTGCCCCCTTAAAAACAACCTTGTCCTCAAGGCTTGAGATGTGGAAACTGCTGCAGAATGGTAGCTGGTTCCCAAGTGGCATCTGTTGGAGTCGTATCTTTCCACTGGAATATCACTTCCTTGATGATTCTTTGACACAGGCAATGCTCATGCTGGTCCAAAACTGCTTCTGGCTGTAGCCAAATGGATCCTTCTTCAGCTAACTCAGGAAGATTGGTTTGAATTTGGCACCTAGTTACATTCACCTTCTTTAAGCATGAAACATGAAAAACTGGATGTAGCTTCGACTGACTGGGCAGAGCTAACAGATATGCGGCTTGTCCCACATGCTTGAGAATTGTATGAGAGAAATTAAGGTGGCTTTTGTCCATATACCGCTTCCAAAGGAGTCATGCGAGTAGCTGTATGGTAGGAAGTGTTGTACCACCATTCGGCTAGGGGTAGCCATTGAGCCCACTGATGTTTTTTTCCAGAGAAAAAACACCTCAGATATGTTTCCAAACACTTGTTGAAAACTTCCGTTTGACCATCAGTCTGGGGAAGATAAGTTGTGCTGAGATGTAATTGGGTGCCCTGTAGCTTAAATAGTTCTTGCCAAAAATTGCTTGTGAAAGTTGGGTCACGATCAGAAACAATAGAGTGTGGCATGCCATGAAGCTTGAAGACCTGGTCCATGAAAAGTTGAGCCATTGTGGATGCAGTAAATGGGTGTTGAAGAGTGTAGAAATGAGAATACTTGGAAAGGCGATCCACAACCATCATTATGACTGATTTATTCCCTGATTTGGGTAAGTCGGTAATAAATTCCATAGAGATATCCTTCCAAATAGCAGGTGGAATCGGAAGCGGTTGTAGTGTGCCCAGAGATTTGATTGTTTCTCCCTTATTGCATTGACACACCTCACATTCAATGAAAAAATTACAGATGTCCTGTTTCATAACATCCCAGAAAAAAGAATGTTTGACCTTGTCATATGTTTTGGTGAACACTGAGTGCCCTGCTGTGGGTGTAGCATGAAGCTCAGAAAGTACCGTGGATTTAAGCTTTGATTGTTTACTTAAATACAAACGACCTTTGTATCGAAGCTCATCCAGGAGCCAAGAGTACCCTGGGGGAGCCGGAGCCTTGGTCTACAATTTCTAGATCAGATGTGAACTTTTGGGATCTTGAAGCCATTCCTAGTGCACAGCTTGGGGCCAATCGGATACAATGAAGGAAAGAGAAAAAAGGGATCCTTCTTCTTCATATTTTTGGGACAGTGCATCCACCACTACATTGTCTTTTCCATTCTTGTAAATGATCTCATAATCATAACCAAATATCTTAGTCACCCATTTTTTTTGCTCCAGGTAGGAAATGCGTTGTTCCAGAAAGTACTTGAGGCTTTGATGGTTGGTATTAATTTGGAAGCGTTTCCCCCAAGAGATAAGGGTGCCACAGATCAACGACATGCAAAATAGCCAACATTTCCTTTTCATAAATGGGTTTGCCCAGATTCCTTTCAGATAGTTTCTTATTGGTGAAGGCCAAAGGTCGACCCTCTTGCATAAGGACGACGCCGATTCCTTTCCCTGAGGCATCACATTCCAACACAAATATTTTTGTGAAATCGGGAAGGGCCAGAACCAAAGTGGTGCACATGGTCGTATTCAAGGTTTGAAAAGCTTGAGCAGCGGCTAGATTCCAAGTGAAAGAGTTCTTTTTGAGGAGAACAGTGAGAGGTGCTGCAATGTTTCCGTAGTTCTTAACAAACTTGCGATAATACCCTGTTAAGACCAAAAATCCACACAAGCTTTTGAGAGTATTTGGGTGCGGCCAGTCTTGCATAGCTTCAATCTTTTTTCGGATCTACCCTGATGCCATCCTTTCCAACCAGATGACCCAAGTATTCTACTTCTGAGGCACCAAAAGCACATTTAGACTGTTTCAGGAAAATTTGGTGCTAGGAGAGGAGATGGAGAACTTGATCCACATGAGTAAGATGGTTTTTCCAGGTTTTTCTATAGATGAGGATATCATCAAAGAAAACTAAGGCAAAATGATGGAGAAAGGGACGAAAGACATGATTCATGAGGCTTTGGAAGGTGGAGGGGGCATTACACAAGCCAAAGGGCATGACCAAAAACTCATAGTGGCCCTCATGAGTGCGAAAGGTTGTCTTGGGAATGTATTCCTCTTTCATACGTATCTGGTGATAGCCCAAGCGAAGATCAAATTTAGTAAAGAATTGGGCACCACTCAATTCATCTAGGAGGTCATCAATGCCAAGAATGGGAAATTTGTCTTTAATGGTCAGTTTGTTGAGGGCACGGAAGTCAGGACACATTCTCCAAGAACCTTCTTTCTTTTGGACCATGACTACAGGAATCGTACTAGGGAAGATAACGCCTGCATTAAGGAGTGCCTGGACCATTTTCTCAATTTCATTTTTTTGTGAAAAGGGGTGGCGATATGGATGGATATTAGGAGGAAGGCTTCTGGGTACAAGGGGAATGGAATGATCATGAACACCATGGGAAGGAGGGAGTCCTTGGGGAGTGGAAAATACCATTTGATGTTTAGAAAGGAGAGCTTGGAGGTCATGTGGCACTGGGGGTGTCTCTATTGCTTGTATGTCATGGAGTTGGGCAATGACACCAGAATGACCTTTTTTTGAGCATCTTTTCCATGCGATGGGAACTAATGACCTCAGGTGAACCAAAAGTGATGCCTTGGAATTTATATTGGTGGCCTTCCTGGTCGAATTGCATGGTTAATGCCTTAAAATCCATGAGAATGGGACCCAAAGTTCATAGCCAGTCGGCACCCAACACAATGTCACAACCACCCATGTCGATAGCAAACATATGGGATTTTAGGTGGTAGTCACCAATTTGGAGATGCACAATTTCACAGCGCCCTCCACATTTCATGGAACCACCATTGGCAATCATGATTTGGAAATTGTTGATAGCATGGATGTAGCAATGAGTTTCTTGGGCAATGTAGCAATGAATAAAATTATGGGTGCTTCCACTATCAACCAGAATGATGACCTTCCGATGCTTGAGGTAACTGATTAACTTGAGGGTTTGGGGAGTGGAAAAGCCAATGAGAGCATTAAGGGAAATGATGGGTTCTACTTCGGGAGGGTTTGAGGGAGGGGTTATGTTAGTGATTTTAGGTGACTCAGACACAAGGGGAGTTTCAACATCCTCTTCCGAAATATCCTCAGAGATGGCCATAAAAAGATTTTTTTCCTTACACTTGTGGCCTGAGAAATATTTGTCATCACAATTATAACAAAGGCCTTTGAGTTGGCGTTCATCCATTTCAGCCTTGGTCAATTTTTGGATCTTTAATGGGGCGGAGGGAGTAGTGGGAGTGACGGGTTTAGGGCGATGGATAAAGGAGGGTTTTCGGTTTTGAGATGATACAACCTGTTGTGCTTCTTTAGCTCTTTTAGTAGTCTCCACCCAAGTCGAGGGTCGATCCATGAGGACATGTGCCTGAATCTCCTCCTTGAGACCACTGATAAAACACTCTCAAAATAAAGCATCAGTCATGCCCTCTATTCGAAAAGCCAAGCGCTCAAAGGAAACTATGAAGTCTTCTACTATTCTAGATTGTTTCAACTTTGTCAAATGACCCAAATGGTTGGTGTCCGTGTCAAAGCGTTCATAAATCTCAATCACAAATTGGGTCCAAGCAATATACCTTTGACGGGAAGTTTTTCTCCATTGCCACCATTGCCAACGTTCTTGATCTAGATGGAGAACACCATACTGGAGTTTGGCCAAGTCATC
>JZKD02S1673731.1:224318-235497 GCA_000966675.3 Picea glauca
TGGTGAAGTGGTCAGTGGCAACTAGAATCCATATATGTTGATTGATGGAAGGTGGATGAATATCCCCTATGAAATCCAAACCCCATTGTTGGAAAGGGCCTGTGACCACAATAGGTTTAAGGGGAAGAGAATTAAATTGCTTCTTACCTGCAAAACTTTGACACCTATCACATGCCTTGACATAAGCACATATATTAGAAAACAAACAAGGCCAATAATATCCGGCTCTCAAAATTTTGTGAGCAGTGGTTTTCCAATAATGGTGTCCACCACACTCACTTCTATGAAATTATGTCATAGTCTGAACTGATTCTTCTTTGTTGATGCATATAAAAAGTACACCTGAGGGATCTTTCCAAAATAACATGTTGTCATTTATGCAGAATTTAATGGCTTTAAGTTTTAAAGCTCTCACCTGTGTTTTTCTCATGTCTGGAGGAGCTATAAGATTCTTCAAAAAATATATTATGTGACTATACCAGTCACAGTCAGCCAAGTGAGAATATACCTGCAAATCATAAGTGAGTTTTTCTTCTGAAATACGAGACTGCATACTTTCTGCATTTACCCCAACAAAATTTATCCCTAGCATTTTACAATTTTCCTCAACAAGAAGTTTGGTAAGTCCTTGGCCTCTGACAAGTTTGATTGGATTAATCTCAATATCAAATTCAATCATTTTAGAAATCCACTTGATTCTCTTCCCATCAATGTCAGGCTAAACCAGGACATCTTTCATATAACTGGAAGGAACATATGCTATTACCTTGGCCTGTAGTATATAGATCCTAAAAGCTTTAAGTGATTTGATTAGTGCATAGGCCTATTTTTCAATTGGGTCATATTTTTTTTCAACATCTCTCAAAACCTTGCAGAAAAATGCTACTGGATGCTCATGCCCATCTTCATTCTTCTGTAATAAGACTGCTGCAATTGTATCATTAGAGGCAAATGAGAAAATATAAAAATGTTTATCAAAATTTGGGCTAATTAAGACATGGGCTGTCATAATAGCTTCTTTGATAGATTCAAAAGAATGTCTGGCCTCCTCTGTCCACTTTACTTCAGAATCCTTTCTCAACATGCATGTGATATGTTTAGTAAGCTCTGCAAAATTTGCAATAAACCTCCTGATGAAATTTATGGTTCCAAGGAAAGATTGGATATCGTTTTTGGATCCGGGGAGAGACAATTTCTGAATTGCTTCTACTCTTGCTGGATCAATCTTCACCCCATCTGCAGACACAATATGCCCAAGCAACTTGCCTTCTCTGAGTGAAAAATGATATTTCTTGGGATTTAAAGAAATGCCATACTTTCTGCATTTCAAGAATGTCTTTCTTAGATGCTGCAAGTGGTCTTCATGACCGTGTGAAAAAACTGTGATATCATCAAGATAAATCAAAACAAATCTGTCTTTTTCCCCTACAAATGCGATGTCCATTTCCCTCTGAAATGTGGCTCCCACATTCATCGATCCAAATGACATTTTTTCGTACATGAATGTACCCCATGGTGTGGTGAAGGCTATTTTTTCTCTGTCATCTGGATGGACTACAATTTGATTATACCCTAAGAAGCCATCAATAAATTACATGACACTAGCTCCATAAATGTTTTGCAAAATATGTTCCATCTTAGGCAATGGGTAATTATCTTTTCTAGAGCATTTGTTTAAATTCCTGAAGTCTACACAGAGTCTAATCTCAACATTTTTCTTTCTAACAGGAACAAGGTTAGCAATCCATTCAGAATATCTAAGAGGGATGATGATCTTGGCATCCAACATTTTTTTGATTTCTTTCTCCATAGTAAGCAACAACATTGGGCTGAATGATCTGAGTTTTTGTCTGAAAGGTTTTGTGTTTTTGTTCAAAGGAATTTTATGTTGTATGATCTCTATATTGTATGTCTTAAATCACAATACTGCCATGCAAATATATCAGAAAATTCCTTTAACAACTCACCATACTCATATTTCTGTTTATCAGTCAAATGAGAGGCCAGATTAACATACTTGGGGTTCTCTTCATTTGCTACATTAAACTGAAACACATCAAAAACTTCCTCCTTCTTTTCTAGTTTAATGGAAACATCATTATGATCAAAAAGTTTCTCTAAGGGAACCAAACCTTTGGGGATACGGTTGGTAGAGAGCTGCACAATTTCATGGAATCCAATTTTATTTCTAAATTTGGGCGTTTGAGCTTCTTCATCATGCTCATTTTCTTGATCAATTTGTAAATCTAAATACTCATCCATCACTCCTAGAAACCTGCTTATCTCTGCATCATCCTCAAATACCTTCTATAATTTAACATTATCAGGTAAAGAAGGCCTATACTTTACCTGAATTTCATAATTCATCTTTGGGGCCAAAGAGGTATGAAAGTACTAGATGAAACAACCAATGAATTAGCCAACTGATTCATGGCCCTAGGAATATATGAGATCTTAAACTCAGTGAACGCATCAATCAAATTGAGAACCTCATCTTTGTAAGCTTTCAGCCTCAAAATCTTGGCTTGGAAAGACTTATTTACCCGTTGAATGATCAAATCAACATCTCCATATGCTTTCTACCTTTTAACCTTCATTTCTTTTGCAACATTCAAGCCTAAGAGTAGATCCTTGTATTCTGCAATATTATTAGTGACTTTGAAATCAAGATTGAATGACAAATGTGTAGTTTCTTTAGATGGTGAAATAAATACAACCCCTGCTCCAACAGTCTCTTTAGTACATGCCCCATCAAAGAACATACTCCAAATATCATCTTCTCCTACCTCTGTGGATTGAACCCCATGCTTTTTAAGCAACAATGAATCTGACAATGAATCATCAATCTGCAATATGCAAGATCCCATACCTGTGTCAACTGAGTAAATAGGACGATTGGCTGGATTTTGTTCATCACTGATAATGTATGCAAGCTGTGACTCTCTGTATAGTCTCTTATTTCCTCCTCTAAAAAC
The DNA here is from genome assembly GCA_000966675.3 of Picea glauca. Classification (NCBI taxonomy): domain Eukaryota; kingdom Viridiplantae; phylum Streptophyta; class Pinopsida; order Pinales; family Pinaceae; genus Picea; species Picea glauca. The sequence goes on from JZKD02S1673731.1 coordinate 227,294, forward strand.
AAGAATAGTAGCATATGAAAGGTCCACTTGAATATTTCCTCCTAACCTCTTCATCCATGATATTGATAACAAACATCTGAATTTGGGTGGAATATCTGCTATAACTACATCCATGGCCATAGTTTTCATAGATGCTTGAGTTAAAGTTACTGCCAAATCTTTGATCAACCCGAGACATTTAACTTTCCTAAAGTCAAATGAGAAAATATCATGGTAAGTTTTAGTAATTTCTCTTCCAAGCTCATCCATAAATGCCTTTGGCATTAAGTTGTGAGAGGCTCCAGAGTTTAGCAGGAAGTTATGCAATATTTTGTCATGAATGTTCAAAGAGATATAAAAAGGTGGATAACTTTAATCTCTATCCTCTATCATTTGACCTAAGACAATGGTGGGCTTGTCATCTTGTATATTAAGGATATCAGCAGAGGAAGATATGGATTTGGGATCAAGATTCTTGAGGATATCTTTCTCGAATGATTCATTCTTCATTAATTCAACGAAAGGGATGGGGATTTTGATTTTATGTATCTTAGCTTCAAAATTGAAAGAATAAGAGGTTTTATCAGAAATTTTTACCTCATTTGAAGGGCTTTCAAAGCAATCTGCTGGTGATTAGGAATATGACCTTTCTGAGTTTGTTGTTTGGCAGGAGCAGCAATCTTCTTGGGAGGAGCTGGTGCACTCTGTTTTGCAGTATTGGACTTGGATCTTAAATTGTATATGTTCTTATCATCAGCTTGAAAAACACCATTATCATCAGAATTCTTATTTATTTGTTCATTCATTAATGCCTCTTCATAATCATTCTGTGTCAGATAATATTTCTCTGCATCATCTCCATCATAGTGAATATTATCTTCTTCTTCTTCTTGAAAATCATCTTCATCTTCATCCATCATAGTATTTTGGAGAGGAGCTTTTACCTTCTAATCTTTTGTGTGATTTCTCTCTCTCTTCAATATTTGTACCTGTTGGTTATTTCTCCTGAAAGTATTAGGATTCTGATTTGGATTTCTGTGAGTGTATTCATAGGAATATTTTCCCTTGGCAGGGTGCTTATTCTCAATCTTTATCTTGGAAATTTCTGAGGTTAATGAATCTAGCATCTTAGCCAATTTGTCTATCTTAGGATTTGAATTTGATGAGGAATAGGCTTCTTCCTTCTTCTTTTTCCTATCAACATTTCCCTTTAACTTATGAGCAACTAAGATATTTGACTCTACTTCAAGGGAAGCATATTGCATTAAGGAAAGTGTAGAAGACCTTATTTCTCTCAGCAACAAACAAAATTAAGAGTCAAATGAGTTGGCATAAGTTATTTTGGCAGAGGTATCTATAGGTTTGATTTTTGCAGCTATTTTACTATACATTCTATTGAATCTCTTGGTGAAATAAGATACAGATTCACCATTTTCTTTCTTAAGGTTTCCAAACTCTATGATATAGTACAAGAAGTCTCTCCTATCTCCCCAGTGTTTCAAAAATATATCATCCAAGTCTTCTATTCTAGCTATAGAACCAATAGGAAGTTCCTTGAACCACTTCCTAGCATGACCATCCAAGCTTTGGACAAAGACTCTGGTCCATACATCAACATATTCTATGTTTAAATTCTCAACATAGCTATAGAAGGATTCTATATGTTCCTCTGCAATTACATCTCCCTCTCCTGTGAATTTTGGCATATACTTTTGGTAATCACTAGTAGGCATGGTTGTAGGTCGATTTTGTAAAATAAGAGGTGCATATCTAGCAGCTAGAATTCATTGCATTTTGGTCAATAGAGTTGGTGAAACCATAATGACTATTGGTGAGAGAGGTGATAGACTTTTATCAGATTCTTCAACAATGGGAGGATTTAATTGAAAAGGGGGGGATTCTTCTGATGGGAAAGAAGTTTGATATCAGGCTATATAGAAATTTGCAAGTTGTTCAACTAAGTTTTCTTCACCTTTAGCAAATATCTCTTGAAGAATATGCTCTACAACAAGAAGGCTAGTGTGGATATTGATATGGTCTTCTTCTTGTTGTGAGTGAAAGGACTCAAGAGATGAGGAGCTGTGATTTCTTTCTAAGGTCTTAGATGATTCTTCAACTATATTAGAGCCTAACACTTCTTCTGCAATGACATTTTTCTCTTGATAAGAAGCAATTGGTTCTTCTGCAGTAACATTTTCAACAATTGATTCTTCTGCAGCTGTTACAGTTGATCTTTCACTAACAATATTAGAGGAAGAAGATTCAGTGTTTTCTTCTATTAATTTCTTAGAATGAGAAAGAATATTACTTTTAGTACCTTATTTTGAAGTCTGACCTTGAAATGATATTCCTCTTCTGAGAATCAACTCTGGATTTGGTACCAGTGTAACAGATGGTTTCTGTGGATTCTCCCTGGTGTTGATCCTTTTAGGAGCCAGAGTGAACACAGTGGAGTCACCAGATAGATGATTACAACTGATGTAATGTCTAATCCTTGTCTATCATCAAGGAGCAGTTCTAATTTCATTCCCCAGGGAAGATTTCTTTAAATTCTGTCTTCGGTCCTCGACAACAACGCCAATTTGTTATCTCTCCAGGAGTCCTTCTCGGTTGTAGCTTGAAGAAGCCTGGCAACTTAAAGTGTGATTGATTTTGTGTTTATGTTTGGATGAAATGGGTTAACTGACCTACTGGATTTTTATCAGGAAATTCAAATGTATATAACCATATGTGACAATGCTTTCAAGAATTAATAATCAGATAAATAGCTTAACTGGTGGATGAAGAAGGCTATACTTATTAACCAGAACACACATGTGATGGGTCAAATAAGATAGTACAAATTTCTTATTAAATCATAGTTTATGAATTGACTAAGTGAGATAATAGTCACTAGAAATTAAGATAAACATAGATCAATAATAATCATCAAAGTATAGGAAAAGAAAGGAAATGGTAATCTGACATCAACAATGAAAGGAACTTGTGATCTGTATTATATATATGGAAAAGTCTATTACAATAGCAACCTGGTTCAGTATCCAGACTCAAACATTTTGTCTATAAAATTTACAGGCTTTATAGCCTTTACAATATTGTTCTAGATACTAAAAGTATGGATCTGTTATGCTAAAAATAGAAATAACACAACAACTTTTTCAAAAAGTGGATGAAATCCCTTTCCAAAACAAAATGATTTGTCTTCAGTCTTCTTAGTCTTTGACAACTACACAAATTCTCTGATGTGTGATGATATGACTAGTGTCTTTTCTCAACAACTGGAAATGACTTTCAACAGTTGTAGAATAACCATGAACCTATTCACCTTGTCTTTTGCCTCAAAAACCTAAAACAATTTTCCCAATTGCATGTAGAAATTCATTTGAAATTTCCTTTAATCACTTGTCTTCAAAAATCTTTGTTTCGAGCTCCAAATCTATCTTTCCTCTGATTCTGTGGTTTCGACGGTTTACTGTCCTAGGACAGGTGGAATTAGCCACTAAAAGTCTTGGGATTTGACAACTTATTTCCATGAAAAGTGTGAGTTAGCCGCCAAAAGTTATGGATTTGAAAAAAATAAAATACTTCAAAATTAGAGTCTACCCTGCATTATTTGGAAGATTCTTAATGTAGATTTTCGGATGCTGCAGCTAAAACCTAAAGATGAGAATGAGTTCTTGGCTTTGTTATCATCAATTTGATCTTGATCTTCAAGTATCTGGCAATCTTCCACAACTTGTGATTATGCTTCATTATCTTTTTACTTTTCTTCTTTTCCTTCACATTTATGAGTGCTAGCGTTTCAAAGGCCTCTCTGGTCTTGGCAGTATTCGTTGACAAGGTTTCATATCTGGCCTTGATAACCATCTCCAACACCTCCTGCTCTTCTATCTTTTGTTTTAGCTTTTGAATCTTTACAGACTTGCTGGTTTTCTTCTTGGTAGATGTTTCACCCTTATCAAAACTGATGAACACCTCAATCTGTGGTGTTTCCTCCATGTTTGGCTCCATAGTCTGATCACATGGAAATTCTTCTATAGCTGGTTCAGACTCAGAGTCTGAGTAAGGTAGGTTTAGAACATTGGTCTTCTTGGGTGAAGCTTTCTCTGCAGCTTCATTGAAAACCAACTTCTTCTTTGCTCTTTTCTGTTTGGAACTGGATACTGGTTCCTCTTTTTGCATTGGAGTGATGGCTCTCCTTCTCCTTGAACTGCTCTAAGGTGTCAGAGACTTCTTCTTTGACTTATTCTTGTAATTCTCAGGTTGAGTCTCCAACTCAAATCCTCCCCCAAAGAGGAGATACTCCCAAGTCTTTTCTCTCCTTCCGAGCTCTTCCACAATTATCATCTTGATGAGGCCAAAATGGAACAGAGTGTTTTGGATATTGTTTGGTTTAGCCTGGACTTTATGAGACATTTTGGTCAGGCTTATGTGGAAGTAATATGGAAAATTGAGTGGAATTTTTTTTTTTAAATGATCCATCAGCTTGAAATGATATAACATCACCATGTCATATCTCCCCTCACAGGTTATGTAGACTTGTATGGAATTGAGAAGAATCTGCCACTTCTTTCTAGGTGTGATGTAGGGATGTCCTTCTTCCAAATGATATCTTGAAAATTTGGTTTTATATATGGTCCGAACTCTAGGTTTTTAGTGATGGTTGTCTTGAACCATCTCTTTCCTTCTCCTAGAATTTCTATAGCAACTACTATGATTGCTTCATCAATCTACATCTCCAAGGGGCTAATTGTCACCTTGCACCCATCATACATCTTTGCAAAAGTCTTTGTGACACCCTGATGATATACAACCTACAATTTCTGGACATATGTGAGGCAGCCTACATATGAGAGCATCTGATGGATCTACGGATGAGATTCCATGTATTGGAAATTATCCAATTCCTTCATGAGAAGAGGATCACCTTGCTTTTGACCCATCTGCAAAATTGTTAGCAAACACAATGAAATGTCAAAGCACCTGAAACAAAGAGATCTCACCAATGGAGGAAATATGAGTTGGTGAGGAAAACTCTTCTTGTTACTAAATGTATAAAACCTGTGTTCCTTATAGGAGCTCATTCATCGATTAATTTGAATTTGGAATGATTATCCCGATACCGATGGTGATAGAGCGCTAGAGAAAATCGGGTAATTCTAATCATTACTGGGCGATTTCTTTGAAAAGACAGAGATTTCAGACCTTTGCACGAGGACTAGAGCCAAAAATGAATGATTTTCTTCAAACCAGGAGCTAAGATCATGTAATCGTGCCAAGTCACACATCAAAACAATTATCATAACTTGAATACACTTGTACTTTTTCTACATTCGCGTTCTGGTTGATGCATTGTCGAAAATTGCTGGCCTGCAATTTCGGGGGATAAGTGCGCCTCTGATCTCCCTTGTAAGCCGCCAAAATTACCTGCATTCGGGGGCTTACCACATACTTGAAAACAACGGTTAGCCACCGAAAAACTTTTTCTTGATTTTTAAACATAATGAATGACAAATCCCTTTGTTTCTTTGGAATTTATGACTTATTCCCTATACTTGGAACTCTAAACCTCAAAATTTAAATGTGACCTTTTATCATGACCATGCTATCACCTAAGACTCAAAATAAAACTAACAGGTTTATTTCAGGAGATAACACCTTTGAATCCTCCTAAGAAACTTCTTAGTGTTATCCAAAAAATAGTTATAGTGTGTATAAAAATGATCACTTCTGTATCTATATAAACCCTCTTCAACTTCCTTTTGAAGTTCTAATAGATCTTCTTCTATTATTTCCATGGGATAACTACCATCAAACTTTACACAAATTGTTTCTAGATCATCTTCTTCACTTGAGAAAAATTCAACATCATCACATTTTGAATCATTGTAATCAAGAGTCTTTGGAGATTCTATATCTTCATTTGAAATACTTTTGGGATATTCCTTTGTGCTATCTTCACTTGAAATGGTTTCAAGATAACATTTAGAAATAATACAATCAAGGGTTTTTGGAGATTCTTTACCTTTGATGATCTTGATGGAGTAGTCTTCAATATCTTCCTTCTCCTTCTTTCTTTGATATGTCTCCTCTAGCTTTAGCCATAGATCCTTGGCGGAAGTGAATTGTTCCATGCTTTCTTTGATAGGGCTTGAGAGTCCACTAATAATGGTCTTGAGAGGCAATGCATCATTCTTCTTTCCTTCCCTTTGAGCTTCAAACTTTGAATTGTTCTTCAATGGAACTGATCCACCAATGGATGCCTTCCAAATAGTTGCTCCCATTGTCCTCAAATACAATCTCATCTCTATTCTCCAAGTACAATAGTTTTCCTCATAAAGGATTGGTATTTCATCATCCATTTGTGTGTCTATGGATCTCCTTCAAGCTTGTTAAGGCTTGTAGTGAAGGCCCGCTCTGAAACCAATTGTTGGACACACTGACTACACTGAGAAGGGGGGGTGAACAATGTAGGGCTCTTTTTCCCAAAGCTCCTTAGTTAACAATCACCATTAACTCATTACTCATTGTTTTTATTTATAACCGGCTAAATATAAACACATATCAACAACATATATCAACAATATATCATCAACAAGTCATCACCACAAGGAACACAAAGAACAAAAGATGTATGTACAATTTTCTTTTTATTACGAAATAAAATCCTTAGGGTTTTTCAGTAACAAATGAATAGAGTACAACTCTACAAGAGAACCATATCTATAATTCAATACTTAGCTTACACCCTTAGCACCAACTAATATTAGGCAACAATCCTCAACATATATCAATCTGTACCATAAACAAGTGCATCAACCATGCACCAACCTGTACCAAACAATCTGTAATCAACCTGTACCATAAACCAATGAAACCAAACATGTACCAAGTATATACCAATCATGTGTCAACTACTCATCAACAATGAATATTCAATATGTACCAACATCATCAACTATACACCTCATGTATGTGCCAACTCATCAACTGCTTGTCTCAACCATGACTAGTTTTGGATTAGTCAACAACCCTAACTCAAAATAATCATAACTTTGTACCTGTACTGAATAAACATCTGAAAATTATACACAATGTTCTTCAGTGTGTTTTATGCAATTCCTCCAGGTGTCACTACTTGGAACCCCTCAGAAAAGGAGTTATAGAAAAAATGGCACACCTTGCTGAATTCTGGCTTATTCTAGAGAGTGACCTTGTAGAGAGTTCCCTGCATGGAATATTTGTTGAATCGATTTGAAACTATTACAAAACATACTAAAGACTGTAATATAACCAACAAAATTGGTCTCACTAAATTTGGCTCTTCTATGAAATGACGTTTTTACCCGAAACACCTATTTTAGACTAGTTTTAGGACTAGCCACAAACCCTCTTTTTCACAGAGTGCATTTCCAAAAACACAATGACCCAAAAGATGAATTGTTTACCACAGATACTTGGATGTGTTTCCTCAATGGAATTTCAATCTCACAGTCTAAATCATTATAAAAAAATAGTTATTGTGAAAATGGTGAGATGACCTGTAAATAACATACCTTAGAAAGCATCATGAAAATAATTTATCCTCCCTTGAATTCCGGCCATTCTTTCTTCACCTTCCCTATGAAGTTAGACTTTGATATCCTTTGGTTAACTCAGTCACTTATAGATCTTCAATATGCTCAAGTGTGATCTAAAATGAGAGATCCCTACCTCTTATTTATACTCTTCATCTTCTAGGTCACTTAACCCATTTCTAGGTCACTTAACCCATTTTCCTCATTTTAGGGTTAACCACTTTCCATAATTAGAAAGTTCTCCATTACTTTATCATTTAAATATTCCTTCTTGATTTTTTCATCTTACTTTATCATTTAAATAATATTTCTTGATTTTGTCACTTCTCTTTATTATTTAAATAATCCACCTTGACTTTGTCACTTTACTTTATCATTTAAATAATGATTTCTTCTTTTCAAGCACTTTGAATTCTTTGACCTTGTGGGATTCAATATTTCATATGGGGGTCCTTCAATTTCGTAAGGCCATAACTCTCAAACCCTGGGGAGTTATGTGACATTCCACATACCACCGAAGATTGTATGGAAAACACTATCCATCTAGGATAGTTTCACCAAAAACTTCATTGATATTCATATCATTATTCCACATACAAGCATGGGTCCTCCAACCATTCTTCTAGGATAACTCAATCCGCAAAGCTT
>JZKD02S1673731.1:245114-259428 GCA_000966675.3 Picea glauca
CGTATATCATTTCTGTGTATTGTGAAGATTATGCTGGATATTTTACTGTTATTCTGTCATTTCTAGCATTTCGTTTCTGTTCTGCATATTTTATATATCTGGTATCTTGCAATCCTTCAATAAATATCCTATAGTAGCCTGCAAGGCCCATGAATGATCTGATCTATATCACATTCTTTGGTGCTAACCATTCTCTAATGGCTTCTATCTTCTCAGCATCCATTTCTACCCCATCATTTGAAATGATGTGTCCCAAATAATGAATTTACTTTTGATAAAACGAGCACTTGCTAAATTTGGCATACAACGGATGCTCCCTTAATACTTGCAACACCATCCTCAAATGATGCTCATGATCTTTTTTTGAGTTTGAATATACAAGGATTTCATCCAAAAATACAATGACAAACTTGTCTGAATATTCTCGGAAAACACCATTCATTAAGCACATGAAAATAGTTGGTGCATTTGACAACCCAAATGGCACCATTGTGAACTCATAATGACCATACCTTGTCCTGAAGGAGGCCTTGCTAATGTATTCCTCTTTAATCCTTACTTGATGGTATCCTGATCTGAAATCTATCTTTGAAAATATCTTTTCATCCTTCAATTGATCAAAGAGATCATCAATCCTTGGAAGAGGATACTTGTTCTTGACAATCACTTTATTCAACTGTCTAAAATCAATGCACAATCTTAATGTCCCATGTTTCTTCTTCATGAACAATAATGGGGCACCACAATATGACACACTTGGGCATATATACCCCTTCTTCAGAAGCTCTTCAAGCTTCATTTGAAACTCTTTCAGCTTTGGTGTACTCATTCTGTAAGGAGTCTTTGAAACTTGAGCTGCTCCAGGCATTAAATTTATAGAGAAATCAATATCTCTCTTTGGGGGTAATCTTGGTAACTCCTTGAACACATCTTCGAAATATTCGAGGACTGCATGATCTTCCAAATTTCGCACCTTATCTCTAGTTGTCTCTTCCATATGAACTGCAAATAGTTGACACCCTTTTCTGTAACATTTCTTCAGCTGCAATGCTAAAATTTCTCTGATGGCTACTACCCTAGGAATTCGCTGTACTTTCCTTAGGTTCCCTTCCTCATCCAAGCAAGTGAATTCCTTATTATGACAGTCTAGGATAGCATGATGCTGATCCAACCAATCCATCCCAAATAGATAGTCATAAGAACCTAAAGTCAAGATGTTCAAATCTGCCCTAGTGTTCAGTCCATTCATGTCCATAAGACATGACTTAACCATATCATTAACTTTTCTTTTGGCTCTAGTAGCCAGCTGCACAAACCAAGGTTTTCCATGCTTGCTTCATGGAAAATGCAAACTTTCCACCATATTAGGATCTATATAACCATGACTAGCTCCTGAATCAATTAAAATGGCAATGGTTTGTTTGTTGATCATACCTTCCACTTCAATCATATGTGACTGATACTCTACTTTCTTGTTGTCCAGGGCTGCATATATCCTTGGTACATTTATCCCCATGTCCTCCACTATTTCATCTTGTTGTACATTATGAACAGTCCTCACTTTTTCACCTCTGTGAGGACAATCTCTGAACATATGATCTCCTTTACAACCCCAACATTGAATGGGTGGCTGCCTTGGCCTTTGACCCCCTGTCTCAATCATTCTGGATTCTCTAGAAGTTGGCTGTCCTTGAGGATTATTTATGAAGAATGGTGGATTATTTCCCTTCTTCCTCTAATCCATCTTGAATTTATTTTTGTCTTCCCAAACTTTTTGGAAAGTTGGCCTTGATTTTTGTTGATCATATAGGCATTCATCTTGCCTTATGGTCTCCTCCAATGTCTTGGGATAATCATACTTTATTTTTTCACTGATGAATGATGGCAATCCACTCAAATACCTCTGAATATTAACTGTCTCATCCTTAATGAAAGAGACATACTTCAACAGTTCTAAAAACCTTCTTTCATATTCATGTATGGTCATGTTTCCAAGGTTGAGTTCAAGAAATCTTTCATATTTTTGTCATAGTATCTCTTATTCAAGTATTTCTTCTCAAAATACTTCTTGAATTCACTCCAAGTAATCCTTTTCTCTTTAATGTGTTTCACCTGCACAAGCTGATCCCACCACTTGGATGCTTTTCCCTTGAGTTGATAGATGGAAATTCTACCCTCTGCATAAGAAGAATAATTATGCAATTGAAAATGCTTTCTCATGCCCAACAACTATGTCTCTGCATCTCCATCCTTCTTATGCTCACCATCAAATGTAGGAGGTTTGATTTTGTTCATTTCTCCTTGTAGCTCATCCATCCTAGACCTCCTATGATTCCTGACAGGGGATGGAATTGGGATCCTGTTTTCCTTCTTATTGGAATGCCTCAGAGAGTGATGGTGTTGTCTGCTAACACTTCTTGTTCTTCTTTTCTCATCAAGAGGCCTGTGACTTCCTGATTTTCTTAAGCCACTCTCCTTATCCAACTTATTTTCTATTCTGTTCAAGATCTGTAATAACTTCATGTTGAAGTCCTTTTGCTTCTCCTTGGCACTCATAATCCTTTCATTATCAGCTTTATGGGTTTGTACATCCTTATGTAAATTTCTAATGGTCTCTACCATATTCATTTTTTCATCCCTTCCTTCTCCATGTCCATTGGAGTTTGTTCCTTGAATGCCCAAATGGACATCCATCCCTCTGATCTCATCTTCCTGGCTGTAAGTTCCCTATGCATCTTCCATTACTATGGAATCTTTGTTGATCCTGATCTAATCTAGTTGTTTTTAACTATGCAAAATGTGGAACCAACAAAACATTGTCAGGCTAATTGACTAAACAATTTCATGAAAAATATGAACCATTTTGGTTCAATAATATATCAGGACTATTTCTTCTAATTTCCTAGAAAATTGAATTCCTAGATCAATTTTCTGGGTGGATATTTAGATTCCACTTTCCAACACCTTTTGAACGCCTTCTCCCATGCTCAATTCTGAGTCTTGAGCAGAAAGTTATGGCTCTTTGAAGTTAGTTGGGTCTTAAAATTTACCCTCCACTGTTTGTGTTGTAACTTTCTCATAAAAGCTTCGTTTGACGAATGGTTTACACCATTAGAAATATCTCTCTGAGATCTTTTGTTTGAGCTGAGAGACACAATGTAACTTGCTACATTTTGTGCTTGTGGTTTTTGTGTTGCTAAAAACGCTCTTAAGGGCCTCAAAAACGTGCTGTAAAAAGATGACGTTCAAATGATATAAAACGTCACGGAAAATCATTGTTTTTCTACTGTTGTGAACCATCCAAACAACTTTGTGCACACAAATTCAGCCTGCACACCCATATAAATCATGCTCAACACCACCACAAGGTAAATCATGCTCTGCGCACCTATAACCACTGTTCATCACTTCTTTGTCGCGCCAATAACTGGCGTGCACTACTTTTGTGTCGCGCATCAATATACACCATGCACAGTTTTGGTTCTTGCACTATTACCTTTTGCACACATTTTTTGTGTCGCATGCTGATATTCCACGCACATTTCACTCTATGTGTTGCACCATGCCAAAGTTTAGTACGCCCCCAACACGCACCAATACTCTACGCGCACCATTAACTAAACTGTCGCTCAACAACATATACCCATATTGTGCGCGCACCAACCAAATGCCTCTGTGCTTTGCCAATACTGCGCACACCACACACACCATTATTACATGTGTGCACACCATGAAATACTAAATTTAGTGCGTGCACCCGCACACCAACATTTTTCTGCGCGGTGCCAAAATTTAGCACGCACCCACACACCAACATTTTTCCATGCGGTGCCAAAATTTAGTTCGTGCAACTGCACACCAACCTTTTTCCGCGCGGTGCTGAAATTTAGTGTGTGCACCAGCACGCCAACAATTTTCCGTGCCATTCCAAAATTTAGTGCATGCACTAGCACGCCAACATTTTTCCGCACAGTGCCAAAATTTACATATCACAAGATGTTTACTGCACATCATGCATTTTAAGTACACCTACCTATGTACCTTCATTTTTATACGCATCAATTCATCATGAATTCCGCTGCAGAATTGGGGCTTTTGCTTAATGTTTTCCCAATTTCTACCATAGACATTATGCAACTATGAAATTTTTTCTATTTCACCCCGATAATACCAGTTCAACCTTTGCAACAACAAATCGTTGTGGTTTGACATTTCTGGAACAGATTTTACTTAAACTCAATTCACGAATTGAGAATTTTAATTACTAATCTCGCTCCATCTGTCATGGCTTCACTGTAACTTCAAATTCGACCAATTCTAGGTTTGAATTTGCTAGAACAGATATTAAATCAAGAATATCTCACCGCATGACCAAATTTCTTCATTTTCTCATGAATTTAACGACATAAATTGGGGCTTTTCCCAATTCCACGTCATTGTTTCTAAAATTTACCATGGATGCTCTGTGACTTGAAATTTGGTCACTTCGAAATCAATCCCCTGTGAAAATTTTGCTTCACTCAACTTACTCGGCCCATCCAACCTCAGTGTTGAAAAATGAAGCTTTGATACCATACTAAAACATATACACACAGAACACTTGCGAATATATATATATATATATATATATAACGTAAATAAACAATACATTTGTAAATGCACAGATTCATACAGAAATAACGATAAACACATAAATGCAACATATATAGGAAATACACATAAATATAAACAGTTATAAATCATACACAGGATAAATCCATAAAAATAAACATGAAAATAATAATGCAGCATGTAAATTTATCACACAGTTGACACTTATCTTGGTAAGAATATCACCAATTGCATGCGGACCTTCCACGAACCTCCCATCCTTAGAAAAAACTGCTCATCACTCTCAATAATGGGTCACCCCTGAGCTGGGACTAAACTCCACATAGGTAAAGGGATTCCTAAATAGGCTAATGGTTCATGGAAAACAAGAAAGACTCCTTCACAGGTGCCAACTCAAACTAACATCCTAAAGTCCCTCATTCCCCACATGCCTGTCCCACCCCAGGAAGTGTGCCCCTTCTCTACGCAAAAGTCCTTCGACTACCCCACTTCCTTTCTGGGCTTCAACAACAGGTCAAACAGGAAGTCTCTGAGCCTTGTAGCTGTAGTTTATCACTTTCAGAAAATCAATTCCTAGAAATTCTCTCACCAAGAGAGAATTCTCACGGGACTGACAACCCACCTCTTCAATATCCCATGGGATTGACAACCTGCTTCTTCAGTACAACTCCCAAGCTAACTAGTTACATGAACATATATGGCTATGGATGCAGATTCAGGTATAGTGACATGAAGGTACAGAGGATAGCTCAATGGGTGTGTGAATGCCCATGGATGATTGATTGGATGACTGCATGATAGAAGGAATCATAGGAAAATGAACTACGTCCAAACAATATGTATGCATGTCACCAACTTGACAGTTTTCATATTGGGATCTATGTTAGAGAAAGATTTGTCTCATCCTATGCAATATTGCAGAGAGAGCCTTATTCCATTCCCCCATGCAGATTTACTTTCCCTGATGATAAAATATAGAGCTAAAAATATAAAATTTTCCACTTGTAAGCACCTTGCAAGCTATACAACAAGTGTATATGCAGGCTGCTCCACTATAGCTTGTGTACATTGGGATTTGTGACAGAAAAGAAAAATTAAATGTCAGGTTTATATGTCACGACAGGAGATCTATGATCCTTGGCCTTCCATATACTGGAAACATTCCAACTCGACCCTTCAGTTGCATTTTGAAGGCTATAAAGAACCCAATTCCAAGCTATGGAAAATGAGAGAGAATTCAACTTTGAGAGAAAAGTTACTCTGGAGAAATTATTTACTTCATATTGAGTCTGCATCCCTTTGTCTTTTAAGTCTGAACACAATGTTCATCCCCCAAGATCTTCCCTTATTGATGGAGAACCTCTTTGTCTCCCTTATATGAGCTTGCCTTTGGTGGTGGATTGAAGTGGTGGATGCCCAATTGGAAGGAACTCAATTTCTTGGTACCGAACTATGCCGACACGGAAGTCTGTAATATTTTCACTTCTGCTGATCATTTATTAATAGAAATACTCCTTTCCCATCCAATTGATATCTTGAAAATATATGTATTATGATCCATGGACATGGTTTTTTTGTATATTAATGGATTATGCTATATAATGTGCTAACCTTTTCTATTATCACTATATTCTTTCTTTGCTTGTTTGTTGAGAACTTGTTGCAGGGATAAAGCTTTGGGTCAAAGTGCTCAACGGTGGACATCATCAAATGTTTGGATGAGGTAGGCATATTTATTACCTCTTTTGCACATTAGTTTATATAGCATATGCTAGAATTGAGTCAATTTCTACAATCATACCTGTCTGTTGTGGTTCACCCTAGCCATAGAGAGATTTTCCTCGTAACAAGCTACTTTGGACCACTTGTCCCCAACTTTAGAACTTAGTATAAAATAATTATCCATACTTTATACTTAAGAAATATTAATATAATATTAATTTTTGTCTTAAGATCCTTAGCTTAGCCCCTTTTCCTTAACTTTTAGCACCCACCCTTTCCCAACTAGTGGAGTTTAGTCCCCCATTCTCTTTTATCGTGGTCAGTCTGCACGCAACGATGTATTTTATATTAATGCTAAGACATGTACAAAGGTAGGCTCACTGACCTTTAACATCTAGGCTCTCTAGCCTAATAATCACAAAACTGGCTCACTAGCTATTGGCACAGGGGAAAACCCAAGGTTCAGTGATTCAACAACGCACCAACAAAACCCTAACTATCGACCCTTTCGGCAACACCTGTGAGGGAGATGAAGTCTCACCCGAGGTAGAGGCAGGGGTGGTTGTAGGACTCTAGTGTTTGCAACCTTAGATGGGACACAAATCTGTGATAACAACACCTTAACAGAGAACTTAGCAGTTTATAGTTCACAATATTCACTTTGCAGAGAAAACCCTAATTATAGAGCAACGTAGTATTCAACCAGATCTAACACTTCTAAGCCCTTATCATAGGGAAAAATATCATATATAAAATTAATTCATATCACTAAGCATTAAGCTATCATATCAAATGAATCTAAACATTCAATACTGCACTAAGCATAACTTTTATGAAGAAAATAACACACAAGAAACCATAACACAACAGATACGTGGTTCACCCCCAGCCTGGGGCTACATCCACCAAATCTTCTTCTCTTTATTATATTTAGTCAATCATCTACATGTACAGAGCCACAAGATCCTACTCCGCATAGGACAAGAGATCTGCGTGCACTTAGCCAAATCCTCCTTCCCTGAGCTAGGTTACATCACAAAGCCTTTTCACAATCTTTTACAGTCTCTTTCACTTAGCCTTGCAAGCTTCACACAATATGCACAAAGCATGTACACTATCACTTACACTTAGCACATCATCACACATATGTCTTTTTCCTCCTTCGTGTCTCTTCTTACATCGCCTAGACATCTATTTATACATTACAAGGTGGGCCTAAACATGGGTAAACCCATGGGCTGACATCCCCATACCCGTTACATAACTCAAAACCCAAAAATCCCTAAAAAGGGGCCGAGATCCCATGATCTCTGCTTCAACTTACGCTTCACATTCGATAGCCTGTCGAAGTCCCAAAATAGGTCAAACATGACCAAGGATCCTCGAAACTTGGTCAAGGGCCAACATGCCCCCAACACTCACCTATGACTCGTCGCGAGTCACTCTGATCTAGGTAACTATACCTCAAAATCCTCGAGCTTGGCTAAAGCTGCTTCGACCTGCTATTGCACCAAGGCCTCCTACTCAGTGAACTCTTGAATAACTACTTCAATGGCGGGTCCCTCTAAGTGTTGTTCAACTGCAGTGAGGACTTGATCGAGCTATGCTCCTCGGCCTTCAATTTCCTCAAATAATTGGCAAGCTTCGTCCTATTTTGGTTGGAGACTCTGAGTCATGTCCATGAATTTTCTTTGAATGGTGTGGACCTATTGTTGAACAACACATTGTTCTTGGGATATCTTCATCCTTTCAAATGCTCACAGGAGCTTCAACTTCACCTATACTATCATTGCCTACTACTTTTCCTCTTGGGGTTGTGACTCCAGTGCCTTTAGTTTAGGGTCTTCAGTAAGTCGCTCATAGGTCTGTGCACTTCTACTGCTAAGCTATTTACATTCCAGAGCTAATGCCCTGATCCTTTCAACTGCGCTCCGGGCAATGGCTTCTCTTTGGTCTTGCACATCCTGCAGGGTATGTGGCATTGATTGTAGCTCTAAGTCTGCTATTCTCTATTGAAGCTACTGAATTGCTTCAACAAGCTTCACTACTTGATGCTCCACTGGTTCTTCCTCATTTTTATCTAAGCCTGTCACAGAGCGAAGTACTCTATTGACCACTTCTTTTACTCCAACCTCCTCTATGAGTAGTTGTTCTTTCTCTTGTTGGATCTATGTTTTCTCCTCTTAAAAATTGGTTTGGAGGTCAGCCTTCGCCTGCTGCGCAACCTGAAATTACTCTATGACTACTTCTTGCACTTTATTTAGGGCCTCTATGGTCTGTTCTGTTTCTTCCTGTGCATGACGAAGGTGAGCTTCGGTCGCATCAGCTAATCCACAGAGTTGGGTAGGCTCATCTCCCAACTATAGTGCTTGTGATGGTGGGGTCGCAGTGGACACTGCACGATTGGATTGAAGGGCTTGTTGTACCTCTCTGAGTTCAACCTCGATTTTGTCTTACATATCCTCCTGCTTGGCTTCATGTTTCTGCAAGATGTCCTGCGAGGTGTCTGATATAGCTGCAATGATGAAGTTGAATTCATCAACTGTGAGCACAATTCACATTGTAGTTTTACTAGGGTTTGACTTCTTCCTCGATGTGCGTTTCATGGGAGAAACCTTTATTTTATTAGATGGATTAGCCTCATCAACAGGATCCCTAGGCAGAGTTACTTCACCTTGATGTTGCTTATCTTCTTTTCCATTGGTCTCTTCTCTATCTACTTCGTCATCACCTCCTCATCTAGGTGATTTTGAAGTGTTTTCATCTGATGCACTGCTCATTTTTTGTACCTCTTTGGTCTTCTTCCTTCTTCTAGGTCCAGGTGTATCACTCTCTTCATGAGTGGCCTATGAGTTTCCAATTAGTTCGGGATCGGAAATTTCTGTAGGGTTAGCAGGGATACGGAGCTCTACAAACCAGTTCTTAGTTATATCTTTGAGGTCCTCCTCTGTGAGATTATAGTATGACTGAAGCTCTTCTTTATGCTCGTCTACTCATGCAGTGATATAAATAAAATGATGATCTGTGCGGAAATTCATGAGGGATCTAAACCAGTGTATGGTTTTTGGCATCATACAAGGGATAACTTCAATGGATCTGTTTAACTGAAGATAGTAGGTATAGAATACCGCATTTGACTGCCAATTTTTTTCCCATATCGCTCGAGTACGAAAGCGTGGTGAACGTTACAGTGAGTGACTCAAATGGCTCAATATCCAGGAAGGTCACATCATTCGACATCTCCCAATAAGTAAATGCGATGAGGATCAACAACAAGCTAAAATGGAACTCATAGCCCTGATCCCACACTTTGCGACAATCCAATTCTAGCTGATTGACTAAGTACTTTGCCAAGTTCATTTGGAGTTCTTCTACATATTTTCCAGCAACGTCAACAACGAATCCTGTGACCTGCGTAGGTCTGTTCTTTCTCACTAGCTTTCCTGCGATCAGCTGGAAGGATAGGTGCACTGCTCCATTCTGGATGGAAGATACCTTGTAGCCTCGCATCCCCTTTTATATATCGCCATAGGTATCCTTAATTCTCTGTGCCAGGGCGCGATCTGCAACCTTCCCTGGGTAGAAGTCTTGTGGGTTGGGTCCCTGCATGCTCAATCTGGTGATCCTATGGATCAACGTCGGATCGACTGTGATGTGTCTGTCTAGCCATAGATAGACACCATGGTAGCATGAAAGAAGGATCTTAATGCATGCGTTAACAACCTGGTGCCTTCTGAAATGTGGAATCTTCATCACATTTAAGATGGTGGCCTGCACGAGATTCATAGTCCATGGTTGGGGGATTATTTTCAAGATCTTTCCCTTCGTCTTTGTCAAGTACCTATGAGGAGAAAGCATACTATGGTTCTTGCGGTCTCCTAGGTTGAAGTCGCTGAATTTTAATGTCGCGATCTTATCCTTCTGTATCCCCTTCAGGAGGTACACAGTAACTAGGGTGTAATCAAAGTCTCTGGGGACATTTTCGTGACTTACCATGCTCGCTAGAGGTGGGAGGTAGTCGGGATTAACTTCACATTCGCCAAGTCATCTCGATGCTTCGTTATTTTCTCAGGTGCTGGTCAGGATGGTCTAGATCTGTAAGTAGCTGACGGAGAGGCTTGCACTCCCCTCGTTGATGAGGCCTGGATTCCTATGAACATTACTTCTTCGGCCATTAAATTGATTAGAAATTCTTCCACTGACTTCTCTATAGCATTGAGGTCCCAATATGTAGCTCAACCACATGCCAAATTCATGCACCAAGATATCCAAAAAATATTCCTCTAACAATACATCATAAGATATATCAATGGAACTCAAATATGTACCAACTATGTACTGTAACAGATCTGCCTCAACCACCATTCACTACAACAAATTCTAAGCATCCAATAATACATGTACTAGAAGTGTGCCTCAATAGATCAATGATATCTCTACCTAGCGTCATCATGATATATCTCATAACCAAAGTGCCATAACTTCACTATCACAACCAGCATTGTTCCTCAACAAAAACTGCTTCAATCCATACTCTAGATTTAGTATAATGCATCAAGGATATACTTTCAACACTCAACCATATGTAATCACCATACATACATCGATTTTATATGCCAACATGTAACCATGAAAACCTGCAACAAATCATGTCAGACCCTGCAATACAGAGTTATACCATCAAACCAAGCTGCAGCGTATTTGCATAGCCTACTTTCCAAGGCTTTTACCACAAGTACGCGACTTGCTATATAGACAAATCGCGTATGTACGTGACCTATTTATAGGGAAGATCGCATATGTACGTGATTGTTATCATTGTAACCCACGTATGCTTCAGAAGAAATCAAACTTGAGCTTTCCTTATGGCTGTCATTATATTCTGGTTGTTTATTCTTCTTCACCCACTTCTAAAGGTGTCCCAACTTCTCATAACTTGATCTCTGAGCTTCCATATTTTCAAAATTGTATTCCTTCCTAGCTTCATGTGTTCTTCTTGTCATCCTATGTGAAGAACTCATCATGGACTATTTTCTTTTGTTCCAACAATCCTGGGATTTGTGGCCAAATACACTACAACTGTAGCATCTCATGATGTGACAATGAGCAACAATGTGTCCTACTTGATTACATCTCCAACACCTTGGGGTGTTGTGAAATCTTTCATTATATTTCCTTGCATATTGTCTACATTCCAAATCTTTGTGACCATATTCATTACATGAGTAACAGTGACCATGAATTTTTTTTTCATACCTTTGCTTTGGTGTCCATCTTGAAGGTGTCTCTCTTCTGAATTTGCTTTGAGGTGTAAAGATGGCTTCTTGATGTCTTTCTTGCTTTGTTCTTTTGAAAGTTTCCTTGATTTGTGTAGATGGTTAACTTGCAACATTATTTCCATCTTTTGAGAATGAGGAACTTACCCAATGCTTATTTGTGGTTCTTGCTTCAAATTGTGTAGCTTCTTTGTTGTATCTAAGACCTGATTTATCATTTGGTGATCTCTAACTATCCAAGATTTCATTCAAGATTGTTGAGCTATTCAAGAATTTTTTTGACTTCTCTACTTTCTTTCTAAGATCAACAACTTCAACTTCCAACTTATGACATGACTCTTCCTTTTCATTTACTTGATTCTTTAATAGTTCCTCTACCATTTTGGCTTCTTCAATTTGGGTATTGAGTGTGACATCAACTTCAATACTTTTTCTAATCTCATCATCTACCTTCTTATTTTCTTCTATTTCATTCTTTAGTCTTTTGATCTCTTCTTCTTTTTCTTCTAATTGAGTATTTTTACTTTCTTCTTGTTCTTTGAGAGTTTGTTTTAGTGAGATGGTATCTTGAGTATTTTTCTAGGACTTCCTTGGTGTATTTTTCAAGATACACAAAAGAAATTGAGTAATGTCCTATTTCATTGCTAACGTCTTCCAACTTGGATAAAACTATCTTTAAGCTTCAACAAATCTTCCTCTTCAACTATAGGATAACTGTCATCTGATTCTACACAAACTACTTCTATATTTTCTTCTTCACTTGTAGAGAGACATTCAACATTATCAGACTTAGAGTTATTGCAATCAAATGATTTTGGAGATTCTTTACCTTTATTGTTCTTGATGGAATTGTCTTCAGTGTCTTCCTTTTTTCCTTGGTATGTATACTCTAGATTCAACCATAAATCCTTGGCGGAAGTACATTGTCCCATAATTTATTTGACATAAATTGAGAGTCCATTGAAAATGCTATTGAGAGCCAATGCATCATTCTTCTTTTCTTCCTTTTGAGCTACAAACTTTGACTTATTCTTCAGGGGAACTGATCCACCAATAGTTTCTTTCCAAACACCTCCTCCTTTTTCTTTCAAATACCCTTTCATTTATAGCCTCCATGCTGAATAATTTTTCTCATCAAGGATTGGAACTTCATCATCCATTTGTGTGTCCATGGATCTCCTCCAATATTGTTAAGGCTTATAGTGAACGCCCTCTCTGATACCAATTGTTGGACACACCGACCACATTGAAAGGGGGGAGTGAATCAGTGTAGGTCTCCTTTTATACTTCCTTTCACAAAAACTCCTTAGTTAGAAATCACCATTTACTTATCACTAACTACTTTAATTTATAACCAGTTGTATGTGTTGGAAGATTGGTTGTTGTCATTGATATCAACCCTAGTCATGGGTTTTGGACCGAAAGATTTATGAAGGTATTTGGACATGAAGGACAATGCACATGCATATACAACACCCATCGATGGATAATATACATCATGTTGTTTCCGGTGGTATGTGGCATGTCACGTGGATCCTCATGGTTGAGGATAAATGAATTTTTGAATATGACAAAGTGAATTGAAGAAGGAAGTACATGTAGGCCCTGAAGATAATTAAAGAAAATAATTACAAAATAAGAAAGTGTCAGGTCAGCCCTAATTTTAAAAGGAATTTACATAAATGGTATAAATACACATCATTATACATTCATTTGATACAGGTTGAATTTTAGAGGAAATCAGAAGTAAAGAAGGCCGGATTTCAAGGGAGGATGAAGTCTTTTGGTGATGTGTTCTAAGGTATGTTATTTTCAGGTCATCTTACCATTTTTGCTATAATTTTTTTTTCTAGTATGATTCAGATGGTCAAATTAATATGGTATTGAGAAGACATATCAAGGTACCGGTGGTAAAAATTTCAGCTCTTGATTCGCTATAATTATGGAGATACACTCTATGGAAGATAGGGTTTGTGACCAGTCCTGAAGCTAGTCAATAAACTAGTGTTCTGGGTTAAACAGTAATAACTTTTTCATAGAGAATCAAAATGACATGGGAAAAATTTCATTGGAAATAGTACGGACTATAGTTTTTTGTGTGCAAGTTTCAGAATCGGATGTTAAATATTGAGCACAGGGCATTTTGTGCAAGTTCACTCTCCTGAATAGACTAGAATTGAATAAAGTCTACCATTCTTTCTATAACTTCTTTTTGAGGAGGATTCAAGGCGTGAAACTTGGAGGAGTTTCAGAGAATACATGAGTAATGTTATCTACAAGATAAGACTACTCCAAGAATTGAAGAATTGC
Organism: Picea glauca; assembly: GCA_000966675.3. Classification (NCBI taxonomy): domain Eukaryota; kingdom Viridiplantae; phylum Streptophyta; class Pinopsida; order Pinales; family Pinaceae; genus Picea; species Picea glauca. Next base: position 259,034 of record JZKD02S1673731.1, read on the forward strand.
AAAAATTGAAGAAGTCTCAGGAAGCATTATCAGGTTCTATGTGATGATTGGTTGATGGTGATGATTTAATGCAAAGTTTTATTATCTCTCATATATTCTTGGGCTGAAGGAAGGGGCAAGGATGGAGAGTTCAAATCTCTCTTGATATTAGAGGATTGTATCTTCCTCTTGGAGGTTTATACCTCCATTTACATTTGGAAGCTGTAACTACCTTTGGAAGTCATTACTTCCCTTGAACGATAACTATTGATTCTTTCTCTCATATATTGTGCATGGTGTCTTGTGGTGTATTGGTGTAACTCTTATACTATTGTTCATTTCTCATTGGATATAATTGAATGGTTTAAGTATAAGTTGAAAAAGGTTTTAAATTGTACTTGATACTGATTCACCCC
>JZKD02S1673731.1:262677-294373 GCA_000966675.3 Picea glauca
AGAGTATCAACTCCACAAGATCACCAACTCTCAATGCAAGAATCAACTTACACAACTCAGCACCAACTGAGAGGAGGATTCAATCCTCAACATATATCAATCTGTCAAAAGGTACCCAACCTGTTAGTAGTGCAACATGTGTATGTATGCGCTCTACCAATAGTGCAACCCACGTATGTACGTGTTATGGCTCACTGCATCCTGCGTATGCCTCCTGAATAACTAGGGTTTTCTCTCTCCTTGAAAACTTAGATCCTTTGTAGCCTCTATCACATTCACTTCTGCCTTTCACTGTCCAATCTATACCATAACCAATCACAACACATCTATTTTGTCCAAAAACTTACTCATGCTCCTCAACCATGCAATATGAATGTTACTTAATCATGTATAAGTAACCAGTATACTATGGAAACCATATCAGTACAAAACATGAGTGTTTCTCACTCAGTCAATCAACCAACATAAAACATATCGCAACTACCATACCAAGAATTCCTTAAGTACTCACCATGCAATAAGCAAAAGTATCCATCAATACAACTATGTAACCATACCAAAACTTCTATGGCAGACGTGAGCCCATAGAATGCCAATCTGGAATTTTCTTTAGACTTCAAGAACCTGGCACCATCTCTCACTCAAGTCTCCATGACTCTCTCCAAATGTACGTGCTTTGTTCTCTTTCAGCCCGTGTGTGTACGCTCCATGTCTCACTGCAGCTCGTGTATGTACGCACTCTAGCTCACTACAACCCACGTACTCATTCAGAAACTAGGGTTTCTAAACTTCCAAAACGTTCTCCATCAAGATCTCAAACTTACAAAAACTTTGATGCCTCCATGAGTACCTGCAATGAATCTTTCACTCAAAATAGATCTTCAATATATGCTCAAGAGATGCTTGAACAAGAGACCCTTACTCTCTTATTTATATTCTCCAAGTAGTTTCCTTTAGAAGCATCCAGTTAGCCACTTTGTCCACATATCCACTTTGTCCACTTAGCCACTTTGTCCACATAGCCACTTGTCCACTTAACCCACTTTCCTTATTTTAGGGTTAACCCACTTATAACCACTTTCCATAATTAGTAAGTTCTCCATTAACTTTATTATTTAAATAAATTTTTTTTCATCCTCTTTGACTTATAGTACACTTATCAGATCACTTTATTATTTAAATAATTTCTTCTTTTCAAACACTTTGACTACTTTGACCTTTTGGGGATTCTAGATGACTCATGAGGGTCCTCCAACTTCACAAGTCCATAACTCTCTAACCGTGAGGAGTTATGTGATGTTCCACATACCACCGGAAATAACATGACAAGAACTATCCATCTAGGATATTTTAACTAAAACATTCACTGATCTTTATCTCATTATTCCACAATTAAGCTTGGGCTCTCTAACCATACTTTTAGGATGACTCAACCGCAAAGAATCTTTCCATGAGGGATTTCACCATAAGGGGACCACTTTGGAGTTCATCCATTTTTACTTCCTATCAACCATGACAAGACAATAATGAGTCATATTTACATTAATCCAACTAGAATAACCCATGGCAACACATCACTATGACATTGCCCCTTTGTCCTTGATTCCATACATGAACACATGATCCAACGATCAATACATTAATGCATCAATCGATCTATGCATCATATCTTAATGAAAACACATTGATCCATCTTCATCTATGCATGACATCATACAACTATGACTCCACTTGACATCAATCCATTGACATCAATGACAATACATGATACATCAATCACTACATCAATATACTATGACAAGACATTGTTCCTTTGACATCAATCCGTTGACATCAAGTACAACATGATCCAACAAGGTGTACCTTTTTCCACAATAATCTATTGGCTAAAAAAGGGTTAAACTCATGCCAAGTAGATGTTCTTCTGAACCAATTTAACGAGTGTGAAGGGACAAGGTCACTTGACAATCTTTTCATATTTAGGGAGTTTGAAAAGGGCTTAAATATGGACTCCGGGGGGGTTCCTTTTCGTAAGTAATATCCAAGGCCCAAAAAATAGATAAACCAAAACCAAGGAGAATGTTCCTTTTTCGAAGATTTAGTCCCTCTGGCCTGAAAAAGGGTTAAAATTACACCTGGGAATACTCTTCTAGCAAACCGAAGTTCCTAGAGAATTCCTTTATTCATAAAATTACCCATCCGGACCGAAAAAGGGGTAAACCACTGCCAGACAGATGTGCCTTCAAATTTGAGTTTGGAGAGCGTGAAGGACAACAAGATCGCTCGACAATATTTTCAATTTTAGAGAGTTTGAAAAGGGCTTAAATAAGACTCCAGGGGGCTTCTTTTCTCAAGTAATCCAGAAGAGATAAAAAATAATAAATATAGTCTCATTGGATGTTTCTTTTGAAATTTAAGTGAGCTTGAAAGACAAAAAAACATTCTCATTGGGGATTCCCATGGGTTATGCCAAGAATGATGACTAGAGAGAAGAATGAGGCTTCAATGCGTTATCATGGTGGGACTAAATAGGAGTCTCGTGCCTATGAAGTACTTTATCATGGGAACCAAATGGAAAATAAGGCTCTAACTAGGATTCCCATGGAAGGAAGGATCTAGCACATAAAGTATGACACACTTATCAGTAAGAAAGGTTAGTGTCACAATTCAGTGGAGTCTATCCTAAGGCCAAAAGAACTAAGAAACAAATAATGAAAAAATGAAAGTAGGGAAAACCCTAACCTATATGTCAGCTTCAAGGTCAATACCTGTCAGAACGGATCGATACAATGAACAAATGTCTCCAAATATCCTGCATATAAGGCCAATAACACTCATTCAGAAGTTAATAAATCCAATATATATAGCAGCTTCAGAAAATAAGAGGTGATACTGAATACAAAACTTGAAAACAATAAACCTGGACTATATAATATGTACAAGGTATCGTACACTCGTACGGCTAATGAATGGTAGTAGTTCAGGTAGAGCCCGTTGTTAGGATCTGAGCAAGAGTCTCTTCGATAGTCAACCTGGAAATTCTCCCAAAAGGGAAGAAAACACAAACCACAGTGTAAGTCTTCCCACAATATAGAAAATATAGTCATGGATTCAAGGATAGCCTCATTTGAAGGAAATTCAAAATCCGAGAAAATCACACGAACGAGGAGGGTCAACGGTCCCAAAGGGCAAAGTAACTAACCATATTCCATATGATTATGGAGGTTTTGGTCAGGGTTGGCAAAGTCTATCAACGAAGAATCAAAAACACAAGGGCTTGAGGATCTACAAACAGTGAGATCAGACTCAAAAGGAAACTCGAGATCACTTTGACCAAGAGGGGGAAGAAAGGGCTCCCATGCCTCCATTGGATAAACCAATGGATCAATTGTTGATACCAAGTCTCGAGAAGGAAAACATGAATGCACAGGTTCATGCTCAGAAGCAATTAGACATCAAGGATAAGACACGACATAATTAACCTGTGGTGGGGTAGAGTCTACATGAACACTAGGAGCATATAAAGGGGAAACCAAAACTAATGACAAATTAGAATGGTGATTATCATATGCCAATTGGTCGATACTGACAATGGTTCTATTGTCAGAGAAATGCATCACCCAAAAGAGTGTAGACATGACAACATTCATAACATATACATAATCACGCCTGAGAAGCATATTAAATCTAACGGGCCTTGAACCACTATAAGATCGACAAGGACAATATTCCAACCTAATGAGATATAAAACTAAGGAAGAACCCCCAAATATTCACTAGGAAGTCTATCAAAATACAACAACTCATGAGAAGCAGACACAAGCTTGGAAGAACCCAAATCTTGCCAAATCGAGGAGGATAAAATACTTGTGGAGGATCCTTCATCCACAATACATCGATAAATTGTTTTTGAATTAACTTCAACCCTTATTTTCAAGGGTGCATAAGAAGTAAGACAAGGCTCAAAAAGTTCATTCCAATCAAAGGAAACCATCATGGGGCTTGAAGGGGGTGTGCTTGAAGTGAGCAGAATGCCCCCTTGTTCTAAAAGTACTAAATTGGAAATGATAAAAACATAGTTGGTAGACAAATAACTCCCCAATATAAGAGTGGGATTAGCCAAATATTGCATTGGCATGACCAATTTGGTAGACTCGACACTCTCCAAGAGAAGAGTGGGATCAACTAAAGATTGCATCATTGTGACCACTTTCTCAACCACTGGTTGAATACGCTGTGAGACAACATGGTCTAAAGGCGCATCACCCCCCAGAAAGGGAGTGGGATCGACCAAAGATTGCATTAACACAACCACTTTTTCAACCACTGGATGAATAGGCTATGAGGAAACCTCAAAAGACTCAGAATCATAAGAGATTGCAAATAGGGACCACAATTTTCATACCTCTGGAAGGCCAGGGAATAAATGAGTAAGGTGATCTCCCTTGCAAAGCTTACAAGGGAACATAAGCTTATGTCTGATCCATCTAGGTTTATCAATAGAATCAATGCCCCCATAATGACTCGAAGTGTTTGGTTGCTCATCTCCAACATGACTTGCAGAGGTTAGTGATTGGTCGATAACATGACTCGCAAAGGCTACATACCTATTGCTAGTATGACTAGCATTGACTGGATTCTTTCCCCCAGCATGACTTGTAGAGGCTAGTTTTTTTCCCCCAGCATGACTTGCAGAGGTTGGGTGTTGGTATTCAACATGACTTGCAGAGGTTGACGACCTATCTCTAACATGACACTCAGAGGTTGGTGATTTCTTCTTCCTATTCTTCCTCTTTCTATTTCATTTAGAATTCTGGTTACTAGTAGCTAGAATTTCACTAGAGAAGGCAGAAAGAGGAGGAGACGCCTTTGTTGAGGAAGGAAAATCAACATGATGCCCATGACATAGGTGATTAATTGAGAAGCATCAAGAGAATTCGGGACATTTGGAATGGCACCCAACCAAACTACTAGTCCCACATTCAACCCATAAATGTATAAAGTGGCCATCAAAGGGACACCAACGTTTCCAAAGAAAGGAAAAAAAAAAGAATCCCCTTGCAAAGGGGTTCCTTGGTTGGTATCATCAGGAAATTTAGCCAGGAAGATCTTATAGATAGTTTATTCCCTTGCGGTATCGTTCAATTCCGTAAAAGTCTCACACAGTGACTCTGGAAAACCAATTGTATAAAAACAACAATGCCTATAAAGAGGTGGCTCCACATTTATAAGAAGAAGACCAAAAATTTCTCATGAACAATGGAGTGGGTGGTCTACCACCTTAGGTCAGAGACCCAAAGTAATGACTGACTAACTCACTATGGAAAACTAGAGAGCACATAGCACACCACTAAAATTTCCTAAAGAAAAATCAAGTAGTCGACTAACTAGTGGGAAGGATGGTTACGCCAATCGACACTAGAGAAACTAACCGGTGTAAGTGAAACTCGAACACAGAATCACCCTCTGGGTATAATCTACAAAGAGTGATCCAAAATCTGCCCTAGGTACCGTGGTATACCCTCGTAGTCACTTGTGTAAGTCCATAAAATATGGGCAAATAGGTTTCCATCTCGCAGTCAGCCACGAGGTGGGTAGAGTCAACATTCAGGAAGATCATAATGAGAAGGATAAAAATTCCAAAGCCCTTCAAGGGTGCCAAAAGCAATTGGTCCAAAAGACAATAGAGGATCTCGAATAGATTTGAGTTCCACGGAGCTCTGTAGGCAAATGCAATCAATATTTTTCCCGAGAAAGACCCTGAATATAAAATCCCCACTATGTTTGGTCTGGATTTGGAGGGGGTATCTCCTTTTCCTTTCCTCACGCAACCTTGTTTCTATCCCCTATGTTAGAGGGGGGTCCCAACTAAATCTTACGAAGTTGGACTTTAAACACTCCCTATCTCAGACTCCAATGTTTGTTTTAAAATGGCATTGAATATTTTCCTCTTAACACCTAATTCAAGGCCCTAAAAGCCTAAAATAGTTGGTGAACCCTACAAACAAAAAGTCTAATAGATTTTAAAAGTTAATAATTAATTTTAAGGCTTGATTTACACAAAGGATGTGATCATGCAACTAATGGTGTTTTGAAAATATGATGAAGGAAGAAAACTTTAGAGCATTTGAAAGAGAAAATATACTTCGAAATGAAAGAAAACCTTGCAAAAACTCTTTGTAAAATTCAACTTTTCTAATTGATGTTTCAAGATCTTGTAGTAGAAATTTTCCTAAAAAGTTCTTTCATTTGACTAGGCGAAACTACTTGTATTTCAGGAAATAAAAAAGAACTTTGAAACGAAGATTCTTTTTCTTTTGCAAACAACAAACTAGGATATTTTACCAAACTAAACGCAAGAAAATAAATTCGTTTTGATTTATTTTTTGAACTGCTTTGACAAGAAAAACTAAAGTAATTTTTTTTTTTTTTTTTAAAGCAAGAAATAGGAGAAAAGAGGAAATTGAAAACAAGATTGGCAAAGACCCTTAAGCCAACTGTGTAAATGCAGGGATTCAAAAAAGAAACCAAAAGGAGGATATAATACTTGAGAGTTCACTCTAAACCTTGAGGGAAAACAAAAGAAAACTAAGAAACAAGTTAACTAAAACTTTACCCAAGCTATGGCCAAAGACAAAGACTCTGGGGAACTCAAGAAAGTGCTGAGAAGTCTAAACTTCTATCAAGAAAGAGACAAACCTCTCTTTGTCAAAACATTTTCAAGATAAAGAGACACAAATTGTTGCATCAATAGCCTATTTATGTACATAGGCTATCTACTGTGCAGAGTGCATATGTACGCGGGATGACCGAGAACAGGGTGCATACACCTCTGATATTTTTCAAAAATAAAAAGACTAGGCAGACTGATAGGGCAAGGAAAACTTGTAAGCACCTTGTAGGTGATTGGATACCCTTAAAAGACTCAGTAAACTTGACTGAAACTCAAAAGGAAATCAAGAAGCTGATTAGAAACCCTAAGAACTCCCTCTAAAATCCTAGAGAGAATCCCCAGCGAAGTCTCCAATTCCACTAGCAGGAAAATCCCCCTATAACTATACCAGGGTTTAAGTATAGACAAAGAAAATGAATCCCTAAAAGTCAATCTAATTTCTACTCTACCCTGAACATTTGAAAATAGATGAACATAAACCAATGAAAGAGTAAGCCAAAAACTATACCTTTGATCCAACGTCTGGTGCTAACCTCCTCAAAATTTGTAGCTCCCAAGGCTGCAAGTCTCCTCCCAAAGTTGTTACAAGGGAAAAACTCTTTATGGACAAGGGTAAACCACAACAGACATATATGACTGTAGAAATCAACTCAATTCCAACATATGTTATATAAACTAATGTGCAATATAAGAAAGAGGCCTACCTCGATCCAACATTTAATGATATTCCACCATTGAGCACTTTGACCCAAAGCTTTATACCTGCAAGAAGTTCTCAACAATCTAGCAGAGCAAGTATACAGTGATAATATAAAAGGGGTTAGCACATTAGATAGCATAATCCATTAATAAACATTACAAACATGCCCATGGATAATAATCATATATTTTCAAGATATCAATAGGACGGGAAAGGAGTATTTCTATTAATAATTGATCAACAGAAGTGACAACAATACAGACTTCCATGTTGACATGGTTCGAAACCAATAAACCAAGTTCCTTCCAATTGGGTCTCAACCACTTCAATCCTCCACCAAAGGCAAGCTCATAGGAAAGAGGCAATGAGGTCCTCTCAATAATAGGGAAAGATCTTGGGGGCTGAACACTGTGATAAGACTTGAGGGACAGAGGGATGCAGACTCAATATGAAGTAATTTCTCCAGAGTAACTTTGCTCTCAAAGTTGAATGCTTTCTCCTTTTTTTTCCATAGGTCAAAATTGTGATCTTATAGCCTTCAGGATGCAAATGAAGGGTCGAGTTGGAATGTTTCCAGTATATGGAAGGCCAAGGATCAGAGATCTCCTGTTGTGACATGGAAACCCAACCTAATTTTGTATTTTCTGGCATAAATCCTAATGTATGCAGGCTGTAGTGGATCAGGAAGTGTATACACATATTGCATAGCAGATACAAAGCATATATGTGAAAAAATATATATCTTTAGCTTTGGATTCATCAAAAGGGGATGATAAGTTTGCAAAGGGAAATGGAAAAAGGCCCTCTGTGAAAGATAGAAATGGTGAGGATAATCTTGCTATAACAGATGCCCCCTAATGTGTGAGATCAGAGGAGTAATGTGATGGCTGAAATACATTATAAATAACCCAGAAGTGAAGTGGTAGAGAACTAGCTAGACGAACTCAATTACATTATGTACTGACTTTGCAAACATGGCTGCCAAGAATACAGTGCAGATCCATGTGGAAAATATACCAAACAAGTGTTTATGGCCATGAATAGGAAAATACAAATGCAGTTACATGCCAAAAGCTGTCATAATCACGAAAAAGACCCAGTGAAACCAGTCTCAAAATCAATTTGAAGATATTTGTATACCATGGATTACAATCAGATTTCCCATGATCACTGAATTCAAATAGTTACGAGTCCAATGAAGGGGAAGAAACAACTCAGGAAAGCTGTGGCCACATAGTGATGTCTTCAAGTCTTGTACACTATCCACCAAGGGTGCAAGTCTACATCATGTGAATAAATGATCTGAGGTCAAACATGATGAGACATCATTTGATTACCGATCATTGAGGTATATTGTTAACAAACGCGAGACATCCTACCAATAATGAAAGTAGGTATCAAGGCACCGAGTACATTTCTACAAGTGTGAATAAAGGAGTTGATGTCGAACACTTGAGAAATCCATTGATCAGGAGACAGTGATGTATTTTCATCTGTCAATGGTGAGATACCCTGCCACTAACGACTGTAAGCCTCAATGTACTCATAAAACTCTAGGTCCCATATTCGGAATAAATGAGCTGAAGTCGATGGAAAGAGACCCACTGAAAGGAGAGCATTGAGGCATCTCTAATCAATCCTCACGAGGAACAAAGTAGGAGCTTCATGATTTGGTGGATATCAGACGAAGAACATTTTCACGAACCAACAAACCTATGCGTCTTCCACATGTGCCAATTGCAAGTGGTACATGAAAAAAACCCTTTGAATAACAGCCAATGATGAAATATTGCTGACAAAGGTGAGGAAACCACCAATAAGGCTAATGGTATCTAGGACACTGCATGAATCCCAAAGTGTGAATAGATGTCTTTCTGTTGAACACAAGGGAAACCACCCAGTCAATGACCAATGATGAAGTGTCGATTTTTGGGTTCAAGGTGACCTACCAATGATGAAAGTAGGTCCAGGGTGCATGATAAGACCAAAGTATCATGTGATTCTGAGACAAAACTAAGGGTATGGCTGACATGAGAAGTCAAGATTTCTGAGGAGTGGCTGACACAGGTTGATAGACTTCCTTTGAACAAGAGCATGAGACATATGGTGGACTTTGGAAGCATGGACTCAATGATGTGACAATTATACGCAGGAGGCATCTATAATTTTTTTTGTAGGGACTCGAAGAGTAACCAGTTAGTAGAGAAAATTCTGTAGCGAGATTAGCTTCCTAAGGCCACGCTAAACCCAAAATTATGATGACACATGGACTCAATAACTTTGTGCTATGTTCAAAGGTGACACAACTACTTCCAATTACAATATAGTACTCCCTTCCCACCCGTCTTTTTTTGTTTTTTCATAACAAATGAATGCTATGATACAGAGGAGGGAACGAGTGTCACAAGTAAGCAAAACTATTTCCAGCATTGGAACGTACCTATGCTTAATGCAAGGGAATGCATGCGAGAGATGGAGACTCGGGGTGATGTTCCCTCTAGGGTATAGGGTGTCAAATTGCGAAGGATATAAACAAGGATCTGTTTGGTTGAGGATGCAAGCTGCTTAGGCAATGGTTTATAACGCAAAGCAAGAACCGGCTAAAGGCTCAATACTTCAAGCAAGGGCATGAGATGCAATCACAACTTAACGCCAAAAAATGTCCTTTTTTATATCTTTTAGTCTACTTGGTGTGAAGAAGGGGTAAACTTGCACCAAATAGACGTCTTTTCAAATCCAATTTACGAGTGTGAAAAAGACAAGTTCACTCGGCAATCTTTTGAATTTTTGGTAGTGAGTTAGAAAAGAGCTTAACTAAGACTCATGACCTTTCGAATCCAACTTTAACGAGCATGAAAGGGACAAATCACTCGACGATATTTTCAGTTTTTAGATGAGTCGGAAAAGAGCTTAACTGAGACTCGTTTTTGGGAGTCCATGGGTAATAAGGCCGCATGTGCATGAATGAGAAATAAGGCTCATCATACAGTCATGTATTGAATTATAATGGACTACTGGTCCTAAGGAAAAACTCGACATGGGCACCATATGACAAAGAGGTTCTAACTAGGGTACCCATGTTTGGTAATACTTTACCATTTATTAACGACACTATTAATAGTAGATGGGGGGTTATGCGTCACAATAAATGGGTTCGTCCCTAAGGTGTAAAAAGAGGCATTTGAAGGATAATGAAAAATTCACGATGGAGTAGATACCTATCCTATATACTAGGTTATCAATATACCTTCTTGAGGAGATGAATGACCAACTATGACATTGAAATCGACAAGAAAATTGAGTAAAAAATGCAAAAATAGCTTAGAACCATTCTTGAATTAGTCTGTTAGATGAAAAAATAGCATGACACTATATCAAGTGGGTAAAAATAGCTTATGAATAGTAATAAAATCAAAAATTATTGTATCATTTTGATTTTTTCCCAAACAGTGCAACTTGGACTAAAATACCTCCAAGATTCAAACGATGATTGCAGAAGTGATAGGCAATGGAATCATGAACCATCTGGATCAGGTAACTTTTCATCCCATCTTCTTCAAATTTATTGATTTACATTTTTGAATTAGATTCTATTTTGTTAGCTTTTGAGGGCGCAACTTGGGGTTTTGGGTATACACGGGTTTCTCTGAATAGGTCGTGTATACGACTAGATATATGCACTTGTGTGAACCATAGGAGGTGTATATCAAACCCTACCCGTGACTGTGAGCAAGTAAAGTCATGTATATGTACGTAAAAGGAAAAAAAGAGGGATTTCTAACTCAAAAATGATTTTTTTTTTGTAGGATGGTGTCTGAATGGAGAGAGTGTGAACATGAGGAGGTAGATGTAGCAGTGGATTGGGATCTGGTGGCTCAAGTGGCTCTAAAAGGATGTGGGTTATACAAGTTTTGGGATATCAAGGGAATGAGGGCTCAAGTGAGGTTGTTGGAGATGCTGGTGGGCTATTGGGATCTCGATAGCGAGAGATTTATCCTTCATGGACAACCATTAAGGATCGAAGTAGAGGACTGTTATCACTGAAATTTCATCCGCAAATGGTTACATGAATTCAGCATCTTCAAACAGATATGAGTCCACCCATGGACCAAAATTACCAAAAAATCATTTCCAAAAGGTCCAAAACTATACAACCAGTTATAAAATCAAGATGTGCTATGACTACCCAGGGCACGCGTGCACATTCATCATCAAGAAATGTAGGAAAAGAGCACATGTGCACGATGTGCGACTGTGGATGTTAAAAGCGGTGCACACCTAAGAACAACGCATTTATGATGTTGGTCGGCCTCCCACCCACTCCTGGTTCAACTTCCAATTCGATTTGACATCCAAATCTCGGTTGGATCCAGCTGGGTGGCTAGTTAAAGACCTAAAGGTGCCCTAAACAACCCCATTTCACACTAAAAGCTGGTTGCACAATACCTCAAAGTGGTTCTATAAAACAAGGCCATGGGTGCACTAAATTTTCAAGGAATTCATTTGCAAGGTTATGTTGCTTCTATTCTCTTGGGGAAACCTCTTTTCTTATCAAGAGCATACTAGCACCATTCCATTTGGGCAATCCACATCACCTTTTGAGTGGGTTAGCTTGGGATTCTTTCACCATTTCTTTCAAGTTTCCAAGTTGTAAGAAGAGCTCAATCTTGGGGGTCCAAGAACCCTCCCTTGGTGGAAGAAGGGACCCAAAGTCCCCTTTCTCTTTGGTGTTTTCTTTTCACTAATACAATCCTTTCCATTGGTGACATGAGTCTTGTTTGTTTCTTGTTCTTATGTCCTTATGCACAACAATTTAGTTGTTTTTTCCTTTCCTAGTTTAATTCTTAGCTTAGTCTTTTATGTTTATTCTTCTATCCATTTCCTTTACTGCTGTCTTGCTTAGCTAACCCAACTAAGATTGTAAGCACCTCTTTTTTTCTCATTTATGTGACAAAAGAGGTGCAACAAATTGACGACTCCACTAGGGAAAGGTATCAATTTCCTACCCCATTTGGGTTATTTTAGCTCTTCTTTTTACTTAATTAACTTGCAGGTACCATAACTGGCCCAAGCTGACCTGTAAAACATCAAATTCAAAGATGACTTGGGAGAATTCCATATGGGATTTTCTTCACGGCCATGTGATAGTTGTGTGTGGGTTTATTGGCTCATAGTCACGCATCGTGCGCATGTGCACCAAAAACACTGCATTAATGCGTGCCTTCTGCACACCTGCATTCAAAAATCTTTTTCAGTTTGCGCATTGGTGCTTAGAGCGCATCTGTCTAGTCTAAAACCCACACACCTGTGCAAAAAGCACACATTTTAAGATTTTTATGATTTTTTGAAGGCCCATAACCTTCTTAAATATGAATCCATGCACGTTGTAATCTACACCACACTTATATTCCCTCTCATATAAAAGGATTAGTCAAAACACATAGGCACTTAGGGGTTAAAAATCATTATTTTCCCTCTTTTTGCTTTTTATTTCACCACATGGATGGCTTTCTTTGACTAAAAGCTGGAATCATTCTACATCACATATAAAACTTGCATTGGGACTAGAAGTTGGATATCAAATGTTGAATATGCTCTTCTCTCACGCTCCAAAGTGATCTTGAGAATTAGAAAGAGGTTGAAAGACAATTTCATCTCCCTTAAAAAGATAAAATCTTTAGGAGAGGATAATAGCCCCCTCGGGACTCCTCTTAGTTTATTTTTCAAACACATCTCAAGATTGTTACGATCCCATACATGCCCACATGATACAAAGATAGGATTGTGTTGAAATTTACTTTCTTAGATTAAATCACTAGGAAAGTTTAAAGGTTTTGTAACGGGCCCATACATGCCCACATGATCAAAATCTAGGATAGTTTCAAAGCTTTCTTAGATTCAATCACATCAGGGAGTTAAAGGAATAGTAAAGGACCCATATGTCCACATGCTAGCTTCCTAGGGACTATTGAATTCCGCAAGGTTGTACCAATGAAATTTAGTTAAATAAGTAATTAAAGACTTGTAAGGACCAAGCAAAGTCCACATGCAACAAGGGGAAACCTAAGTCATTAAAAAATTGTCACACTTTCACTCATTCACACACAAAAGTCACTTCTCACTCACATAGTCTTCTTCTCGAAACGTGGAGGTTGAAGTAAGTTTCCTCCAAATGGATTTCAAAACACCCCACCCTTTTCTTGATGAAACTATCCACTCCCACTTAATTTCAATGAGATTGGCTCTCACACCCCCAATCTCTCAAACAACCACATCTAATTTTTTTCTAAAAACTCACTAAGTTTTCCTCTATAGGAGGTGCCAAAAGAAATCTTTTAGTCTAGGTAGGATTTTGGGGATAAGCATCCAAATAACTCCTCGTTATCTGGTTCTCACATTTTCAAAACAATAGAAGTTGCCAAATAGGGAACTTTAAATACTCCAAGTCAAGTGTTCCTAACACCATAAGGCAGGGAGATACCCATGAAGGGTTGAAAGGCGAGGTCTAGTTGTTCTGTTCATCCCCCCTTGAGGCACCCACCTCTTGTATGGGATCCAGCCCATGACCCATTTCTTAGTCCAAAAATCTAAATGATGCACTTTGACCGAGGTACCTAGTGACCAAATTTTAGGACATCTACCCAGGTGGCAATTGTGGGCTGCAATTGCACCTTGATCAGATTTTGTGTGGCTATTGGGAAATATCACTAGTTCTTTCAGGATATTCCCCCTCTACCCCTCATTATAACTAATTGCTTCATCCTTCACTAGTTTCTCTTCCGATGGCTTCAGACCCCACTATCAAGTGCTATTGGAAGGTCTAGTGCTATTTTGAGAGGAAGGACGTTACGTATTTTAGGACACAAGCATTTTTTTTCTTTGTTCCCCCATGCAGAAAAAATCCACCTATCCACATATATTCTTCTTTATCAAAACACTTTATGTATGATGCACTTCTGATTACATTTGATTTAGATACATATCATATAAAGTTCAAAAATTGCAGCAAAGGATCTTATGTATTTATTTATTGCTCTCACCACCATTCACACACATTCACTCAGCTAGTCGGACATCATGAGGGACACACAGAACCCCGGTCGTTCCAGATGCCTGCTAAACCTCCCTCTTTTTCTCGGGGGAGTTCATAGTCTTTCCAACTCCTCAGCTCCACCTTCTCACACCCCTGAGAGTGCCATTGTCTTGGGATCAACTTTTCTTGGTTCCACCTTACTTGGGTCCAATTCCCAAGGTCCACCTTCCACTCGCTCTCCTTTACATGGAATTAGGAGGCCAACTTCCTCTCAAGGGGGAAGTACAAACCCACCTAGTCCCCTCCAAGGGCCAGGTACTCAGAACACTCACACTATGGCCGGAACTAATCCTACGCCACCCCCCCATATGCCATATTTAGCCTCCCTCAACATATCGGATCTGACTAAACTCACCAATGATCCCATATTTCAAAACCCCGCATGGCCTACAATGCCTACCAAACTCCCTTCAGACATCCCAAGTTTGAAGGAAAAGCAAGAGATGATCCTGCCAACCATATCATGACATTTCACCTATGGTGTTCTTCAAACAACATCATGGATGATTCCATCCATTTAAGGTTATTTCAATGTACACTCACTGGCCCATCCACCAAATGTTATGTCGAAGAAAAATATGGGTCCCACGTGACTTTTGAATCCTTGGCCAAATCATTTTTGACCTTCTTTCAATTACCCATTCGTCATGACAATGGCCTTGAACTACTCTCAGATTTCAAACAAACTGCCTCTACACATATTGCCGACCACATCCATGAATGGCGTCGATGACATAGCCTCTGCAAAGCTGACTCTACCCCCCAACAGTGTCTCAATAGGTTCCTCAAATCACTTGTTTCCCTCCTTGCCAAAGATATGGCTGCCACCTTCCCCCAGACCAAATAAGAAGCCATTAGCAAGACCCAACAGTTTGAACTCATCTACGCCCAGTCTGGATACCTATACATGGTACTCCCAGACGCCCCAAAACTCATGCCATTTGGCCAAGACAAACCTGGGATGTCTCACTCAGTAGATGGATTGATTGGTAACACTACACTACACACCACAACCCACCGCCTCAACAACCAGCCATGTATTGTTCACCTCAATATCCGTCGACATATGGAGGAATCCCTTATTATCCTCCTCCACCTTATCAACAACCATAGCTTGTTGCCCTGACTCCACCCATAAGTGGACCCCCGATGGCACCCCTAAACCACCCACCTATCCAACCAAGTGTTGGTACCTCCTCTACCCTGGCCTATACCCTAAGCACTAGTGAAAGTGCCACACCCTCCCATGTACCTTATGGAGCATCGCCTCAACATAATCCGTACTTTCCATTTTCTAGCCCCCCACAGCCTATGGCTCCACCACAAGGACCACCACACGTTGGGGTTAATTTTGTTCAACCCTCTCCCATTTAGCAATATCAAAAATTTAAACAGCTGAACACGGCAAATCCACCCCATCAATCGAAAAATACCAGAAAGAAAGGAAAAAATTGAAATAATAATAATCCGGCACCAGGAGGAAACCAAAACCAATCCCAGTAGAACCAGTCTTCCGGGGGCAACCAAAACCCCCAATGGGGCAATAAAAACAAACTTCAAGGAAGGAACAACAACAATGTTAGGACCACCTTCCCTTGTGCCCTTTGTGGTGATTTTGGTCACTATACTCACCATTTCCCCCAAATTGATGACTTTAAACGGATGAAAGATTCTGTGAATGGACCACGTCCCTCAACACCGCCTGCACCTCAGCAGGCCCCACAACCATATGTGCAACAACCACCCCCAGTTGTACTACAAAACCCCATCCCACACCAAGGGGTCATAAATACCCAACCAGACATGCAACCTACCCCACCACAGTTGGGACAGTATCCCAATACGGGCACCTCTGTCGATCACACTATCCTCCTTACTGGTGAGGAAGAATTCCTTCTGCAAACAAATAGTTGTCAGTATAGAACACCCTCTGAATCTACTCCCACTACCTCAGAAGAAATTCCAGTCACAACAGGACCCCCTCTCATAATTCCTCACCCTAATACTGAAACCTCCCTTCGTATTCCTCGCATCCCATTGCGTAGGAATTTCCACAATCCTCAAGCTAGGGAAGCTCATAATTACAGTTTGGGCGATGACTTGGCACAATCCCCAGCTGCCATTTTAGTCTTAGAGGTCCTTCAAAGTTGTCCCACCCGACGAAAGTCCTTACTTTCCACCCTGGGAGAAGTCGACCCGGGCGATACCCGACTCATCACGTTTGACCTCGACAGTGAAGAACCTCGCCTCCCTGCTCTTATCACTTTTCAAATCCCTATAAAAATTCAGAACATTAAATTTCACCGATGCATCATTGATGAAGGTGCATCCACCTGTATGGCAGAAACTTGGTTCCCCCAAACTCATACCATCTTCCATTACTTAAAAATCCTACGATGGAAGACCCTCATCCCTCAAAGGACTCTTTCAAAATGTGCCTGTCGAGCTCAGGAGAAAAACCATTCTAATTGACATTGAGGTTATTGACACCCCACTCAACTACAATATCTTGTTCGGTCGTAGCTACATGTATGTTATGAAGGCTGTCACCTCTTTTGTATTCCAAACCATGATGTTCCCCCATAATGGAATTATCATTACCATCGATCAAGTATCACATTACAAGCCTAACCCTTATCCAAAATCGATAACATCCTCCCTTTTATCCACAGTAATCCCGATGCCTATCCACTCATTGAGATGGGCCCCGAAATCTTCAAAAAACCATCCTTGCTAGGGACCTACCATAGAGCACCACCACTCCTCCATCCCTCCATAGAAGTGTGTGTCGTATCCTCCAATGGAACGACAACTAAAACTAACCTCCCTTCCACTGAGGCCTCTTTCATCCATGATGTCCCACTAGTCGCAGAACTTCTCCCTCAGGAATCCCTGGAACTAATTCATCTCGACCCATTCCCGATCTTCCCTAGGGACAGATACCAGTTTGGGAAACGGTCCCCCAAGCCCTTACCCAAATCCATTTCTCTTACCCCCCACCAGGTGTACAATCTTTACAGGTCACTTCCACGCTTACCCTTCCTAATATGGTGCCAGCAATCCCAGTTTGGTATTTACATCCACCTGAGAGGCTTCCTCAACCATCCCTCCCTCCCCAAACAAAAGGAATCCAGATGCAAATTCCCATACTCACTCCCACCATACCCCCTACACCCCCACTCACTAAACCCCCCTGCTACAGATGGGGACAGGCGAAAGAAGAAGGAACCCACAACTCCACTTCCCCCATGTGTCCAACCTCATTGCGCACTATGTGAGAAAGAAGGGCACCCCACCAACAAATTCCCATCTCTTCCCAAATTATGTAATCTCATCCAACTCCCTCGAGCACCACCACTGCTCATTGCTTCCTCTAGTATTGTTGCTATCTCACAAAACACAAGTAACAAAGGACTGTGAACCAAATTTGTATGCGCCATCTGTTCAAAATATGGCCATTACACACACCACTGTCCAACGCTACCTCAATTTCGACAGACACTAACAGTTGTACGACAAAGCTTTCAGCAAACACCCACCTAAATTCTTGTCACCGATATCCATTATGTCACAACCTCAGTCAACAAATGCATGAGATGCCCTTGCTCTCTATGTGAATCACTTGACCATTTCACATATCAATGTCCTATGATCATTGAATATAGGCGTCATCAACTGGCCCCTATTCAAAATCATACCCCCCTTCCTCCAATAGACTCGATAAATACCCTTACCCCATCAATTGATATGGTTAATATCATCCCACTAGAACCTGAGGCACTCCATTCTCCCCCTTCTTTCCTAGATGATTTATATAAGCAGTTACCCCCAAATCCCCCCAATTCTCCAATTCAGTTCCCCATGAACATTCTACGCCCGACTACCATTTTTAACCCACAATATCTGGATATTTGGTTTATGTCGAGCGAACCATCACAATACCCGTCCATCAATCCCCCTACATCTTTATCAGAAGGAGATAACACCACAGTGACAGTCACCGATATCACTCCTCTCGATCCCCTATATTCACGCCGGTTTCATTGTGATGAAGATATCCTCGAGGAGTTAACTACCCCCGATTACCCATGGGATGTGCTCCACCACAGAGTGCTCTTTCTTTCACAAGAAGCCTTCATGCCTCCTAACCAACACCCTATATAAGCAGTCGAAAAAAAAGACTTTCTCCCATCAGGGCATATAGATTGGTTCAGTAACCCTATCCCTACCCCCGACGTTTTCAAAGAAGGCAATATGGATAATATATCCCCAACCATCAAAATAGATATTTTCATCAAATCTGGAATTCTAGAGGAAATCACCATTGGTGCTACATGTTCTCCAGAATAACTCACCACGTACAAAGCCCTCTTCCAAGAATACCAAGACATTTTCACCTGTTCATACATAGAGATTCATGGCCTTGATCCCTCTATTGTCGAACATCGCATAGACACCTGGCCTGATATTGTTGAAATATTGTAACTGCAAAGAGTATTCTTCTTATTATTGATATATTATTCATAGGATCAATCCCCATTTTGGATTGATCATGTCGGTTATTGTAATAGGACCGAATCCCCTTTTGCGAATTGGTCAAAAGACAATTATAATAGGCAGAATAAGGAGTCAGCGACAACAGTTAATAAAGAGACCCAGAAATATAATAAAGGTGGGTTTACCCACCCATTTTGAGAAGTCGTCCCTGCCAGTGAAGAGACACTTCACACGTGCCAGACTTGTATAAATAAAGGAGGCTAGTGCCTCACTTAGATATAACTCACTTGCTCAGTTTGAGAGACAAGTTCTGATCTGTTACCGGCAAAGGAGAGAGAGAGTGGCGCATATCTTGGAGAGGAATTTTTGTTTTAGCACAGAGATCTCTTAGCATTGTATTGGCTATCTATATTAAGGAAGTTTTGCTGGGTTTTCTTCCCCTAGAGGGTTTCCTAGGATAAATGTTGTGTCTCTTGTGATTGTGTATTTCTCAATGATATTAGATTATGATATTGTTATCTAATGAAATGCAAACATCTATAATAATGGCTTAAACATTAACATGGTATTAGAGCCAGGTTGAAGGAAGCATCTTTTGTAAGAGAAAAATATCACTGTTGCAGTACCTGCAAATTAGGGTTTTTCAAAAGTGAATCTTTTCAGCCCTAAAACTATCTAGAAAGTTTCCCTCCCCTAAGGATCAATTTGCCATCATCAAAGCACCTTTTCAGTGGCTAGATCTCTTGGAAAGTGAAACCCTAGTTTCACAAAGTACCAGAAGTACCAGAAAACCAGTACCAGAAGTACCAAAAGTACCAGAAAACCAGTACCAGAAGTACCAGAAGTACCAGAGTACCAGAGGTACCAGAAGCACCAGACCAAAAATCCGCAGATCAGATTTGAAGGGGGAAAATTTGGATTTTCTCATATCCAAACACACCAGGTAGCTCGCCTCAGCCAAGCGCATCTCCTGGTAAGTTCAGTTTTTTATTTTGGTTTCTTCCTTTTTCGGTCATTTTCCTAGCTCCAGGTAGAGATGTCTGCGAGCATTAATCTTGCTAACAAGTTAGAAGGAGTGGAAAACTTTCATGCCTGGAAGTATAGGATTGGCCTCATTCTTGAAGAGAATGACCTAGCAAGATTCGTCAAGGAAGAATTACCGGAACCCGAAGATGCTGCAGAAAAGGCAAAGCATCAAAAGGACACAATAACAACCAAAAGAATCATTACAGATTCAATAAAAGAAAAGAACATAAACTGGAAGATGAATCTCAGAACCCAACTGAAGAATACAAGGATGCAGAAAGGAGAAATGATTCAAGAATATTTCTCTAGAATCTCAGAATTCAAAGAACAACTAGAAGCTATTGGAGATACCATAGACAAATATGAACTTATAATGATGGCCCTAAATGGTCTCACAAGACCTTGAGATTCTTTCATCCAGACAATATGTGCCAGAAAGGAGAAACTGAAGTTCAAAATCCTATGGGAAGAATGCATCTAAGAAGAAACAAGAGTAACAAATCAGGAAGTGTTACTAGCAAGGGATGGTGATCAAGCCCTAGCTACTCAGACCAAAGGAGGAAGGAAGAAACCCTACTTCCAAAAGGAGACTCATACAGAGCCTCAACAATCAAATAAATTGAAGCATAAAGAATCTCATCCAAGGATATTTCAGAAGAAAGGAAAACGAAAGGAAGGAGACTGCTCATCTTTACAATGCTATCATTGTGACAATATGGGACACATTGTGAAGTTTTGTCCAGCCAGACGAGAAGAATACAAGAGAAAACAAAAGAGGCTTCATGCCCATGTAGCTGAAGATGAGGAGCCACCCACAAAGATGATGAGAGAAGACATCAAAGACCATGTGTTGATCTCAACCCACTCAGGAGCTGTAACACTTGGAGAGGACACTTGGCTCATTGATAGTGGTGCATCCAAGCACATGACAGTACAAAAAAATATTCTCTCTTGTATCTCAGAGAAGATGTTTTCTCAGAAAGTGACACTTGGTGATGATTATCAGTACCCCATCAAGGGAGTGGGAGAATCAAACCATAAACTGAATTCAGGGAATTCACCAAAAATGAAGGATGTACTATATGTACTAGGCTTGAAGAAGAACCTACTCTCCATTTTAGCTTTAGAGAAGAAAGGCTTCAAAGTTGCCTTTATATATGGAGAAGTTCTTATGTTGGCTAAGGGAGAAACCTTAAATGAAGCAATTGTCATTGGCAATGAAGAAAATGTCTTGTATAAATTAAAGGGTCACTTAGAGGTTGCTATGACCCATGCCATTGAAAACTCATGTGAACTTTGGCATAGAAGATTAGCCCACATCAACTACAAGGTGCTACCATACATATGCAAAGTCGTCACAGGTTTACCAGTACTCAAAGGTGACCATAAAGGCGTATGCAATGGATGTGCACAAGGGAAGAATATCAAGAACCCTTTTTCGAAGCGGGAAAGCAGGACAGAAGGAGTTCTAAAACTCATCCATTCAGATGTGTGTGGCCCAATTACATCATCCTCCATTAGAGGGTATGTATACTATGTATCATTCATTGATGATTACTCTCGTAAAACCTGGATATATTTCTTGAAGACTAAAGATGAAGTGTTCAGTAAGTTCAAGGAATTCAAAGCCTTGATAGAGAACCTTTCTGAAAGAAAGATCAAGATACTCAGGTCAGATAATAGAGGAGAATATACCTCAAAAGAGTTTGTGAACTTCTGCAAATATGTTGGAATCAAGAGGGAACTCACTACTCCCTATAATCCCCAACAAAGCGGTGTAGTTGAACGGAAGAACAGAACCATACTGGAAGCTGTGAAGACTATGATCCATGATCAAGATCTTCCGATCTACTTATGGGAAGAAGCAGCGATGGCAACTGTTTATGTGCATAACCGATTATCCCATAATGCACTTGGGCTCAAGACACTAGAAGAGATGTTCACCGAAAATAAGCTAGAGGTAAGCCATATCAAAATATTTGGTTGTCTAGTGTTTATTTATATACCTAAAGAAAAGAGAAACAAGTTGGACCCTTCAGGAAAGAAGGGAATATTTTTGAGATACTGTGAGGTCTCCAAGGCCTTTAGAATATATATACCAGGTCAACATCATATTGATATCAGTAGGGATGTGACCTTTGATGAAGATGCAATTCTCAAGAAATCTAAAATATGCCAACTTGAAGAGGAACCCGTAATCCCCAATACTACAATAAGGGAGGTTCCCAGAGCTGCAGAACGAGAGAGGGAAGTCGTAACTTCCCCTGATGAGGAAATTCTAGAAGACCATGATATAGTAGAAGTACAAGAACCTCCTCAGATGACAATCCTCCATAAAATAAAGCCAGCCTGGGATATAGATCTTATTCAATATGGAGAGAAGTACGGTGTTCCCCAAGGAACCACGAGACAGGTGAAAATAACAAAGCCATTCTCCAGTTATACGGATTTGATGTGTGACCTCCTAGAAGAGGAGCCTACCTGTTTTGAAGAAGCCATTCAAAGGAAAGAATGGGTAGATGCCATGACAGAGGAATGCCAATCCATAATGAAGAACGAAGTATGGAAAATAGTTCCTAGACCAAAGAATAAAGATGTGGTATCCTCCAGATGGATTTTCAAAATAAAACATGCTGCTGATGGAAGTATTGAAAAGTATAAAGCAAGATTTGTCGCTCATGGCTTTTCCCAGAAGGAAGGCATTGACTATGAAGAGACATTTGCTTCTGTGGCCAGATACACTTTGATTAGGACCATCATATCTCTTGCAGCTAAGATGTAGTGGAAGCTGCACCAGCTGGATGTGAAGACAATTTTCCTAAACGATGTCATCGAAGAGGAAGTTTATATAGAGAAACCTCAAGGATTTGAGGTTAAAGATAGGAGGTCTCATGTCTGTAGATTGAAGAAAGCCTTATACAGATTGAAGCAAGCTCCTAGAGCTTGGTATGGCCGTATAGATAGTTTCTTGACAAGCTTAGGCTTTACCAAGAGTAAAGCAGACTCAAATCTCTACTTCAAAATTATGGATAATGAGCCAGTAATCTTACTGCTATATGTGGATGACTTATTCTTAACTGGAGAAGAAAATCTCATCGTTGAATGTAAAAAGAGACTTGCCTCAAAATTTGAAATGAAAGACCCCGACCTAATGCATTACTTCTTAGGTCTTGAGGTATGGCAAAGTCCTAAGAGGATCTTCCTTAATCAAGGGAAGTATCCAATCGAAATCTTAAAGAGATTAGACATGCTAGGATGCAAGCCCATGAATACACCCATGGAAGCGAAGCTGAAGCTGTTGGTCGATACATCATCAGAATTGATTGATGCCACACTGTATAGACACATTATTGGATCGTTGATGTACCTGACGAACACCAGACCAGACATTTATTTTTCTGTGAACACCTTGAGTTAGTTTTTGGTAGAACCCAAACGTGTTCACCTAGTGGCTACAAAACATGTGATGAGGTACCTCAAAGGTACAATAGATTATGGTCTCAGCTATGATGGAGATCATAATTTCACATTGAGTGGATATACTGATGCAGATTGGGCAGGAAGTGTTTCAGACAAGAAAGACACTTGAGGATGCTATTTCAGTTTGGGATCACCTATGATCTCGTGGCAGAGTAGGAAGCAATCTAGTATTGTTCTCAGCACAGTGGAAGAAGAATACATTGCTGCATGTTCTGCTAGTTGCGAAGCTATGTGGCTTAGAAAGTTGCTGACCGACCTATTTGACTTGGAGATGAGAGAAACCGTGATTCTATGTGACAACCAGAGCTGCATAAAGATGATAGAGAATCCTGTATTCCAGGACAGGTCAAAGCACATAGAGATCTGCTATCATTACATCTGTGACATGATACAGAGAGGAGCCTTGAAGCTCCAGTACATTATCATGGATGAATAGGTTGTTGATGTGTTGACCAAGCCTCTATCTCGTGTAAAGTTTGAGTACTTCCGAGATAATCTTGGCTTAGTCCGAAAGGACCTTCCTCAAAAGGGGGAGTAGATGTGATGTTCCTTGCTTCTGACCTAGCTGTCAGACGTAAAGCAAGATGTGATGTGTTCCTTGGTTCTGACCTAGTTGTCAGATGTAAAGCAAGATGTTCCTTGCTTCTGACCTAGTTGTTAGATGTAAAGCAAGATGAGATGTTCCTTGCTTCTGACCTAGTTGTCAAACGTAAAGCAAGATGATATGTTCCTTGCTTCTGACCTAGATGTCAGACATAAAGCAAGATGAGATGATCCTTACTTCTGACCGAGTTGTCAGATGTAATGCAAGATGAGATGTTCCTTGCTTCTAACCTAGATGTCAGACGTAAAGCAAGATGATATGTTCCTTGCTTCTGACCAAGTTGTCAGACGTAAAGCAAGATGAGATGTTCCTTGCTTCTGACTCAGTTGTCAGACATAAAGAAAGATGAGATGAGTTCCTTGCTTCTGACCAAGTTGTCAAACGTAAAGAAAGATGAGACGTTTCTTTCTTTTGACCGAGTTATTATACGTAAAGCAATATGATATGATGAGACTAGCACTAAGCTTCTAGCTAGATAGCTGTGATGTAAAGCTAGTCTAGTATCCTGCTTCTAACTTGATGGTTGTGACGTAAAGTAGGATGAGTATATTTCTTCTAGCTTGAGTGTTGTGACATAAAGCAAGACGATGAGATGATACAAGTACTGAGCTTCCAACTTGACAGTTGTGACGTAAAGCCAGTCTTGTATTATGATGAGCCAGCCTTGTGCTGTGATGATGATGATGTATCAATTTTTATACTAATATATATTGATGTAGATAATGATGGAATTCCTTTGATAATGATGATGTTGCTGATGAAGAAAACTTCCAATGATTTATAGATATGCCATCCAAGATGATATTGATGATGTTGTCCTCCCACTTGATGTTGTTGATGATGTTGTCCTCTCACTCTCGCATGATGCTACTAAAGAATATCGTTCTTGTTAAGGGGGAGTGTTGAAATATTGTAACTGCAAAGAGTATTCTTATTATTATTGAGATATTATTCATAGGATCAATCCCCATTGTGGATTGATCATGTCGGTTATTGTAATAGGACCAAATCCCCTTTTGCGGATTGGTCAAAAGACAATTATAATAGGAAGAATAAGAAGTTGGCCCCAACAGTTAATAAAGAGACCCAAAAATATAATAAAGGTGGGTTTACCCACCCAGTTTGAGAAGTCGGCCCTGCCAGTGAAGAGACACTTCACACATGCTAGACTTGTATAAATAAAGGAGGCTAGCGCCTCACTTGGATATAACTCACTTGCTCAGTTTGAGAGACAAGTTCTGATCTATTACCGACAAAGGAGAGAGAGAGGCACATATCTTGGAGAGGACTTTTTGTTTTAGCATAGAGATCTCTTGGCATTGTATTGGATATCTATATTAAGGAAGTTTTGCTGGGTTTTCTTCCCCTCGAGGATTTCCCAGGATAAATGTTTTGTCTCTTGTGATTGTGTATTTCTCAGTGATCTTGGATTATGCTATTGTTATCTAATGAAATGCAAACATCTATAATAATGGCTTAAACATTAATAGACATCACACCCGTTTGCCAAAAACAATGACCGTTACACCCATCCAAAGCAGCGGCCATCAAAGTCGAGATTGACAAACTACGTGTTGCAGGGTTCATTTATCCCATAACTTATATGTCATGGGTCTCCAACCCTGTCCCTGTTAACAAAAAACATGGCACTATCTGTGTCTGTACGGACTTCTTCGACCTCAATCACACCTGTCCCAAAGACAACTTTCCAACACCCTTCATCAACCAAATAATTGATGATTGTGAAGGTCACAAGGATTTTTCCTTCATGGACAGTTTCTCTGGTTACAACCAAATCTAAATTCACCCCGCTAATCAATACAAAACCGCATTCACAACCCCTTGGGGCACCTTTATGTATCATGTCATGCCATTTGGCCTCAAGAATGCCGATGCCACTTTCCAATGGGCCATGACATATGTGTTTCATAATCTAGCTCATATCATCCTCGCATATTTAGATGAGCTCACCGCCCGGTCTAAGAAACACACTCAGCATCTCGATGATCTACGAATAATCTTCCACAGGTGTCATCAGTATAATATCTACTTGAACCCCCTCAAATGCATATTCTACGTCAATGCTGGGTGCCTTCTTGGGTTCATAGTTTCCCAATGTGGCATTACTGTGGAACCCCTCAAAGTCCATGCCATCACAGAAATTCCACCCCCACGGAATTTATGCAAACTATAGAGCCTTCAAGGAAAATCCAACTTTTTACGATGCTTTGTCCCAGATTACGCTACTCATGCACATGGCTTCCTTCGCTTACTTTGTCATGACATCCCATTTCAATGGGATAAACATGCCCAAAACACTTTTGACGATGTCAAAGTGGATCTCTCCAATGCCCCGTTGATTAGTCCACCTGACTATAATCATGATTATCTCCTCTATATATCATCTTCAGCCATTTCAGTAGCAGGAGTGCTCGTCCAAATAGGGGATGACACCCATGAGCATGTGATTTACTACATTAGTAAAAACCTTTCAGGAACACCCTTGAAGTACGATCATGAAGAAAAGCTATCCCTCGCAGTCCAGAAATTGCTCCATTACATCCTGCTTCAAACTACCAAAGCTATCGCAGATTCCAACCCCATGCAATACTTGCTTAGTCGTCGACAAATTAACGGTAAATTTGCTCGATGGATCGTCATCCTTCAGGAATACGATCTCGAATTTTCAACACCCAAGAGAGAGGAAGCTCTCATCCTCACCAAACTTATCATGGATTTTCCCTCCGACACTACCAATCCACTGGTCAATACCAACCTCCCTGATGAACATCTTTTTTTTATCCCCTCAGATGACCCTTGGTATGGCGATCTTCTTGTCTATCTCCGAACACAAAAATTCAAAAACCACCTCTCCAGAGATGATCGTTGATGTATTCGTCGCTAGACACCTTGCTATCTCCTCATCAGGGACATCTTATATCGGTGAGGAGTTGACACCATACTCCGTCGCTGCTTAACCATTGACAAGGCCGACAGAGTCTTGAACGACTGCCACAGTGGTGCTTGCGGAGTTCAACTCTCAGGGATGTCCACCGCTTAGAAAATCATCCGTGCAAGTTAATTTTGGCCTACATTATTTCATGACTGCATCCATGCCATGAAACAATGTGATAAATGCCATCTTTATGCTAACAAAGCACATGCACCACCTACTCTTCTACACCCAACCATCACCGCTGGTCCCTTTTGTAAATGGGGCATCGACTTCATGACTTGCAACCCTACATCCAACAATGGACACAAATACATAGTCGTTGTAGTTGATTACTTTACTAAGTGGGTTGAATCCATGCCTACCTTCAACAACACCGCTGACACAATAATGCATTTTTTCTTTAACCACGTCATATCCCACTTTGGCATACCACTCCAACTAGTCTCCGATCACAAGAAACATTTCGAGAATGAGATTTTCATGGAACTCTCATCCCGGTTAGGCTTCTCCCATGAGTTTGCCTCACCATACTACCCTCAGTCCAATGGACAGGTCGAAGTAGTTAACAAGGTCTTAAAAACCATGTTGCAACGCATGGTTAACAAACATAAAACCAATTGGCATCATATGTTATTTTTTGCACTCTGGGCTTATCACACAATAGTCAAAACTGCCATTAGTTTCATACCTTTTCATTTAATCCATGGGGTTGATGCCACTTTTCCCATCGAGTGCGAAATTCCCACCTTACACACCATTATTGAGTTATTACCCAAAACAGCCCCAATAGAGCAGCGTTTGCTAAACTTAGAATCCCTGGATAAAGATCGTCGATCTTCATTACAGAAAAATGAAGCAGCCAAAAAATGATCAAAGGCCACCTTTGATCGCCATGTCAACATTCACTCATTTAATGAAGGAGACCTTGTCCTTTCTTACGATATCACTCACGATACCCTTGGCCATGGAAAATTCAAGTCCATGTGGAATAGACCGTACATTATCAAACATTTCCTCACTAAAGGCACATACATCCTGACCTCCCTCGAAGGCCATCCTCTCAAGGAACCCGTCAATGGGTTGTACTCAAAGAAATTTTACGCTTGAGCATAGCTCTACTACACTAGGCTCTTTCTTTTTTGTACGTCTTTTGTATAGTTTTTAGTCTTCTTTTATCCATACCTCCTGTCTAATATATCACTCATGTTATTGACAAATTCCACCTCCATCAACCTACCACATCGGTTACGCCGATGGAGCTAGCCGCTGGACATAGAATCTCGTTTCGGCTGCTTGGGCCCTCTATTCTCCTTCACATGACCTGCTCCACACCAGTGGCATATGTTTAGGCTCAGCCACCAACAATCAAGTAGAGTACACCACTGTCATTAGTCTCCTCATTGAGGCCAATCATTGCCATATTCATCACCTTCATGTCTTATTAGATTCCCAACTTGTCTTCCTCCAGCTCAACAATGTGTACCGTGTCAATGATCCTTGTCTCTTTCACAAATACCTGCAGGCTAGACTTTTATCTCAACATTTTGATTCCATTACATTTACACATATCCCAAGACAATTCAATCAAATAGAAGATAACATGGCTAACATTATACCAGATTGGCATATATCACATCAAGAAATCTTCACATACACATAAACCATTAGAGGTTTGTCATAGCATATAGATTAGACATCACCCACTACTAGAATCACCAACAACAAACACATCACACATGTACACAAAGATCCAAAAATGTATATCCATATATATATATATATATTGGTCCACATGTCATAAAGTGTTTACAAAAATAGTACATCGCTCGTAGGCAGTTGAATCACCTCATCCCTACCAATACAAAACTGGATGTCACAACTATACAAAATGGGCTCACCAGCCTATATATCCGATACACAACTACATATCTAGCAGCCCTCAGGGCACCTCTAGTGCTCCAGCACTAGGTCCTCCCTCTAGCGGAGGTACCCCACTAGCTCTAGATCCTTTAGGTCCCAGAGGCAACCGTCCAGTCATCGCAGCTCTAGCTACAACTGCTCTACGAATCAAGGTCCGTGACTCCATCGGAAGCCCAATACACTGCTCCAGGATACCCTCATCCTGGATCCGCACCCACATCCTCTTGGGCACTCCTTGTAGAATCACCTCTAGTCAGTGGCGGAAATCATCAAACTCTCCCCCGACCTCGGATGGAGGAGCATGTGATGGCCCTGCCCCGAGGTCATCATAACGGCACCTCCGAGCCGCTCTATCATCATCATCGGGCCTCACCCCAACATCCTCTCGACGTCGCCTCTTCCCTGCTCGCAAATATCCCCATGGTGGTCTCATAGGCCCCTAGCGGGTTGGCGCTCGGATAAGCTCGACCTCTCATCCACGCGGTCCCACATCTACACAAACAAACACATGATAGCATCAACATCCATACAAATATCAACCATATGATATACTATCTAAAAACACAAATCAACAAAATCAGTAAACAACACATCATACCTCGGTGATCGAATACCTCTCCCGGAGGTAATATCATCTCAGGATCATCACGAAAATCTATCCCACTATATGGAAACTACAATATGATCTGTGGCATCTGATGCCACACCTGTGCAGCCTCGACCGTGAAGTAGTGGCCACCTTCCCCACCCCCATGATGAACCAAAATTGCCGACCACCGCCGCATTCATGGCTCTCGTGCTCCTGTAAGGTCTAACAACACTTGCGGGCACAACATCGACACCCTCTCTAGAAACCAAGCCACTAGGATCGATCTAAAGGAAAAATCCCCTGAGTCGGTTGCTCAACACCTGGTGAGCTATCCCACCATATTGGCGTGCAACATCAAGCCCCAAGCAAAATGATCACCCCTTAGTGCTCACTGCATGATCCTCATCTGGCCACCACTGATATGCTAAGTTGCAAGCGACCCATACACTCTCACAACCATCGCTTCCATGCAATGATGTACCAGGGTGTCCATCGCCCCAATCCTCACCACTGACCCAGACATAAAATCCTCTTCCGAACAATATGTCCGGGCAAGGGTATGCAACTACCCCTCTCCAACTACCACCGGCTTGGCTGACAGCAGGGTTCCCTGAAAAGGGAGCCCAGTCAGAAAATAGACATCCTCCTCAGTAGAGAATTTGAAGTGCTCTCCACACACAATAAAACACTGCAACTTCAGACTCCATATTAAGATCAGGAATTGCAGCAGATACTCTTGTGCCCTCAATAATGGGCACTCAAAAAACTTCAGCAGCCCACATGCCACCAAAGAACCACGAACCGCCAGCTCCTCATCCCTCACGGCCTCCCTCAGTTGGGCCCAGTCCCTCTCTCTCCAATGGATCAACATCATCCCCAATGATCACCTACATCCACATATACAGTACTCGATCAACCATCACAAAAACACCAAATCTCCCCCCCCAAAAAAAAACAAAAAGAGAGAGAGAGGAACATAAGCTTTCTCACCCTCAGCTTTGCCTCAAAGGTGTGGCTATTTTCCCCACAGGCGTGCACACATGTGCAGTTGTTTACCCCACAGACTCGCATGTATGCACACCTGTTAAGATCACAGGTGCACATTCAGTGCGTGCTTGTTCACTACATAGTTGTGCACTTATGTGCAACTGTTAGCAACACAGTCACACATATGCGCGACTATGTTTCAGACAGGTGTGCACCCCTTGTGGGATTTTTTCCACAAATAGCACTCCCCCCTGCGTGGTTGTGCCCATTATAGCCGTGGATTTGTGCGCGGGTCACCATCGATTGCCCGCGCACTTGGGGGGCCACAACCCTCAAAATTCACCGTACAACCATCTGTATGGTCCTACCCAAAAATTGACACCTAACTACTGTACAGGAGGGTGAGACCACTAACCTGACTCTAGCACCTCTTGGATCAGCTTCCTCACACTCATAGACTCTACAAATCTGCTCTACAATCTCCTCTCTCAGAACTATAGCAGCAAGTACAAATGAGGTGGCAATGTGGGCCCCACAACTATATATATTCCATTTTGCTAGACTTCCAGACTCAATTATGGGAGCTCCGAGTGTCCATTTCTTGATCTGTCTTTAGCCACGAGATCAACACTCTGTCATCTACATCAAGACAGTCCCCGGGCCATTTTTCATCCTTAGCCCCTGGGGAGACATTTTTCCATACCCTGTTAAGGTACGCATGCTCATGTTCAAGATTATCAAATAAATGGTTATATGTTTGATTATCTTCAGATATTGTTCATGTTGGGTATTTGGTTGTCATGTGTACAGGTACTTGGTCATCATACACCAGTGTGACCCCTTCAGGTATTTAATCAACACTGGCATGTAATCATTCCCTCTGAATCTCAATTGCATCTCCAATCACACCCTCTGAAATTTTCCTTTAGGATCCCTATATCCGGCTCTACAGTACCTCCACCTCCATTGCATTTTGGGTACTATCACCCGGTAGCACTCTCCCCCACATGAGTTGTCCCATTCATAGTATCCTTTAGCACTTTGACACTCATGTTGTTTTTTCAAATCTTTAGGGATGGGAGTCCCAATAGTCTTACACCATGTCATGAATCAGCCACATACTCATTCTCCTCATTTTGCTAGCTTTCCCCATGGACTCCCATGATTATCT
>JZKD02S1673731.1:327019-345749 GCA_000966675.3 Picea glauca
ACGGGATAACATACCTGTTATCCTGCTAACCTGTCTCCCGCGCTCAACCGACCCTAGTTTTAAATAAAACTATCGTTTTCCCCTTCATTCACTATTCATCCAATCGCACCAGGTAAATTTACCTCTTACACCTCCATTGCTTCTCCGCCACCTTAATTCTCTTCCAGTCGACCCCACTAACGTCATGTTTATTGCAGGTACTGTCGCTGAGATGTCGCCAAAGCCAAGACCAGCGGAAGGAGAAGAGAATCCTTTTCTTCCTCCTCCTGTCGACCTGGAAAAAATCCCATGGGTCGATAAAGACAGATTGATCGCTGATACCAAGTGTGATTTTTATTTTTTAGACCTCCAGTCATGGCTCCCGGAGGTTTTTCTAGACCAGAGCGATGAAATTGGACTCTGGGAGTCCAATTTGCCCCTTTACCTTTTTCCCTAGATTCACCACTTTCCCGAATTCACCCTCAAATGCCAAGCTCATTACATCCCCGAACAGAGAGCCATAATATCCTCATCCGGAGACACCCTGTTCCTCATCACTCCTGAAGAAATATACCAGATGATGCAAAGTCCCCGTGCTGATTCTGCTTCTCCTTTCAATCTAGAAATCGTTACAAAGCTGTATCAAAAGATGACCTTTCCCCAGAGAGCTCAAATATTTGAGCTGTTTCTTCCCACCTCCACTCAATTCCCTTCCACAAATCCCCCTTACCCGTCATCCATGTTCTCCACCAAGGGAAATCAGGTCATTTCCTCCCTCTATGCTCTGTTAGGGTACTATTCCGACCAATGGGTAGATGAGCCCATTCTGGGTTTTCTATCTATTTTCTCCAATGATGAAAAGCCCACCACTCAATTTGATTTCAACACCTTCTTGGCTGAAAATATTCATGAACAGTTCATGAATTTTGGCACGGAGGGTATGTTCAGATATTCGTCCATATTGGCATACATGTTTGTTTATTTTCAAGAAGACAAATTCAGTTTTTCCATGCAGAAAATGGACACAGATGGAAGGCCTCAGCGAGTCACAGCATGGACATCTTTTTTGAAGCACAATTCCACAGAGTATAGCTTCAAGGCATTTATTGATCTTTTCTACCACCCTGTGGTAAGCATGTTGAGTGGCAGGCCCAAGTCACGAATAAACGATGAGGTCCAAAGAATTCTACATCTCTCAGACAACACAAAGACAAGGGACTGGTACCTGTATCAAAACCACACCGAGATCCGAGTTTTCAGGTGTGAATTGGCACCATACAAGCTGCCAAAGTATGTGCCGGTAAGAATCTTTGCGTTAGAATATATTAGACAGATCATGAATTTTGATGAGATTAATTTTGTATCATTGAAGAAGAAACAGTAGCTTCGAATCAAGGGGCAAATTGTCTCCTTCATCTGCAACAGTCGAGGCAGCGGGGAAGAAGCTGACAGAATGTTGAAAGAAATGAAATTCTTTATGATTTTCCCATGGCACTATGATCCATGCGGGATCATTTCAGGAATGCAGGTGAAAAATAAAAACATTCCGTATGTTCATGAGTCCAAGCCCGAGATCGAAAATTTTTCCAATCACATGGTGTGGGTGCCTGACACCTTGATCGAAGTGGAACAACAGGTTCTCACGACCACTGTTCCACCAATGACTACACCACAAGTACCTAAGGAAAAAAGGCCTTGACAAGAATCATCTCCGTCTGTCACTGAGGTGTCATCTGAAGAGTTTCATTTGCACACTAAGAGGCCCAAGACAGTTCCAGTGCCTGGTCCGACAGGAGAACCAGAAGCCCCACCTACCACCATGACTAAGACTATCATCCCACCCTTCGGTCCGAGTCATTTCAAGGAAATCACCACAACAGTACTGAAGAAATCCACATACTCTCCATTAGACACTCAGCCAGGCAAGACTGGGCCCAAGTTGGGCATTTTCGAGAAGTGCGAGCTGATCAAGAAAAAGAACCAGACCCTCACCAGCAGTACTTACGCCCAGTTTTGGAAGCAGTCATCCACTGCACAGCATAGGCTGCTATCTTCATTTGACACAGAAAGAGGCCGGATGCACATGGCCTTTCTACAGGCACAGGTACCAGATCCCAAGGTAATCACAGAGTACAAGAGAGCCACCTCAGAGTTCCAAATGAAGGACGTGCACCCAGCAGATCAGATGGATTTTCATAAACAAACAAGGGAGATGGTTTTCCATACATTGGCACATGCTTCAGCTTCTGCAGCAAAATTTCAGGTATCATTACACAATGCGCAGACACAGCTCAAGCTAGAGAAGATATCATCCTTTGCAAAAGACAACAGAATCAAAACTTTGGAGGAGCTGGTCCTCAAGATCGGCTATGATCCTGTGAATTTCAAAGCTGTAGAAGAGATGATAAAGAATAAAAATGCAGACATCGCCTCATTGAGGAAACAACTGAAACTCCCGCCTACAAAATACTCACAAGCGAAAGAGACAGCAGAGAAAGAAGGCGATAAGGATGAAATGCTTAAGCTGCTCATGGAGCAGAACGCCCAGCTCAAAGAAATGGAAGCAGAGATGGAGAAACTGCTAAAGGAGAAAGAGTAGCTGAATTCTATGGAAGCCATTCCATTGACTGTTATCCCAATCTCAGAGAAAAGCACAACAACAGTAACAACAATCCCATCCGCAACACCAGTGACACCAAAGGAAGGGACAGCCGATCTCGCCAAATCCATGGAGAAGATGAACCTGCAAGAGACAGAAATGAGTAGGCTTAAGAAGGAAGTTGAGAACCTCCAGGAACTCAAGACTTCCTTCCAAATCAGTCTATCCAAAGAAACGCAGGTAAATGAACAGCTCAGGAAGGAGCTACAACAGGTCCAAAAGCAAACAATGGCAGCGAACACTTTGGCTGAGGTCAAAGAGAATGTATGGACAGACATCACCAAGTCCATAAACGAAATCTGGCCCATGATCCAAATCATGTTTGAGCAGAACGAGTTGGTCCAGAGGAGTAAACATGCTATTGAGAAGATCAGAGTAGAATTGGGAGATAGACCAACTCAGGCAAATGATATCATCAAATTCCTCAATTCCAAGACCAGAGAAGAGCTAAAAGAGTTGAAGATAGAAGATAGAACATAGACCATCCTTGAGGTCAAGAGAGTTTTGACCAAGAGAGGACTAATGCTTCAATTGGAAGAAAAGTTTCAGATCATGGATCAGGGGGTACAGAAATTCTTCAGCAAGATTGAGGCTCTCCAAAAGAAAGGTCTGCCTGGTCTGAAAGTTATTAATGATAAACTGATGACACTTCTGAATTATAAGAAGAGATTGGCTGAGGTGTCCAAAGATAGTTCAAAGTTTGCAGGCATACAAGGGAGCATCACTGGCAAATCTTTCCTGGATTCCCTTCGGTTGGACATCAGTATCGAACACGAGATTCGATACATATTCCTCACTAAGCCCACATTTGCTAAGTATATGGAAATGGGCGAAGTGTATCGGAGATTGCTCAAAGTCACTGTGCCTAGTCATATCAGATGGGAAGAACTCTGCGATCTGCTCGATTAGCAGATGAGTTGTCCAGGTCCAGTCACCTGTCTAGTCATAAGAGGTTGTGCAGGAACCTCGCCAATGGCCTACCCCAGAAATTCCGCATGCAGTTGTACCAAGTCATCAAGCAATTTTGATTAGTTAAATTAGTTAGACTAAAAATAGAATGAGCACATCCTGATCAGTTATGACAGGAATGTTTGTAATTTGAATTATAAATACTTCACCTTTCGAAGTATTGAGGGTTGTTGATCTTTACACCCGGAAGCTATCAAACTGTAACTATTTTTGAAGAGATCTGCCATTAATGAAAAGGAAGTACTTTTATAGGATTCTTGCGTGTATTCACTGGTGATGTTATTCTCTAAGTTGAATGTTATTCTTTCTTTGTGATCATTTTTTTTTCTGAAACTAATCTTTAAGAGTAACGTATGTTGCAGGATTTATCTTGGATACCCTGTTTCCGACTTTAAAGATTTTAATGTTTATCTTCTGATGTTTTCAATTAAGAAATTCTTAACTGCTTCTTAGTTGAATTTATCTTTCTTATCTTTTCTTCTGTCCATCATTTAATTTACTAAAAGATCTAGTGAGTATATTATCTCGCCCTGTGGAAGTTTTCTTTTCTCGTTTTTGGTGATATTTCATATTTAATTAAATACAGACCCCATAGCCCAATGTATGTGTGAACTGTCTCAACCAATTCAAAAAACACCTTTACAACAAAACCCACCTGTTTATTTACCTAGCCTAATATCCAAAGTTAAAAACAAAGCTAAATCATATAGAGAGATCCCTCTCTGAAGCTGGAAGGGCTAGGTCCCATCTTTAAAAGTGGTTGGATAAAGTTACCTTTGTGGATTTCTTCTCTTTCAACCTATAGGAAATTTACCAAGTGCTAACAGAGGCCACTTATGTTTTTCGCATTGGAGTGTGCAAGACCCACTGTCTACGATTGGTGTACCTCAATGCTGACCAATATGAAAGGTCAGTTGAAAGAGTGCAAGAAGGGGGGTAAGAAAAACTTCAGGTTTGCCTCTATCCTTTGTAGTTTATTTTTCAAGCAGGTTCTAGGTCTGGGACTCAGAGTGGAGACCCTTCTTAGAGGACCACGTGATCCAACCATGGAGCGATGGATCATGGTCATGAGACGGTAGGGGGGAGGTAGGGTGGTGACACCCTACAATGATGATTTTTTCTTTTGATGGCAGAGACAAATCATTGATCTAGACGACTATCCCTATGCGAGGATCGATTTCAGAGAGGACCCAGATATGTCTTTTCCACCAGGAGCCGCCTACGAAACCATAGGTAAAAGTTTTTACATATTTCATTTTTTTGTATTTTTGTATTTAAGGAAACAAAATTATTTTTGGATGGTGTTTGAATATTAACTAGATACTTGTGTGATTGCAGATGTGGGTCTACAATGGCTTTTGGGATTCCTATGGCATAGATGGAGGCACCGGGGAGATGAGGCAGTGGGAGGAGAAACATAGAGAGTCGTACAGAATGTGCAGGGCAACCTGTCTCGTTTGACACAGAAGATTCCTATGGTTTAGGTAGAGGATCTACCTGAATCCAGGTAGCGACAGGTTGTTGGTGTACCTAGAGCATGGGTACGACTCTTCTGGAGTCTTGCAAATGTTGTGGTTTTCTATCATGATACACATTCGACGCCACATGCGTAGATGCCATGCGATATATATATTGGTTGTATATGTATTTTGAGGGTTTTAGCCCCAATTTTGTAATATAAACACCATGTTTTTTGAAATATATAAAGAGGGATCTTCATCTTTACTCATATCTTACAATGTGTACATTGATTTAATGGTTTTCTTTACTTTATTAATGTGACAAATTCCAATCTAAAACATAATTATCATAGGCATCAGGTACATGATTAGAACTTCTAGGGATGTGAAAATATGTAATAAAATCAAATTGTCATTCTAAAATACATATCTGTGGGAATCGTCGAAGTAACGTAGGATCATTCACATGGTAACAGTCGTTCAATTGACATACTACTAACTGAGAATCCAAGCGAACCTCTAGAGAGTGACTACAATGTGAGATGGCATCGCGCAAAAGTTCTATGATGGCGCTATATTCAACCACATTATTCATGGATGGCCCTAGGCATACGCCACCTGAAGACACCAGCAAACCCTCGGGTGCGTAAATCACCCAAGCGACGGAAGCCAAGTTCTGTGTATGATGACTGGCTCCATCTACGAATCCTAGGTAGACCGAAGACTCCGTTGACATCTGCCAACCAAAAGGAAAAACTCGATAAGCAAGACAAAGACAAAACGAAAAGGGGAAAAAGATGTATATACACCAAATTTACATTAGTATACAAAGGGTTTCACCCAAGCCTAGGGCTCAAGTGTAATACCTTTTCAAGTAGAGCCCATTTCTAGGTTGACCAGTTTATTCCCTTCATAATCTTCCAACTCGTAGGCTCCTTTTTCTAGAAAATGTTGCATGATATAAGGACTGTGCCACATGGGTTTAAACTTGCCCACCCCTAGCGGTTCTTTGGCTTGGTCATACAAGAGGACGAAGTCACCCTCAGCATACAACCAGGGACAGATAGACTTTTCATACTGGACCTTGACACATTTCTTGTTTTCCTTGATATCCGTAAAGGCGTCCCAATGTTTCTCGTCAAGACTCTCTAGGTGTACAAGGCATCTCTCTCAATCTGAAGTGTCAGGTAGGAGCTCGAGTGACAAATTGAGAGAATGGATTTCACATTCAATAGGCAGTATCGACTCCACACTGTGTACTAACTGAAAAGGGGAAAAACCAGTGGCAGTCTTGACCGAGGTTCGGTATGCCCAAAGCGTGGGATATAGCATGATGTGCCAATCGAAATTACTCCGGCTGACAAATTTTTGCAAGATGGTATTGAGACACTTGTTGACGGCCTCTACTTTCCCATTTTACCAGGGGTAATAAGGAGATGAGTGACCATGTATAAACCCCACCTTGGATGCTATTTCTATCATCATTTCATTTTGAAAGTGACTGCCATGATCAGTGACAATCTCACTCGGGATACTGAACCGGGCGAGAATTTGGTTGAACATGAAGAAGGTTGTAGTCTTCCCATCGGATTTTACGATATGCATGGCTTATTCCCACTTGGTAAAGTATTCAACATCCACAATAATGTGTTGATTCCCCCCAGCTGAAGTTGGGTTGCAATCGACGAAATCTACCCCCCACTTGGTGAAGGGAGCAACGATAATGATTGGGTAAAGAGGGGTTGGGTGTGAGAACATTTTCAGAGTGAACACCTGGAAGGGTTGACACTTCTTAACCTCCTCAATGCAATCTTTAAATATGGTGGGCCAGAAGTAACCGACTCGCAGGATGTTTTGGGTTGTCGCAAGCCTAGAAAGATGACCACCACAAGCCCCTTTGTGGCAATCATTTAGGATTGAATTGGCTTCCTCATGACTTAAGCAACGATGTAAGATACTATCTAATCCTCAGAGATATAAATTGTCGCCGACGATGGTATACCTTTTGGCTTGGTATCTAACACGTCATCGATCATCTCGTGACAGATGTTGAGCGAATTTCTGGGTTTGAATATATAAAACAATGTCTCCATACCAGGGGTTGGATGACGAGACAAGGAAAATGTGTTCATCTGCAAATGAATCAACATGGATAACATCCTCATCTAATCATCGGAAATCGGATATTAACTCTGCAAAAACTAGTGCTTTCTTGGACTTGTCCAAAGCAAAGTCGAGATCGAATTCTTGTAAGATGACAATTCATTTATTATATTTCCCACCTATGATGCACCTAGTGATGACGTATTGAAACAAATTGATATCAACAACCACAATAGTCTTGCAAAGCAATATATAGTGTCATAAACATTGGACTGCATGAACGATAGCCAAAGATAGCTTTTCAACGTGAGAGTAAGTAAGCTCAGGACCGACTAAATTTCAACTGAGATAGTAAATGATGTGCTCATGGAGTTCATCATCCTCCCGAACTAGAACATACCAATCATTTCTTCAGACGTGAAAATATACAACAAGTAATCTCTACTGTAATCAGGAGATTTCAGCAGAGGGGTCGATATTAAGGATTTTTTTAAAGTGTCAAAATACTTCTGGACTCGCTCATCCCAGATAAAAGGAGTGTCTTTCTTCAATAGGCGCATGGAACCCTTAGTGATATTGGCATAATTCACTATAAACCGACGCAGAAAGTTAGCTTTCCCCTATAAACCTTGAAGTTGTATAATCATGCGTGGGGGAGGCAATTGAAGTATTGCCTCAACCTTAAGAGGATCTACCATGATCCTGGTCTTGAACAATAAGAATCCTACGTGATGGCCAAACTTAATGCAAACGATGAATTTGTGAGGGTTTAACCAGATTCTCTAGTAATGAAATCTTTCAAAAACCAGTCGAAGATGTGTAACATGATCCACTCTCTTGTGGGAGTGAGCAACAAGATCATCTAGGTAAGCTTCGACTATGTGCTTGAGATCGTGAAAAGTGAAAGTCATGGTGCGTTGGAAGGTCGCTCCGGTGTTTTTCAGGCCAAAAGGAATTTTTCGGTATGCAAAAGTACCCCAAGGACATATAAATGCCATCTTGTGTTGGTCCTCAGGTTTGATCTGGATTTGGTTATATCCTGAAAATCCATCCATAAAGGAAAATATTTTGCTTCCCACACACTCATCGAGAATCTGATCAATGAAAGGCATGGGGAATTTATCTTTAGGACAAGCCTTGTTCAAGTCATGAAATTCCATACACACACAGATGGTTCCTTGATTTGTATTCACAGAAATGGGGTTGGATACCCATTTGGTTAAGGGAACCAGGTAGATAAAGCCAGCATTAAGTAGCTTCTCCACCTCTGCCTTAATAACGGGGGCCTTCCTAGGATTAACAGGTCTAAGATGTTGTCGAATAGGTTTAGCATCTGGATAAGTCCTAATCTCATGTTCGCCAATATGAGGGTCGATCCCTGGCATCTCTTCATATGACCAAGAGAATACATATCGAAATTCTTTGAAGAGGCTGGTGTAGATCATAATCTCTTCTGGTGAACAATTCGCACCTATATTTACATTCTCAATCTTGTCAGGGGTACAAGAGATATCGATCGAGATGGTAGGAGAAATACTCGCCATATTTCCTTCAGCATAAATGTCGTGCATATCAAGTGGAACTATGGCGTGACCAACTATCTCACTCAAGGTAGACTGGAAATCATCTTGCTCGATTTTTTCAAGACTTGGGAGAAAATAAGATCGATGATGCATATCATCCCAAGGTCTCTCAGAAACATTCACGGCTTCGAGGATGGCTTCGAGGATGGCTTCATCCGAAAGCAAAGTCTCATCTAAGAAATCATGTGAACAAGATAACAAGGTGGCCCATACAGGCCTAAGAACGGGATCCTCCTCGTCTGTCTATGAGGTAACATGATTCGGATCGACGAAGGAGTCAAGAATGGCTTGATACACAATCTCTGCCAATGGTGGCATAGCCATGCCATCATTCGACTGACCTTCACTCGATGAAGTAGGAGAAGGTAGGGTCCATGGATCACTAAGATAGGAAGTGCGGAAAGGAATGGACCTCCCTAATGAAGAAAGCCTACTAGACACGGCGTAAACATGGTGAATCGGTGTCGAGAAGTCGAAAGTACCCATGAGGGAAGAATACATTCTGACACCGATATTCTCAGTTGCCAGCTGAGAATTGTCGATCACTGGGATCGATGGTCCAACAGATGCGTTTGGAATAGAGTACACAAAGGATAATTGGTCGATCGTCACGATCTCTCCCTGATGAGGAAAACAAAGTGTGCAGAAAATGGACGATACGACAACAACCATAGCATAGGTCAAATTACAACCTAGTAACAAGTTATAATCAAGAGGTGCATCAACTACCTCTACTTACACCTCTACCATCTTCCCACCTAATTGGACCGGAAGGAATGACCATCAAATGTGGTCAACATGTTCGACAACTTGGAAAGGGTTGGAGAACCAATAGTTTTCCAACAAACCATGGACATCACGCAAGTGGAAACACCTTCATCAACGACCGCTCGTTTGATAGTATACTTAGAATAATCCACATGGATTTGGAAAGGCACATGGTAGGGTAAGTGAGGCTTCACATCCCTGACATCAAACTTGATAAAGTTTGAGCCATTAGGTTCTAGAGATCCTAAGGCAGAGAGTAAAGCATTCCTCTATGATGGACACATCTAGAGTACCTCCAAAGCCAACATCACACAAGGGGTTTGGCCTAGATCCTCAACAATAGAGTAGTTATCGGAGGCTCTAGCATTAGGGTTGTGGGTAGAGCGCTTGAGTACGCCTTTCAGAATACGAGGCGGTGGCTTTGGTTTCTGGATCTATAAGTTCATCTCCAGAGGGGAGGAGGAGCTTCTAGGTTGGTACTATCTTTTGAAGAGCTATAATATCAAGAGCGGGTGGCTATATCAATTTTCGTGTCAACCATATAGATGAAAACATGATCGCCATATTGCGATGGTGGGTTTTGACTTCCACCAGACGCATTTCCAGCTTTCGAAGAGGTCGAGGCTAAGTGTTGAATGTGTGGGAATGGATTCGTCAACACAGCAAGAAGTAGATTTAAAAACCTTGCAGCCTCTGCAAGTTTGGGGCATAAGTGTATAAGGTGGTCATCGGTACAAAGTTTACAAGAAAAATTCACCTTACGTTTCTCTTTCTTTCCCTCTCTAGCATTATCATTATGTTTCCCATTATTATCTTTGTCTTTGGGTTTATTATTATTCTTCACCCTTTTGATTATTTCAACCTTTCCTTTT
This sequence comes from Picea glauca, assembly GCA_000966675.3. Taxonomy (NCBI): domain Eukaryota; kingdom Viridiplantae; phylum Streptophyta; class Pinopsida; order Pinales; family Pinaceae; genus Picea; species Picea glauca. The sequence continues at coordinate 337,413 of JZKD02S1673731.1, forward strand.
ATTCCCATTTGGTTGTTGGTCACCATTTGGGTTCTTCGACGTTGCGTGGAATGTACATTTTCCAATTGGGTAGGTTTGGAGGATCCATACAAAGCTGGCCCTCCAACAGAATTCATTGCTAAGTCTGTGGATTTTACATTGGAGGATCCTACAATGCCATCGGCATGAGGTCCAGGATTTTGTCTAGAATCGTGATTTGGCCGCGGTGTGTCTGGAAGAAGGTGGAATAACATCCAAAACTGAGCATGTATCAAATTGAGTCGTTGGGCTCTAAAGATAGCTTCTTCCTCGTTGAAGACCCCAGAAGTAGCAACGTACTTTGAAATAGGAGTGTGCAAATACTTTAGGAACCATTCTAGAAGAAAGGTCGGGGGTATAGGAGTCTTAACCAACTTCCTTCTCCTATGCCATTCCTGGATATGGTCCGAGATGTGAGTGTCGATACCCTAGCATAAATTTGACAAAAGTTCAAGGACAACATCGTAACGAATGGGCAGTTGAAAGTGGTTGAGAAAGGCTAGCACCAATTGATGAAAAGACCCATATGTCCCCCTAGGTATCTCAATGTACCATTGCGACATGACTCCAATGAGAGTGTGCTAAAACAATCATAATATAATAGAATCATGATTCAGAGAATTCGATGAGCACCAAAGGTGAATCGTAGTGACTTGATCACTAGGGTCCTCGCCATTCTTACCTTCAAACTTTAGAATGTCTGACAGAAGTTTGGTAGGGACAGGGGGCCATGTGGGATCATGACTCACCGGGTCATTCATTAGTATAGACAAATCCGGAAGATTAAGCATGGCCTATAAGGGAATACGAGGTTGTGACACCTAGCCCCATCCTCTCGCGAAAGATTATGTGTTAGGAAATACATTCCATCTAGGATTCTGGTAAGGACAAAAACCTTGTCTAGAATTAAAAGACCCTCCTTCGGGATGATATGTAAAAGATGGATTGGGCATCATTCCAGCAGGAATGTTCTGATAAGGGTTATGAAAATTTCTCCCAGTTGGATTAGATCCAAGGTGAGGGTTGTTAAAATTGCCCGCAACTGGATTAGATCTAGGTTGGGGAGTTCCCAAAGTGTAAGACTGACCTCCTCTAGGTGGGAACCCGAAGGATTGAAGTGGATTCATCATGCCAAAAGTATTGGTTAGAATTGGCACCGAGGGGATATAGGGCGGAGCTTGTTCGCCAACTGGGTTGTTCCATCCAGCCGTAGAAGGATTAGACCTGGGGTTAATAATAGGGACACTTCCTACATTAGGATTCGCTTGGGGAATGTGACAACCACCAAACTAGAAAGGAGTATAAGGAGGTGTAGTTCCCCCAAGTCCAAAGCTAGGTTTAGGGCCAATAGTTGGGATGGCAGTTGAAAACTGCGAAGTGAAGTTAGGCATACCATAAGAAAGTGGACTAAAATCCATAGGGATGGTATGAACATTATAACTCGATGAGTTACCGAAACCCCCAAAAGGGTTTGATGCAAGAGATGAAGCATTAACTACAGGTCGAGCCATAGTACTGGTATAATCCTTTGGCACTGCAACTATAGTGGTTGCAACTATCGAAGGGGTGCCATTAATTATAGTGGGTATGGGAGTCAAATAAATCCCAGTGTTCTGAAGACTAGACTCGGTACTCATCCTTATGGAACCACAAGTCTGAAAAGTGGATGTGTGTGTACCACTCCTGATAACTCTATGCCTTTTAGAAGGCAAGAAATCGAAAACCGGTGGTAACTGTAACAACCAACAGGACCTACGAGGAAGCTTGTCTGACTCCATGATGACTTAAGACTCCCCAACGAATAAAAATGTATCCTAAGGCCAACTAGTAGTCAAAGAGCATACCAAAAAGTCAAACGGCCAATATGCATGCAAACGGGCTAAAGCGGCTGAGTGGCCTTGCTCGCTATAGAAGTTATGTCTCGTCCAAGAGGGACCTGATACTCCCCACTAAATTTTGGAGGTAAAAGAATTAGTTATAAGGGCCCTCGTAGGCTTAACAACCAGTTGGTTAGATACCCCCAGAGAGGTAATCCTCCATAAAGGCTGTGTGTTGTTCGACCCCTATCTAACTCAGGATACAAGCAGAATAACCCCTACAAGTAACCTATGAGATCCCTAAGTCAAGAAACTAATCAACCACTGTATAACCGATGCATAGGCGAGCAATCATAAGTATGGATCACCATATGGGCAGGGTAGCAAAGCCCGAAACCTTGAAAGCACCGCCTCTCACAGAGGTATGGGTACTAGAAAGATCCCCAAATATGAATAAATCCACAGAAATATCTCTGACGCTAGGTGAGTATCCAAGGGTTATCCCTTGTTGGCCCTCAACCAAGTTTTGAGGAATACTTGGTCATAGTTGAATGTTTGGTACTTCGATTGCCTGTCGAATACGAAGCGCATGGTGAAGCAGATATCACGGGATCTCGCCACTTTTTGTGGAACCTTTTTGGGTTTTTTGGGAATATTGTAACGGGAAAGGGATGTTAGCCCTTGTTTAGGCCTTTTTCTATGTATAAATAGAGGTCTAGGCCATGTAAGAAAAGAGGCCCTTTCTAGTCAATGGCTTAGTGCATAAGTTGGATTTATGTGATCAGAAGTCTGTGTGACTGTAAGAGCTCTGTGCATGTTGTAATAAGTGTTGAGTGCATAGAGTGTGAGAAGGCTTAGTGCTTGGATCTACTCGAGGAAAGAGGATCCAGCGAGCTGCGAAAATCTCTTGTCCTATGCGGGGTAGGATCTTGAAGGCTTAGTGCTAGTAGTGGGATATGTGTGATCAAGTATCGTAAGGATCTGTGTATTTTGTGTAAGTCTTGCGGAGCTGAGTGCAAGTCTCTGTGAGAGACTATAGATGGCTTTGTGCTGAGTGCAAGCAAGAGGGATCTAGAAGACTGCACAGATCTTCTTTCCCATGCGAAGTAAGGGTCATTGAAGCTCTGTGTTGTAACTGCTTGACCAAGATAATATAAAGAAGACTTTTTGGACGTAGCCCCAGGGTGCGGGTGAACCACGGTAACTCTGTGTATTGTGTTGATGTGTTTGTCCCTCTCTTGCTAAGTGCTCTGATATGTTTAGATAGATCTATTGATGCTTTTTCCTTATGAGATATGAATGCATGCTAGATATGATACATAAGATGTGAATTTATTAATATATTGAGTATAACCTGTTTATCATTGCTAAGTGCTAGATCTGAGTAATTACTGCGGTGCTCTGTGCTTTCTGCGAAGTGTATTAATGGATGTATGTCAGGAAATAACTGACGCTAAGTGCACTGTAAGAAAGATAATCACAGATCTGTGTCCCAGCTAAGGTTGCAGACACCTGAGTCCTGCAACCACCCCTTCCTCTACCTCGATTGAGACTTCATTTGCTTCTCAGGTGTTGCCGAAAGGGCTGGTAGTTAGGGCTTTGTTGGTGCGCTCTTGAGCATTGAACCTTGGGTTTGCCCCTATGCCAACATCCCTTCAACGAACTTTGCGTGACCTCGTGATTCACTCTGGTGTGAGAGGAGGCTCCTGATATTACCAATTATACAATGGACTTCTCAAATTCCTGTCTCAGACACATATGTTGATTTAATTTACTTGGAGAAGTTTACTCACAAGATCCTATTCCAAGGCACTAAATCCTAGGCTAGTTTGTGCACCCTAAAAATAAAATCGTGACTAATATATTTTAGTTTAAAGCGTAAATTTTATTGGTTTTGGTTACTCAAAAAGGTATGGAAGTGAAAATCATGATGTTATGACTCTGCAAGAAAATAAATATGGATATAATGCAAAGTATATCTTTAACTTTTCAATGAATGATGTGCCAATAAGAATAGTGTAGTCTTCAATTTCAACTCTAAAATTCAGAAGTAAAATGCAATATTTCACTAAATGCGCTAAGCTAATGATAAAGATTCAAAGACGAAAATGCCAACCAATGCAAAATGCCTATTTTTTTGTATTTTCAATATACTAAAAAGAAAATGCATGGATTGATGAGCAACCTGATATATAAATTCTACTGTGTATAAAATAAATAACTCGAGCATAATACGAAGTAGCCACGCAAATAGTCCAGCGAACAAGGACAAATAAAAAATGGAAAACAAAGAGAAAGACTCCGCTCAAAAATTCAACTCCAAACAGGTTTCCTGTCATCCCAGATAATATTAACAGACACTACAGAGACCTAAGAAGGCTCAACAATCTTCAAATCCTACCCAGCAGTCACAAAACCAAGAAAACAAGCCAGGGGAAGTGGTATACATGACTATTCAGGAGAACAGAATGTATATATGCTTCTTGCAGTGAGACAACAAGCGTGTATACATGACTGTCAAGGAAAAAATGGTGTATATGATTTAAAACAAGGCCAAGCAAGGGAAAAAGGATGAAAAATCAGACCCAGAGTGAACAGGACATGTCAAGCAGTGATATGACAAGAAACACAAAGGAAAAAGAGCAATGTAAGAAGAAAAAGTACTTCAACCCTTATAAGGAATATCTCTCCCCAGTGGAGTCACCATTTCTGTTACAAGGGAAAAACTCTCTATGTCCAAGGGTAAACCACAACAGACAGGTATGACTACAGAAATCAACTCAATTCCAACATATTCTATATAAACTAATGTGCAATATAAGAAAGAGGCCTACCTCAATCCAACGTTTGATGATGTTCCACCGTTGATCACTTTGACCCAAATCTTTATACCTACAAGAAGTTCTCGATAAACAAGCAGAGAAAGTATACAGTGATAATATAAAAGGGTTTAGCACATCAGATAGCATAATCCATTAATAAACATTACAAACATGCCCATGGATAATAATCATATATTTCCAAGATATCAATAGGATGGGAAATGAATATTTCTATTAATAATTGATCAACAGAAGTGATAAGGATATAGACTTCTGTGTCGACACGGTTCGAAACCAAGAAACCAAGTTCCTTCCAACTAGGTCTCCACCACTTCAATCCTCCACCAAAGGCAAGCTCGTAGGAAAGAGGCAATGAGGTCCTCTCAACAATAGGGAAAGAGCTTGGGGGCTGAACACTGTGTTCAGACTTGAGGGACAAAGGGATGCAGACTCAATATGAAGTAATTTCTCCAGTGTAACTTTTCTCTCAAAGTTGAATGCTTTCTCCTTTTTTTTTCCACAGGTCAAAATTGTGCCGTTATAGCCTTCAGGATGCAACTAAAGGGTCGATTCAGAACTTTTACAGTATATGGAAGGCCAAGGATTAGAGATCTTATGTCGTGACATGGAAACCCAACCTCATTTTGTATTTTCTGTCACAAATCCTGATGTACACAAGCTATAGTGGATCAACAAGCATATACACATCTTGCATAGCAGATAGGGAGCGTATATGTGAAAAAATGTATATTTTTATCTCTGGATTCATCAAAAGGGGATGATAAGTCTACAAAGGGAAATGGAAAAAGGCCCTATGTGCAAGATAGCAATGGTGAGGCAAATCTTGCTCTAACAAAAGTTGACCTGCATCCACAACTAGGAAAACAAGGCTACAAGCATTCTATTTCTATTAATCAATTAGGTTTAGATATAAATTTTTATGTATAAATCATAGAAAAGACATAAAAACCATCATTTGGGACAAGGAAAAGAGATTATTTTATTCAATAGTCAAAGATTGGGAAATTACAACCTTTGCAGGACGATGCTCCACGAACCTGGTTCGGGCTGCTCTTCACAATGCTCCAAGTGCACCTTCCAAATTCCTTCTCTCACAATCTACTGATCACCTCAAGGGAAGGGAATGGATTGTATGGAAGAAAAAGGATTAGAGAGGGAATGTTGAGGCAATAACTCACAAAAGGCCGCAAATACTTGGGGCAAGGAAGGAAAGGGATTTCAGCAGAGTTTCACGATTCTAATGTTTGACTATGGAATGAGACCCCAAGACCTCCTTTTAAATGACAAAAATATAGTTATTCAGTTTGGGGACAGGCTACAACAGGTGAATTGGTTGGGAAATTGACTATAACCCATAAAATACATTGAATTCCTTGAAACTTTTTAATTTTTGAAACTTTTGGAGGTATACACGGGTTGTTTAGTGTGTAGCTAGCATATGTACATGGGCGGTCTAACATGAAGCAAGCATATGTACGTGGGAAATAGTGCAACAGGGCACGTACATGCTCCAAAAAATGTTTTTTTAATAGAGTTCCTCTGCACTGACATGGAAAATTATGCAAGTAAGAAGGCCAATGCCATGTATGCATGAGTAGGGAATTTTAGGGATATAACAGTTGGTTTAGTGTAACCATCTACAACAAATTGCCATATATCAAAATTAAGAGAAAAAAAGAAGATTTTCATTCTTATTTTCCATAGAGCATAGTCACCTCCATTGAACAATGGTGCTTTGTTGTTAGACATTCCCTCTTGCTGATCCATCTTTAGGATCTACCTTCTAGTTGTTATATTGTGTTGAAGGCACTCGCTCTGATACCAATTGTTGGAAATACTAAGAGGTGGGGGGGGGGTGAATAAGTATTTCATTTTTTCAACAATTAGCATTTACTTTTATATTTGATTATTTTCCACAACAGATCAACAATGGGATTGTATTTAAAATCAATTATAAATATATAATTAACAAAAATTACAAGGTTTTATAAAGAAATAATAAAGGACACCAATCCTTTTTAGAGAACCAACTCTAGGAGACACCAATCCCTTTGTCTTTAGGGCACCAACCCTAGGAAGTACCAACTCCCTTATCTCTAGGGAACCAACCCTAAGAAGCACCAACTCCCTTATATTTAGGGCACCAATCCTAGGAAGCACCAACTCCCTTATCTTTAGGGAACCAACCCCAGGAAACACCAACTCCCTTAAATTACACTTTACTTAGTAAAGAATACGAATCCTTCCATGCTCCTCCCTTCCACCCTCACTTCATAAGAATCACCAGTTCGTATTGTTGGACACACCTACCACACTTAGAGGGGGGGTGAATGAGTGCGGGGGTATTTTTCCCAAATCTTCCCTCTTACACAAAACTCATTAGTTAGAACTCAACATTTACTCATTAACCATTGTTGTCATTTCTAACCACTTAGATGTGAACATATATCAACAACATAGATCAGCAATATATCATCAACAATTTATCACCACAAGGAAAAAAAAGAACACAAGATGTATGTACAATTTTATTTTTATTACGAACTACAATCCTTGGGATTTTTCAGCAACAACTGAATAGAGTACAACTCTACAAGAGCACCAACTCTATAATGCAAGACTCAACTTACATCCTCAACACCAACTGAGATTAGGAAACAATCCTCAACAGATATCAATCTGCAAAAGGTAAGCGACCTGACGGTAGTGCAGCACGCGTATGTACACACCCTACCAGTAGTACAGCCCACGTGTATATGTGCCCAAGTAGTACTACAACCTGCGTATACCTTCTGAGCTAATAGGGTTTATCATTTTCATCACATGCTCAGATCCTATGCAACCTGCAATCGTATTATCTTCTATCTTCCACTGTCCAAACTGATCCACATCTAATCATAACACATCCATACTCTCCAATAGCCTACTCATGCTTTTCTATCAATCATACAATATGAATGCTACTCAATCATGCAAAAGAAATCATGTACTATAGCCATCATATCACCACCGAATCACAAGAGTACTGCTCACTCCATCAACCAACATAAATCGCATCATAGTGGCCATACCCAAAATTCCCTAAGCATTCACAACACAAAAAGCAATAGTATTCATCAAGACAATAATGTAACCATACCAGAGTCTCGGTGACATATCTGAGCCCATAAATTGCAGATATGGAACCTGCTTAAGTCTTCAATAGCTTTTCATCAGCTCAACCACAAATATCCATGATTTTATCCACTGTACGCTCCCTATACACAGACAGCCTGCGTACTGTATGCACCCTATACACATGCATCTTGCGTATATGCACCCTATACATAGACATCCCACGTATGCGCCAAAAAATAGGGTTTTTCTGTAATTCCAAGAATTTCGCCATGATGAGCTTAGACTTGCCAAAACTTTATTGTGTCCACGAGATCCTCCTGATCTCCTCTCTCTCAGAATATATCTTCAACACATGCTCAAGAGATCCACACCAAATATGCTCTCACAAGAATCTCTCACAAGAATCTCTCCATCAATACTCCAAAAGATATTCTCCCAAGAAGCTCTCCATTGATCCACAAAAAGGATATTTTGCAAGAGACCATTTCTATCTTATTTATACTTTCATACTCTAGGCCACTTAATGTTGGATTACTGAGAGG
>JZKD02S1673731.1:353248-368287 GCA_000966675.3 Picea glauca
GACTACTTTGACCTTTTGGGGCTTCTAAATGACATATGAGGGTCCTCCAACTTTGTAAGGCCATAACTCTCAAACCGTGAGGAGTTATGTGACATTCCACATACCACCAGAAATGACATGACATGTACTATCCATATGTAATATTATTATTTAAAAATATATCATAACTCATACCATTACCCATTAAACAAACTTGGGTCCGTTACCCAAACCTGAGGTCTCCAACTTCTCATGGCCATAACTCTCTAACCATGAGAAGTTATGTGACGTTCCACATACCACCGGAAATGGCATGACAAGCAATATCCATCTAGGATAGTTTCCCTAACAATTTCGTTGTTATTAATCTCATTATTCCACAATTAAGCATGGTTTTTCTTACTCTGCAAAGCGTCTTCCTATGAGGAATTTCACCATAAGGGGACCACTTTGGAGTTCATCCATATTTACTTCTTATCAACCATAAAAAAACAATAATGAGTCATAGTTACATCAAACAATATTGGGTCCATTACCCAAACCTTTGTGCTATGGGGCTTTCTTCAAGGGTTGACATCATTGATAACCAACCTTAATAAACACTTAACCCATTTCTAGGTCACTTAACATGTTTTCCTTATTTTTAGGGTTAACCACTTTCCATAAATAGAAAGTTCTCCAATACTTTATAATTTAAATATTCCTTCTTCATTTTATCACCTCACTTAATAATTTAAATAATCTTCTTGACTTAGTCACTTTATTTTATCATTTAAATAATGATTTCTTCTTTTAGGTCACTTTGACTTCTTTGACCTTGTGGCCTTCAAGCCTTCATATGGGGGTCCTTCAACTTCATAAGGCTATAACTCTCAAACCATGAGGATTTATGTGACATTCCACATACCACCGCAAATGGCATGACAAGAACTGTCCATCTAGGATAGTTTCACCAACAACTTCATTGATTCTCATCTCATTATTCCACATACAAGCATGGGTCCTCCAACCATTCTTCTAGGATAATTCAATCCACAAAGAGTCTTCCAATTAGGGCTTTTACCATAAGGGGACCACTTTGGAGTTCATTCATTTGTGCACCTTATCAATCATCATAAGACAATAATGATTCATCTTTGCATCAATCCACCATTGTATCATATACATCAACTATACATCATGTATCGATGACAACTCATTGATCTATCTTCATCATATCAATGACAACTCATTGATCCATATTCATCATATCAATGAAAACCCATTGATCCATATTCATCAAGGAAAATACATATTATATTTGACATCAATAAAGCAATCAATCACTTGACATCAATCAATCAAACCATTGGCATGAATGACAACATGATCCAACAATCTCCCCCTTTGGCATTGATGGAAATACCAACATTGATGTCAAAACCACTTACCAATTATTGATGTCAACATGTATAAAAGGCGTTATCTACATCAACGGTCAATGTGAATATCTCTCCCAATTGTGACTATCTCTCCCAATCAATAATCATCAATCACATCTTTCTTCAAATATAGGGCTCTTTTCTAGGTATGCATCTAAAAAATATCTCCTCCTAGAGTCATGGGAAGAAGAATGAATCCCCCTATGGGTATGCATCCTCTATATTCTTTCCAATATGAACAATGTGCTACCATACAATGATCCTTGGACCCGTTCATGCATCAAGCTCATGCCATACCAAGCATCGTGAAGCAAAAGATATGTCAACAATAAAATAGAGAATCATGAGTAAAATATCAACCAATTACATCTTATGCAAAAATGTGTGCTCATCATGCACACCACCTATGTACATCAACCATGTACATCAACATCATACAATGTGCCAAAAGATATCATCCATGGAGTGTATCAATCATATGCCTCTATCAACATGCCAACATGTGCAACTGCCAATATGCCAACCATGTGCATCCACCAATATGCCAACCATGTGCATATAACAACATGTCAAGCAATGTGTCATATCACTCATGATATGTCTCCATCATCAACCAAGTACCACAAGCATGTATACCAAACAAATACCAATTGTTGTGCTAATCAAGTAGTACCAATGGTGTAGTATCATCAAGCATATGTCATCTATGAGTGTACCAAACATGTATCAATTATAGATCAAGATATGAATCACCAATGATGTACAACATGATCAATTCATCAACTCTTCAACCACATGTCCCAATGTGTATCCCATCCATATTCTAAAAGCATGCATCAAGCTTCCCAATAAGTAAGCTTCCAGTACATCATCAAGATATATCACATAACCAAGGTGTCATAACTTCACTATCATAACCAGCATTGTTCTTCAACATAAAATGCACCAATCCATACTTATGGGTTAGTTCCATGCACTCGAGATTTTATTTTACATAATCCAATCCCTATGCATAGCCCTTTTCCTTAGGCTTCATCACATATACACGGCCTGCTGCACATACATCTTGCATATGTACATGACCTATACAAGGTCAGTCTGCATATGTACATGACTGATACCATTGTCACCCGCATATGCCTCAGTAGATGACACATTTAAACTTCCCTTCAGTCTTTCATTCTGTTATGGCTTGTTACCCATGATTTTGGTCATCATGATGATGTATTGATGATGGTGTACTCAGGCTCTTAATTAGAAATTTCTCTTGAGAAAAGTTACCTTCATCTCTTTCCAGAAATCACATTTTTGAGGATTGTTCGTAGGCTGCTAGTATATTTTCCTGCGAGAATGCATGATTCTCGCATGCTACCTTAAGCTAGGGTGCGAGAATTTCGCACTGTGTTGAACTGCTAGGGTGAAAACTCTTTCTTAAGCAAGGAAAAAGATGAATTCTTGATGCTTCTAGAAGGGAATCTTCTAGAAGGATGAGATGGCATTCGAATGGTTATCCTAGTACTGGATTCCCTGATATTTTGGGATCATTATTAACCAAGTAACCAATTCATTATCTCCTATATATTGAGTGAATTCTCATGGAGAAGGTTAAGCAAGATTCATTGGATAATTGGTGAAAAGAATTGTGTGAAGGACTGATGCTATAGCAGATTGGAGACTCCAGCAAGTTCATCCAAAGGAGTTGATATTATTCATGCAAGTGAGCAAGTGTGTGTGTCTACTAGTATACAATAGCTGGAAACATTGGTCCTCCTCACATCGCTACTTTGAGCCTTCCAGGTCTCACAATTGGATTGTTGGTGTGGTTGTTTTCCACTCAGGTAATCCAAAATGCAGTAAGTGCTTCGGTCATAAGCACTTCCCCCCACGAGCATCAACCTCATGTTGATCCTTCACCTTCTTCACCAGTAAGGTCTTCTTCGCCTTCTTCACTTGCAATGTTGCCTTCCGTTTCATCTTTTTCGTCGGGTGAAAGTTCTGAAGCTAGTAACCCGGTGAATAAGAAGAAGAAGAAAAGAAAGATTAAGAAGAAGAAATATAAACAAGGGTCAAAGCTTCCAACCACTGCTAAACATGTTGGAAAACAACCAGTTACTATTAATCATGCTGGGAGTGTTGATGATGTCAAGATCACCCAAACAACCCGTAATCCCAAGTACCCTTGTAGGATTTGTAAGGGTAGCCATCTTCTTAAGGAATTCCCTTGTCTATCCAAGGTTATAGAAGTATGGTCTACAAACCCTGACCAACCCATATCATCAGCCTCTGAACAACATACTAATGAACTCTCGTCAACTAGTCACAATATCGTTGGGGAGAAGAAAAGTAGAGTCAAGTTACCGTGTATGTTATGAAAGGGAGTCATCTCACTCACCTTTGTACTCATATGGAAGAAGCCTCGAAATTACTGGAAGACATGACTGTTTCACAACCTCAACTCCCAGCCACTTATTGCAAGATTTCTCTCAACCCACCTGTAGTTGATGGAAATATCATTCCGGTCCCTTCACTGGTCAATCCGGTTGATCATGTCGTCAATCTGGTCATGTCCTTAGTTGAACCAGTTGACAAAGTGATTGATTCGATACCATCCTCGGTCAATATCATTCTCCCCTCAGAGAGCGAAACTAAATAGGTCGATCCAATCCCATCCTCGATCGATCCCACTCTTCCGTTAGAGAGTGTTACCCAAGTGGTCGACTTGTTTACACTTGTCGACCCCATTCTCCCCTTGAAGAATGAAACCTAAGCGATCGATCTGATCTCATCATCGGTCGATCCTACTCTCCCACTAGAGAGTAAACCTGATACTGCCCATGTTTTTCTTGTTGATACAGAATCTACTGTGCCGAGGGGTATTCCTCCTCCCGTAGGACCCCCTCCAAGTAATGAGGCCATCCATTTTGATTGGGGTGTGCTAACTAGACCTCGTCTTCCCTCTCACTTTCCTTTCTAGATTACAGTGCAGGTTTGTGGTCGAGATGTTCCTCAGATGCTGATAGATGAAGGTTCATCTGTTAGTATTTTGTCCTCTATTGCTTGGAAAGCCTTGGGTTATCCTCTGCTTGCGCCGGTTACACAAAATCTGTTAGCTTTTAACAGAAGAACTAGTCAACCTTTAGGGACCCTTCCTCAGTTTCCTGTAACTTTGGGAGGGAAAACTATCTTCATTGATGTCATGGTAGTCCAAGATCCCTTGGATTTCTCTTTACTCCTTGGGAGAGATTATGTCTATGCCATGAAAGCTATTATGTCTACTCTTTTTCGTGTGATATTTTTCCCTCACGATGGACGGGTTGTGATTGTTGATCAACTTTCATTCATTGACCCTGCCTGGATTGCCTCCCTGAATGGTTCTTGTATGCAGACAGTATCGCCCTGCCACAGGTCAATTATGTGGTGTTGTCGCCCATGGCTTCAAATTCTAATGACTTAGATCTAGTAGTTGACATGGTAATCTCTTCGATAGGGTTGTTAGACCCTGATCTCTTTACTCCTGTCGTGACCCTCGACATGGTATCCTTCTAGAGTGTGTTTCTTCCTTCCAGTGAATACCTCTTGGAATCCATGACCAAGTTTTGTCCCTTGAAATGGTGTCATTCCAGAGCATTTTCCTCTTGCAATCCATGATCAAGAAGAGAGGTACGAGGATAGTTCTTGTGTCTCTGAGGCAACCTCATTAAAAAATGAAACAAAGGTCTTTGAGCACAGTTTTTTAATTTCAAGCTCGTTAAAAAATGAAACCACTTGAGGATAGTTTTTGCATCTATGAACCTCGTTAAAAAATGAAACAGAGGTTACGAGGATAGTTTTTGTTTCTATGTCACGCTCGTTAAAAAATGAAATAGTTTTCCCCCTCTCTATTTGAGTCAAGTCCTTCGTCTAGTATTTGCTGCTTCATTTCATTCTTCTTTGAAGTTGGATGAAACGAAGCTTGGGGGGAATTTTCCTCAGCCTCTGGACTTCATGCTGAAGTTGAGCCGCTAGTTTCTTAAGATGGGGGTTAAGTACCAACCATCCATGTGTTATGCATTGGAAAGTTACAAGCATAGTTTTCTATGGTTCAAGCTTGTGTAAAAATGAAACAACTTACCTCAAGCATAGTTTCCTCTGGTTCAAGCTTGTGTAAAAATGAAACCAGGTCCAAGCATAGTTTTGTTTAGTTTTTAAGCTTGTGTAAAAATTAAAATCTATCCCAAGCATATTTTTGTTTTGTTTTAAAGCTTGCGTAAAAATAAAAACAATCCCGAGCTTAGTCTTTGTTCTTTCTCATGCTCGTAAATACACGAGAATAAGTTACCAAGTTTCGTCTTTGTTCTTTCTCGTGCTCGTAAATAAGTGAGAATGTAACCGAGTATACTTTTATCACTTTTTCGGACTTGTAAAGGTTATACAAAAAAGGAACCCCCCTGGAGTCCTCTTTAATCTCTTTTCAAACTCTCTAAACATGAAACGATCATAGAGAAACCTTGCTATTTTCACGCTCGATAAAGTATTTGAAGTAAGTGTCTGGTGAGCGATAATTTATCTCTTTTTCGGTCTCATTCAGACTATTTTACAAAAAAGGAACTGAGAGAGTTCTCTTTTAAGTGTTTTTCCAAACTCTATAATCATGAAAAACCTTCAAGTTTTCTAGCTCTGGACTCATTAAACAAACATTGCCAGACCCGTGATGGGACCGAACCACTCCTTTATAGGGTTCATTAAAAATACTCCGAGGGACTCGTTTGAAGGATGAGCTTACATCAACAAGCATATGTTATCCTCCTCGAGCTTGCGTAAAAATAAAGAGGTACTTGCTAGAAATGGTGGGGGAACATTTGGGAAAGGGATATGTCTTCATTTTCGTATTAATTGGCAGTAAGTGTCGCTCTTGAACATGATACCCCCTATTCATCATTTGAAGCCGGTTTCGGAAATCCATTTGTCTCTCATTCAATTTTCTACAAGGTCATTCCCTGTTTTGTCTTTGAGTCAATGCTGCCAAATCATTGGTCATGTCATTCATATGTTCAAGAGAAGTCCATCTGAAACTTATATTGAGTCGGCCATCTGCAGTTATCCATTCTCTCCATGTCGTCCTTCCCTGTGTCCAGTCCAATTCACATCATACTCTGTTTCACCTTCAAAATCTGTTACTCATTTCATGTCATTGATGGGGGATACATCAAGGCCCTCCTGTGACGAGTTTTGTTCCATCGACTTTGGCTCATTATCCAGAATCAAGACTTAGAAATTATTTGGTACCTTGGAGCTTGCATGCCTCAATGGCAGGTTTCCTCTCTTTCATCAGTGGGTTTACATCATTGACCCCTGATCGAAAGATTCCATCGAATGTTTGACATCAACTCATTTATTCACACTTGATGGACTGTACTATGGTACCTTGTGAGTCATTGACATCAATGGTGATTTCCCTTGCACTTGTTAATGGTTTCATCAATGACCGGTAATCAAGTGGTTTCTACCATGTTCGACTTCAACACATGTAATCACATGGTTAGATTCATACTTTGGGCGATGAGATTGAAGACCCTGGATATCATCTTTGTAATCCAGGTTGCGATGGAATACATATAATTTGCGACACATAGATCCATTGTGTATGTCTCGTGGCTATGTCGTCTTGATTTGAAATTTCTCGCATAGATCCATAGTGTATTCCGGTGGCTATGCTATATTTTGATGGCATGTATCCACAGTGTATGATTGGTGGCCATGACCCATGTCTATAATGTCATCAGTCTATAATCTGAGTATGGGAATGCCTACCTCAGAATTGATATATATAATATGTTGTAGATGCTTGGTTGTTCGCAGGTTTCCAATTAGATGTGCTCCTAGTTCCCGACACACACATGCAGCTTACAAAGTCTATTGGCTGTCACTGGTTCCAACCTCATACTTTGGAGGGAATTCTGTTACCCATGATTTTGGTCATCATGATGATGTATTGATGATGGTGTACTCAGGATCTTCATTATAACTTTCTCCTGAGAAAATTTACCTTCATCTCTTTCCAGAAATCACATTTTTGAGGACTGTTCGCAGGCTGCTAGTATATTTGCCTGCGAGAATGCATGATTCTCGCATGCTTCCTTAAGCCAGGGTGTGAGAAGTTCACACTGTGTTGAACTACTAGGATGTGAACTCTTTCTTAAGCAAGGAAAAATATGAATTCTCGATGCTTCTAGAAGAGAATCTTCTAGAAGCATGAGATGGCATTCGAATGGTTATCCTAGTACTGGATTCCCTGATATTTTTGGATCATTCTTATTCAAGTAACCAATTCATTCTCTCCTATATATTGAGTGAATTCTCATGGAGAAGGTTAAGTAAGAAGGTTAAGCAAGATTCATTGGAGAATTGGTAAAAAGAATTGTGTGAAGGACTGATGCTACAACAGCTTGGAGACTCCAGCAAGTTCATCCAAAGGAGTTGATCTTCTTCATGCAAGTGAGCAAGTGTGTGTGTCGGAGCCAAGGGCCATCGAAAGGAAGTTTGCAACATCAAGGCTCAAGTTGTAATATTTATTTTCCATCAATATGATACAGTAATATGTCCCTTTCCCATAAAGCTGATTCCACTTTATTGTATAACTCTTTGATCATATACATAGATTAACTATTAAATAGATTGTGCTTTCTTCACTTCGGTTGGTTTGTATTTTTTTGGTATTGACTGTACGATATCACTGGAGCGAAGTGGGAGAAACAAATACCAAAGGAAGCGATAATAAGGTATGTTCTTTGTTCTTGCCTCCTATTTAATTCAATAGTTAAAATCTAGGGAAAGAGTCATGTTCTGTCTTGCTTTGTTCTAGATCCAGGTGGATCTAGGGAGATCGGTTTGTGTCCACACTTACGGATTTATCCAATAACATGGCTGCTCTGTCTTCTTCATCCACTTCTATAGATGTCCCTGATCTTCAGAACTTGATCTCTGAGCATCCATATTTTCAAAGATGTCTCCCTTCCTTACTTCATTCCTTATTCTAGCAACACTATGTGAAGTCCTCATCATGGACCTTCTTCTTATGTTCCAGCACTCCTGGGATTTGTGGCCAAATCCATTACAATTATAACATCTCATGGTGTTATAGTGAACAACAATGTGTCCTACTTGATCACATATCCAACACCTTATTGTGTTATGAAATCTTTCACTATATCTTCTTTCATAAGATCTACATTCAAAAGCTTTGTGACCATATTCATTACATGAATAACAATGCCCATGAAAAATACTTTCATACCTCTGCTTTGGTGTCCAAAAGATAGCTTCTTAATGTCTTCCTTGCTTTGTTTCCTTGCCTTGTGTAGATGGTTGCTTTGCAACATTGTCTTCCTTCTTTGATGGACTTACCTCATGCTTCTTAGAGGTTCTTTCTTCAACATGTGTAGATTCTTCTTTGTATCCAAGTCCTGATTTATCACATGGTGATCTTTGACTTTCCAGGATCTCATCCAAGATTCTTGAGCTATTCAATAATTTGTTTGACTTCTCTACCTTCTTTCTAACGTCAACAACTTTAGCTTCTAACTTATGACATGACTCTTCCTTTTCATTTATTTGATCATTCAAAAGTTCTTCTACCCTTTTGGCTTCTTCAATTTGGGTCTTGAGATGAATAATAGTTTCAAAACTTTTGCTAATATCATCATCTACCTTCCTATATTATTTTTCATTCTTTAGTCTTGTGATCTCTTCTTCCTTTTCTTCTAATTGAGTCTTATTGCTCTCTTCTTGTTCCTTGAGCATTCCCTTTAACTTCAATATGTTCCTTAGACTTCTCCTAAGAAACTTCTTAGTGTTATCCGAAAGATAGCTATAGTGTGTATAAAAATTATCACTTCTATATCTATATAAACCCCCTTCAACTTATTTTTGAAGTTCTAATAGATCTTATTCTATTCTTTCCATGGGATAACTACCATCAAACTTTACACAAACTATTTCTAGATCATCTTCTTCACTTGATAAAAATTCAACATCATCACATTTCGAATCATTGCAATGAATAGTCTTTGGAGATTCTATATCTTTAATTGAAGTATCTTCAAAATATTCCTTTTTGCCAACATTATCACATGATTCTTTGCCTTTATTTGGAATGACTTCAAGATCTTCATTTGTGCTAACATCATCACTTGATTCTTTGTCTTCATTTGAAATGTTTTCAAGATCACATTTAGAAATAATGCATTCAAGAGTTTTTGGAGATTCTTTACCTTTAACGATCTTGATGGAGTGGTCTTCAACATCTTCTTTCTTGTTTTGATATGTCTCCTCTATCTTTATTCATAGATCCTTGGCGGAAGTGCATTGTCCCATGCTCTCCTTGATAGGGCTTGAGAGTCCACTACGAATGGTCTTGAGAGCCAATGCATCATTCTTCTTTCCTTCCCTTTGGGATGCAAACTTTGACTTGTTCTTCAACATAACTGATCTACCAATGGCTGCCTTCCAAATAGTTGTTCCCATTGTCTTCAAATACACTCTCATCTCTATTTTCCAAGTAGAATAGTTTTCCTCATCAAGGATTGGTATTTCATCATCCATTTGTGTGTCTATGGATCTCCTTCAAGATTTTTAAGGCTTGTAGTGAAGACCTACTCTGATACCAATTGTTGGACACACCTACCACACTTAGAGGGGGGGTGAATGAGTGTGGGGATATTTTTCCCAAATATTCCCTCTTACACAAAACTCATTAGTTATCATTCAACATTTACTCATTACCCATTGTTGTCATTTCTAATGAGTTAGATGTGAACATATATTAGCAACATAGATCATCAATATATTATCAACAAGTCATCACCACAAGGAACACAAAGAACACAAGATGTATGTACAATTTTCTTTTTATTACGGACTACAATCCTTGGGGTTTTTCAGCAACAACTGAATATAGTACAACTCTACAAGAGCACCAACTCTTTAATGAAAGACTCATCTTACATCCTTAGAACCAATTGATATGACGCAAAAATACTCAACATATATCAATTTGCAATAGGTACGGGACATGTCGATAGTGCATCACACGTATGTATGCACCCTACCAGTAGTACAACCCGCATGTATATGCTCCCAAGCACTACTACAGCCTGCGTATACCTTCTGAGCTATTAGGGCTTATCTTTCTAATCACATGCTTAGATCCTCTATAACATGCAATCATATTCTCTTCTGTCTTCCACTGTCCAAACTGATCCACATCTAGTCATAACACATCCATACTATCCAATAGCCTACTCATGTTGTTCTATCAATCATACAATATGAATGCTACTCAATCATGCATAAACAATAAAGTACTATAGCCATCATATCACCATTAAATCACAAGAGTACTGCTCACTCCATCAACCAACATAAATCACATCATAGTGGCCATACCAAGAATTCCCTAAGAATTCACAACACAACAGGCAATAATATCCATCAAGAGAATAATGTAACCATACCAGAGTCTCAGTGACAGATATGAGCCCATAAATTCTAGAACTGGAACCTCCTTCAATCTTCAACAACTTTTCATCAGCTCAATAAAAAATCTTCATGATTGTATCCACTGTACGCTCCCTATACACAGGCATCCTGCGTACTATACACACCCTGTACACAGACAACTTCCGTGTAGGCACCCTATACATAGACAGCTCGCGTACACACCAAAAAATAGGGTTTTTCTATAATTCCGATAATTTCACCGTCATGATCTCAAGCTTTCCAAAACATCAATGTGTCCATGAGATCCGCCTGATCTCCTCTCTCTTAGAATAGATCTTCAACACATGCTCAAGAGATCCACATCAAAGATGCTCTCACAAGAAGCTCTCCATCAATACTCCAAAAGATATTCTCCCAAGAAGCTCTCCATTGATCCACAAAAATGATGTTTTGCAAGAGGCCATTACTATCTTATTTATACTTTCATCCTCTAGGTCACTTAACCTATTTTGCTTATTTTTAGGGTTAACCACTTTCCATAAATAGAAATTTATCCAATACTTTATCATTTAAATATTCCTTCTTGATTTTGTCACCTCACTTAATCATTTAAATAATCTTCTTGACTTAGACACTTTATTTTATCATTTAAATAATGATTTCTTCTTTTAGGTCACTTTGACTTCTTTGACCTTGTGGGCTTCAAGCCTTCATATGGGGGTCCTTCAAATTCGTAAGGCCATAACTCTCAAACCGTGAGGAGTTATGTGACATTCCACATACCACCGGAAATGGCATGACAAGCACTATCCATCTATGATAGTTTCACCAAAACCTAAATTGATCTTCATCTCATTATTCCACATACAAGCATGGGTCCTCCAACCATTCTTCTAGGATAACTCAATCTACAAAGCGTCTTCCCGTGAAGGCTTTCACCATAAGGGGACCACTTTGGAGTTCATCCATTTGTGCATCTTATCAATAATGATAAGACTATAATGATTCATTTTTGCATCCATCCACCACTATATCATATACATCAACTATGCATCATGTATCAATGACAACTCATTGATCCATCTTCATCATATCAATGAAAACTCATTGATCCATCGTCATCATATCAATGACAACCCATTGATCCATATTCATCAAGGACAATACATATTATATTTGAAATCAATCAATCAATCAATCACTTGACATCAATCAATCAAACCATTGGCATCAATGACAACATGATCTAACACTTCTTCTTGGACTCTGCTTCTGTTTTGATCTTCTGATATGGACTACAAAGACACTTTATTCTCACCATTCTTTCTCGTTTATATAATCTTCCAACAGGTGTGAGCTATGAAGCATTGTGTCCCTTTTTTTGGACCATCACACCTCTTCATTTTAAATTAACAATAATATCTATTATTATTCAAACATTATCGTAAAAGATTTTAATTTAGTGAGAGTGATTTTCATAAATTGATCACAGATATGGATCGATTTCATTTTTAACTCGATTCCATGTCACTGCAAATATTACAGAAATTGAATTCTACAGAGGCCCTTTCTTCAAACCATTTACACGTGACCATATGTGAAAAACCACGGGATTATTAATTTAAGCGATGCTCCCATATCTTCATGGCTATGTGTTCATAATCCATGATCGGGGGATGGAGCCTAGTCCTATGGACTTCAGCCTTCATGCATTTTCTCTCTCATCCAATCTTCTAGAGTTTCAACTTCCTGAAGTGGTTATCTGTCACAATGGTTGATCCGATGGTTGGCATGATTCTTGGAACCAAATCAATGGTCTATATCCAATCCTTACTTATCCTTTTACTTATTAATCCAACAGATATGACTTAATACAAGGTTGACATGGAAGACCACTATTTACTTTGGGATTCCAGGGCTTTGGCGGTCCAGGTAATTGCTGCTTCAATTTCCTCCAGAGATGGTTAGTGCTGAAGTGGTCAACATGGGAGTGCTTACGTATCTTTCCACTATGTTTTGATCCAACAATCATGTGAGAATTAAGAAGATCTTATATCAATGACCAACATTAGTTCGTGACTTCGCACTTCAAGTTGTTTCTAGTGGTAAATGGTGGTTTCCCCCGAAGGACATACTCCTGGATTGACGTAACTTGTTGACATCACTGTTGATGTGGAATTGGCTAAGTGGCTACCACATGTCACCTAGATTCATGACTTATGTAACCTAAAGTGCCATCTAGAGCTAGATGCTTGTCACCATATGATTGCGCCACATGCCTTTGTTGATGTGGTCGTATTGTGCTGACATGGATCTCCTGATGTGTTGATGGTCGTAGGTTCATTTGAATCATTTATCCAATGAATGTGATCAGTTCTTAGATCAATGGTCAATATTCATTTCGATCATTCGTGACTACAGGGACCCAGACTTCTCGAACTCTGAGAGGTTCAATCCCTCCAGAGTTCATTTCACCAAAGTAGATCGGACGGTCTATATTTTATCTGCAGTTGAGTGGACGGTCTGCACAACCTCAACAAGGTGTTTTGTTAATGGTATTCTCATTGTGCGATTTTTAGGATCTTGACCGTGAATCTTCCTTCTTAAGGGATGGTTAGATCTTACTTCAGAGCTTCATCTCTCTAGGACTCTAGGTTACTAGAACTCCAATCTTTGTAGTTTCTCTCCATCATAGATCTTACTTGTGTTGATCTGATGGTCAAGACTTATGCTGGTCGCTTTAACGTTCCTTCTTGTTGGTTTGGGAGCCTGTTTATCTTCCTGATTCAGCGGTCTTTTACTTTCGGCCATGTTTATCCCCCATGAAGGATTTACACCCCAGAAGTATGTACACGCTTCCACACGGGGGGGTGCAGAGGGGGGTACCCCCTCTGCGGGGTCCAGGGGGGCTATCCCCCCAGCTGGGGGGTTCGAGGGCAGCGTCCTTCGATGGGGGTTCGGGGGAGAAGGCCCCGAAGGAAAAATTTCCTTGTAAATGTATATTGTAATTTCATTGTAAATCTGGATCGCTCATTATAAGGTTGTAGATCTAACGATAGAGATTATCTTAGGTTTTTTTGCCCTAGAAGGCAACCCTCTTTTATGAGGGAAATGTATTGTGGCTATGATTGATTGTGAATATTTTATTATGAGATAGGATACTGTGAGAGAAAGAAGAGGAAGTTACAACAGGTTTGCTGTAGGTTGTATCCCTTCATATACTGGATAATAATAAAGGAAGGACCTAGCAATTTCTCTGGTGGACATAGCCCACACTGGGTGAACCATGTAAATCTGTGTATCTATTGTATTGTGTATCTTCTGTGTTTTGTTTCCACATTTGTTTTATTTTATGGCTCCATGGTCCTATTTTTCTAATAACTAGTATCAGAGCGAAAGGTAAATCGTAGGAAAAGAGGGTTCCTAGTTCGAGTGGGAGCAATGTCGAAAGATGGAAAGTTTAGGGTTGAGAAATTTAACGGCCAAAACTACCAGTTATGGAAGATGAAGATGGAAGACTATTTATATCAAAAGGATCTATTCCTACCATTGGGCAGAATAGCAAAGAAGTCGATGGCTACGAAGGATGAAGAATGGAATATTCTTGACAGAAAGGCTCTAGGAACGATACGGCTGAGCCTAGCAGCATCGGTGTCTTTCAATATTTACAAAGAAAAGACAACAAAGGGTTTGATGGACACATTGGCCAAATTGTATGAAAAACCCTCGGCGTCCAATAAGGTATTTTTAATGAAGAGATTATTTAATATGAAGATGTCGTAAGGTGGGTCCATTGCAGATCATTTAAATGATTTTAATACAGTTACTAATCAACTAAGTTCTGTAAAAGTGGACTTTGATGATGAGGTCAGGGCTCTTCTAATCTTGTGCTCATTGCTAGAAAGTTGGAACAACTTGTTCATGGTTGTAAGTAACTCTGTCTCTAGTTCAAATACTTTAAAATTTGATGATTTTGTTGGTTTTATCCTTAGTGGGGAAATGCGACGAAAAAGCACAGGTGAGACATCAGGAAATGCGTTGAACATAGAGAACAGGGGAAGACAAAAGGATAGAGGAAAGGGTTTCGGGAACCGTGGGAATTCTAGGAAGGGCAGATCCAAATCCAGACTTGGAAAGATAGAGTGCTGGAATTGTGGGAAGA
>JZKD02S1673731.1:405487-419064 GCA_000966675.3 Picea glauca
GAGTGAGCATGCATCACTACAAAAGGCATAAGGTGTTGCCATAAATGAAAAAGGGGAATATTTTTGAGAAAATGTTGTCATTGATGTCAAAGTGGTAGTGATGATGATGATGTGGTAGTAATGATAAGGATGTAACATTGATGATGATGGTGTCACAATAATGATAAGGATGTAACAATGATGATGATGATGTGGCAGTGAAAAAGGGACATTTTTTAAGTATCGAAGCCATGAAGCCATGAAGAATCCTTGAAGCCATGAAGCCAAGTAAAGAATTCTTGAATCCATGAAGCCAAGTAAACAAGCCTTGAGATTGTTTGAGTATTGAAGCCATGAATCCAAGTGAAGAAGCCTTGAAGCCGTGAATCCAAGTAAAGAAGCCTTGAAGCCATGAAGCCAAGAGAAGAAGCCTTGAAGACATGTCGATGAATCCTTGAGAAGCCAACATGCAATATTCAAGCCATGAGGAAAATTCAATGTAAAAACAAATTGAAGAATGCCCTGAAGCAACAATGATGTGTCTACTTGAAGTACCTTGAAGGAGCCTTGACATAAGTGTATATAACTCCAAAGTGGTCCCTTTATGGTGTAGATTTTAAGCATGGCCCTCTCGGGATGAGAAAACATGTGGTTGTTTCCAAATGCCCACTTTGAGTTGTACACAAATGGATCCTTGAGGGATCCCATAATATTTCCAAGATAAATATTACAAGCCTACAAATTTGCAAGATAAATATTGCACGTTGGAGATTGTTAAAAGTTTTATTTTTGGTCAATTTGGATACCCTATATTTGAGGGAAGTTTTACCCTACATAACTAACTAAAATGGAATAACACGTTACATTTTTGGAAATATTATTTTGATACCTTTGCAATGGTATATTAAAGTTCCTCTAACTCCATAGGAATAAGTAGATATGAGGTTTTTCATCTAACAACCCAGCCAAAAAATTGAGGTTGGCTTAGCTAATTTTGGGGGATAGAATTAGTATAAATACATGATAGAATTTCATATTTTTAGTGTAACCAAGAAAGAGATCAAGCCCGAGGTGTGAAAATGTGTTTGGGCTATCTTCTGGTGTGCAAGATAAGTTTAGGGGATTCTCTTAAGGTCTTTCTTATTCTCAAGGCATGCTATAAGGTTGTGATGTTGTCGTAGGTTGTGAGGTTGTCGTATGCACTGTTGTGAGGTTGTGATGCTACATTATGCTCCATTATGATGTCACGATGTTTCTGTGAGGTTGTGATTCTATTGTATGCTCTTCTATGAAGTTGTTATGTTGCCATGATGTTTTCGTGAATGGATGTTTTCATTAGTGGACGTTGTCGTGAATGGATGTTACCATCAATGACTACATTATGGGAATGATGCTATGAGTATTGCTAGGATTTCAAGGATTGTCTACAAAATGAATCATGCAGGTAAACTCAGAAGTACTCTATGTATGAATATATCGGATTGGTGATATCTTATTGAGTTGGTGCTTAGTTGAGAATATTGGTGTCTTCATTTAGTAGGTTGGTTCCTTTGTTTTAGGGAGTGGGTGACTCCTTTCAATTGGAGCTTGTAAATCCATGGGGCTAGTACTTTCTTCTAGTCTGAGTTGGTAAATTAGGGAGTTGGAGATTCCTTCAGGTTGGTGTCTATAAATTAGGGGGTTGGATCCTCCTTCCAAGTGGTGCTAGAGAATCTTGGAAGTTGGTGCTTCCTATGAATGAAATATTAAACATGAGATAAGAAAATAATTTTGTGGTTTTTCCCCATTTGGTTTTCCATATAAAAATCATTGTGATATGTGTATGGATTCTTGTGATGATGAATAACATTGTTAATGGTTAATGTTTACATCATGTGCTCAAGGTTAAAAATGGTAAAATATGCTTAATATTGATTCACCCCCCTCTCAGTATTGGTGAATATTTCAAGAAGGACAAGGATTAATGGATGAAAAAAGTGAGATTAAAACTTCGTATGATGTGGGTAATTAGGACCTAACATAGATCATATGTTTCACCAAGTAGGCTATGAGAAAATATCAAGTGATACGAAGTTAGTCAATGCGACTAGTGACGTCGTATGATGGTTGGTCATGACCTATTCCATGTCCTAGAGTTACCCCTTTGTATAACTAAGGCACACTAGTCCATGGAAATATAATTAAGGTCGTCAATAAATCTGATGTTGCATCAACTTGTTGATGTGAGACTAGTACCAAGAAGCTATTGTTTTATAGTGGGTGGGATTGTTGCACAGTATGTTGGCCATGGAGGAAACTTGGAAGGATTTAGGTGGCAAGATCATAGGTCACATCAATGTACTCGTATATTGCAGATGGTGCCACTAGTCAAGAAGAACCACATCGCATAAAGGTCAATAGTCTAGGATGCCCCAAGACAGAGAAAGGGGGAGTCTCCAACAATAGTGGGACAACCAATGGAAAAGGAGCACATCTTGATGGGAGGAATCAATGATTCCAACACTGATGAGGGACTATGATAGTACTAGGAGATGAGAGACAAATTAGTTTGCAAGAAGGAACATGTCCAGATTGGTTAGGCCAAATGGACATTGTCGAATGTGTTTGACCTAGGTATAGGATACTGCAGTAGTTTCCTCACAACAAGACCATAACTCATGGTGAACATAAACATGTTTGTATCAATCCTTCCCATCCCCCACCATAATCCTCTACCTCAAGTTGGTCCATAACAAATAATAAATTATTAACCATCACTTCCACTACTCTCTTCCTGCCTAGTGGTGCACCCTCTATATTAATTGCACTTTGTATCTTTCATTATTAGACCCTTCGATGCACTACCAAGCTTGGAACCCATTTTCACTATAATCTCCTTCATTACCACCCCACAATGTGAATTTGGTGACTGGATAAAACAAACTTTTGAGAATCGATTGTGGCAAACGATTGGCTACAACGACGCAGAGTGTGCCTCAAGTAAGCACAATATGAGTAAACCTATGGGTCGAGGTTGTCCCCATGGGGAACATAATATATAAGGTTGTAAGTAGAGAGATAGGAAAGCAGAGGCTTGTTAGAGATACCTTAGGAAGAATCTTCAAAGAGAAGAAAGGTGTATAATATGTATTACACTTTTCTCATTTTTGTAATGGAGACTCTAATTATATTGATGTATGTCATATAAAGGTCCCACTATTATGAGGAATTAATGGAAGATCAATGTTTGTTTTAATCATACTTGTCTTATATGTGATTCTTGTTGTGATATTTAGTGTTTATATACAATATTTAAGCAATATGTAATGCATATTTATAATAATGTTTGAATCTACCTACATGAAATTGTATTACAAGTTATATGAATTTGATATTTCAATTTGTATACCTATAGGAAATCTATTTATTGTTTGATATTTCAGTTTGTATACCTACATGAAATTATATTACAAGTTACAAGGTCTACACTTTTGTTTGTGAAATTGGAAACTCAAAACCCTTTGTTGTGCAAAAGACCAAAAATTGTCTTGTCAGACAAAGCGGAAAAAGTTTATGTTGGTTTAAATTTTGCCTTGGTGCAAAATGCACACTAGGCTACACTAAAATTCATGCCTAGGTATCAAAACTCAATAAATTTGAGTGGTGAAATTTGTAAATGATTTGTAAGTCATTTGACATAAGCCTGTATACTTATTTTTTCATTTGTAGTCATAAAAGAATCCGCAGTGCAAAAATAGGCAAGACATGGCCGATAAAACCCTAGGAAGGAACAACCTGTTTGTAAAAAGTAAGGCAAGGTTGTATTATACCTTATATTTTAGTTGCACAAGTTTTTGGGGGTGTGGTTTATCATATTAGACCTATTCATGTTGTTAATTTTACAATTTCAAGTTTAAAAAGGGTTTGTTGTGAAAAAGAGACAAAGTTTTCCTTGTAATTTGGAAGGTCAAAGCTGTACTAAGTGACTAAATTAAAATGCATGCCCAAGATTCCCTATAGCTCCATAAATTATTTTAAGAGTTTTAAGATCGATTGAGATATGTGGTAAATTTATCTATGTCATCCAAAGTGAAATTTAATAATAGAATAGGTTCATTTCATGCACCTACATTTTGGATTTCATGTAACTTAGAAGGAAAAACTACCTGTAATACCACGGTTTTGAGTGCCCAATTTAATAATGTATTTTTTTTATTTGATGAATGGTCAGAGTGTCTGAAMAATAATAAAGGGTCRKAGTGCCTAGGAAATGTAATMTTTTGATCATTATTAATAATAAAATACATTGTTGGTTGTAAGACGGACAAGRAAAAGAGTTATAGGGGGCTATGATTTCATGAGAGAGGGGGGGATAAAGTGGCTAAGTCTTTTTAAATTATTTTGTTTTACCCACCTTGGAATTTTAGAGAGAAAGAAGTTGTTACATGATCTTACTGGGGAAAAGGCCATGTGGTTCTTGATTTCCATGTAAATATGTTAACCTCTCTTTTGGGATGTCTAGGGGTTGCTCACCATTTGGTTCATCATTCATTCATTATTACTCATTCATTCTTGATCTTCGTTTTTGGGGCATGGGAATACATTGTTGAGGAAAGGTGCCATTTCTTTGTTGGATGGAAGTAATTACTAGTGTATTCCATCCACGAATTGGTGCATGTATGCCTGATATGAATTGGTATGTGCAAAACCTTGTTCATAGTTGTGAATCCTAAGAGTCCCAACATGGACATTCTTGACCAGATACATTGGATCCCTGGAAAGAAGTGGACATCCTGAGGGATTGTGTGGTAGTGAAGGGAGTTCATTGTCTTTGGGTGGTGTAGGTTGGAGAGAAGAGAGTTGGTGTACTTTGTATTGTTGTGTGTTGAGAAACTTGTGAGATCTTGAGTGTCCACTGGCTTGGGAAGTTGAGTGTCACTCTGGAACTCATTCTTGTGGATTTATAGCCCTCGCTTGGGGGTGACCTACTGTTGAGACTTGAAAAAACAATGTCTAAGTTTGGGTGTTTAGGTGGTGTGTCCTTGGTCTGCAAGCAATTGATGATTAGTTTTGTTTAAGATAAGTGCTCTCTGTCATGGTTTCCTTCACTTATATATTTATTTTCGCTGTGCATTAATTATTATCTCTGAGATATGTATTATAATGTGCATGTTTGCTGGTTATTGTTTTGCATGACATATTATGCATTTCTTTTATGTTGTAGCATGAATATTGATTATTGCATGTGTGTCTTTCATGCTTCTTTATTAATTAATTGTTATCAGAATTAGAAATCAATTCTTGAAGTGCATTCTTGAATTAGTGTGGTTCAGCCTGCTGGTTGTTGGGTACATTACACTGCCTTAGAGTAAAATGCATGCCCTAGTCTCAATTTTGGCCCAAATTCAATGGTTCAACTTGCACAAGGTGTAGTTTTTTATTTCACACATGTCTATAGTCTCATATTGGCATTTGATGAAGGGTGAAATATACATTTTGGTTTAAAGTTACATGCTTGAACTAATATGTATTGTTACATATACAACTATGAAGTGCTTTATAGTGATATATGAAATATTAATGATTCCACAAGTGAAATATTGTGGTTGTGGAGTTTTGTTGTATATGAAGAAACCCAATAGGGTATTTATGCAACAATGATTTCATATTAGGGTTTAAAACTAGGGTTGCATATAATTTATTATTGCTAAACGTAAATACACTACTTATAATTTTTGTTGTTCCATTAAGGACAAACCACCTTAATATTGGGTAAGGAAAACACACATAATTGGTATATACTTAAGCCAATTCCTACTTCTGTATGGAAATTTTGAAAATCCATGTTTAATGAAAATTCAAAAATTTGACCTCATGTTGTGCTTAGTTTCGAGCTTTCACTCTTGTCAGTATTGTGTTCTCTCTTTATGTATTGAATTAATAGTTCACTACCATTTTTTGTGAAAATTCTCTATCTAAGTGAAATTTATCTTCCTTTTCTTCCATATTTCTCACGCTAACATTACAAGTTCCTTCCGAGTGAAATTAAACTATATTTTCCTAACGTCTTGGTGGATTGTTTACACACTATCCAAGACATATTTGTTGTTGTTTTTTTTGTGTATTTTTGTAGAAAAATAAGATCCAAATCAATAGCTTGGTACCTATTGGCAGCCATTTTGCATTTTTATCTTTTCTTTACAAGCTGCCTACACAAGGGTTTTGAACCCTCAATACTCGTCACAATTCTTTAAAACAAAACGACACTATTATCTTGTGCATTCGCACACCTTCCTTTCATTTTCATTTTCACGACTGCAAGCGTGAAAACCTCGAGTCACAAGTCATGTCGATGGTATTAAAATCGTCACTGGATTATTACGAATACCCTTGTTCATGTGGTCATTTCACCTCTAACTCAATAATGGTCACACAGTTGGCAAGACACCAAACCTTTACTCACTTTGCATTTTTGTTAATATGGTTTCAATTTATAAGTTCCTGATGCAATGATTTTTGGTTAAATCCTTGGTGCAATGGTTTCATAGAATGCATTATGTTTATGATCAAATCTTTGGTGCAATATTTGACATGTTTTTTTGTTTTAAATCATACAAATGCTATTGTTTGTTCAAATATTCGGATCGACTTGTCATGGTTTTCAATGGTTATTTTTTTGGCATGTCGTTTACATTGTTTTTCAAACACACCAAAAGTGATTTGAATTACCAAGGCGTTGTCGATTGTACATATCAAAATGAATGTTTTGCATGGTTTATTTTCATTCCACCACCCTCGCACGCATAGGCATTAAACGTCTACCTTGCATCTCGAGCTACCTCTCTTTGTTTTGAGGAAACTGTGGGAATTGGTCCCGTGTCTACCCTGTCTAACCTCTTCATCGTTTACCCTGCTGACTATGTGCTCTCTCATATGGCCCCTGTAGTGCGCATAGAACCTAATGGAATCCAAACGCTGCTGATATTTGACAACGCTCGTGAGGACCTGGAGAGTAATGGGTAGTTATCTTTCATACAAAAATTCGAGGGTTTCAACCTCGCGGTTGCTCAGCAGTTCGCCCTCACATTCAATGGATGTAGGGCCAAAGTTGGAGACATCCAGCTCGAATTGAACGAAGGATTCCTCAGCTCAACCACTAGTTTTCCAGCTAAAGGGTAGAGGTGGTTTAAGAATTCAAAGGTGGATGAAGTGCCATGGATTCTCCTTTTTACCTCAAGAAAAATTATCAATTGTGATAAAGGTATGTCGGTCACAGCCCTTAAGTCTCGATGGCATGATTTATTGTCCATTATTAATCAATTTGTCACTTGCGAAGGTAGATATGGTTTAGTGTTTCTTTACCATCTCCGGCTGCTTATGAATTTCATAGATTTCCCTTTGAATATGCCTCACTACCTCCTACGCAGTCTGTATAAAATGGACAAATGTTATAAGAGGGAGAAGGCTAACTCTAGCCTCTTCCATCACTATTTGATTAAAATCAATTATTGTTCATCAATTGAGGTTGAGTGGTGACTGTTGGCAAGCTTTCCTGCTGAGGAATGGCTTTGCAACTCCTGAATGTGGTCAAGTGGACAAGACTGTGGTCAATGAAACCCTTGTCGGGCCTATCGTGCCACCTCCTACCCTCCTACCCGCTGTCGAACCTTCAACCTGCCCCAATGCTGACCTACCCGACACCCTGCCTGACCCATGTTCGAAAGACAATGTTTAGTCTGTAAAGAGGCCTGCAAGAAAAAAGGGCAAGGGTAATACAGATGTCAATAGAAAGGATAAGAAGACTGCACGTTGGGTATCTAGGTGTGCTCGTAATAAGCCCAAACATAACACAGACCAGAAGCCTATTGTTTTGAGTGAAGATTCAGATTCTAAGATTGAGCGATTTTTGACTCAGGAGTACCCTTACTCACACGGCCTCTATTCTATTGAACCCTATGACTACGTATCCAACCTCCCACCATGCCTTAAGGATGACCCTAACTTCCCCGTGATCAAGTTTGACAGTGGAACCCCTAGTAATTTAAAAGATGCCTCACCTGTAATGCCACGACCCGATCAAACACAATGCACTCAATGCAACTCTTGGCTCGAACAATACTATACAAATGTCCCTCTGTTGCAATCCCAAATTAAGTCCTTGGAGGACCGAGTGACTGTGTTGTCTAAGGAAAATGATAGGTTGCAAGCTAACGATAAGAGGCAAAAGACCATAGGTTCTATCGTGTTCAAAAATGTCGAGGCAACCACTGCCATTGTTAACTCGAAATTATCCTGACCAAATCGTATCCCTACAACCAAGGTATGTTATTTCAACATTGATTTTTGAATGATTTGGTTTGTTTTGAATTAGCATAGCCGATCGTGTTAGTTTTGAATTGGCATAAACGATTGTGTTTGCATTGAATTAGTATCAAAGATTTGTTTGATAAATCGAATATAGTCTGTTTCGATTGAATTGATTCAATACAATTTCGTTTGTTCTCAATCGGCATAAAAGATTTGGTTTGTTTTAGCATGAATGATTTTCTTTGCTTTGAATTAGTAATTAAGGTTTTGTTTGATAGATCACATACATTTATGTTATCATTGGATTAATTTAAAACGATCTTGTTTGTAAATATGACCAGCTATAGAATCGTGAGATTCTGTAGCTAGTCATAAAATTTGGATTTTTGTCGGTTTTACAATTAAAACACTATCTAAAATTGTTTACTCTTGCCCATCTACAGGTACACAAATTTCAATGGGAATTGGATCTGCTGTGGCATTTTAGAACATGCTTTTTGTTACATAGTTTTGGTTTAGGTTGTTAGTCTTAGGCAGAAATGGGAATCTAGGAGGTTGTTCCCATATTTTTGCAAACAATTTTGATATTTTCCACAAGGATTGTTTTATCCTATGGCCTTTATATACTTATTATTATTTGTAAACAACCCATCATTGTTGGGAAAACAGAGACTATGGACTTATGATTATACAGACTTGAATAGAAGTGGATTTGTTGTATGGCTTTAGCTTCAATTTATCTTACTTTTGTTCAAGTTTTGTGCATAACAATTTGTAATCAAATTATTGACTACTTTAGATATCAAGATTTGTTACAGGTTGATGCGTTATGATTTAAATTYTGTCCATATTTRATGTATCTCATTTTACTCACAACAATTACTCTGTTTGAATTTAATGAATAGAAGGTTTATCTTCTTTGTTAAATGAACGGTTATGTACAAATCTTCGCACTGGGATTTATCTAAATGTGATGATCTATAAACTATAAAATTGTTGTTGTTTTATGTCTTGTTTGTTCTTTCATTCATATTTAAAGAGCGTTGCTGCTTCCTGTTTACGAGAATCTTGTGGAAAATCTGGTGCGGGTTTCTCCCATCAAACAACTAAATCGAGTACTATGAACAGGACAAATAGGAAGCGCTTCTACAGGTCAGTTTGGTAGTGTTATTCAATTAGTTAATTAATATATAAATTTCTTGTAATCTGAACACGTTTCATTGTTCATCTCTATAGTTCAGATTTATAGTTAGGATTGTTATTTTAATTGCTTAGCTTAGATATCTTTCATTTTATTCCTTTCTCATAAAAATTATAAAAATAAAAAATAATAGCTTCGCTGTCATAAGACAATTTACAAATGATTTTGCAAATTTCGATCAAAATTTGTATTCTGTAAATACTGTACATATATAATTSAGATTTAATTGTATTGATAGCTGAACATTTAATAAGTAGAATTATTRTTTTATGATATTAGTTAGTAAACTGTATATATATGTTTTAGATTTGTATATAGTTCGTTGTAGTTGCTTTTTTCACTTAGATTAGTTTCTTTAGCTTAGTTTTTCTTTCATTTTCCTAGGACTTAGATCGGCCAACGGAGCTGCTAAACCCATCGGAGTGGGTTAATCCAAACGGCTTGGGTTATTTAGACAACCCCGGACCAGATCCACTCCTCCAGTTGACCAACGGTCAATTTCACCCGTCAACAAATGGCTATAGAATGAGGACCTGAAAATTATTAATGGCACAAGGCGGTCGTAAGACTCCTCCACCACCCAACCGCTCACCTATAGTGACAAGAAGTCATTCAAACGACAACATTATCCCTCAAACAACAACCACATCAGACGATGATCTACGGATCACAGTTGAACCAGTAACCCTAAATCCTACAGGTGGTGACATACAAGAGATTGTCCAACAATCTCTCATAAGAACACATAGTGCCTTTGCCCGTTTAAGACAACCAAATCGACCTTTGGGCCAACCTTTAGATTTCTCTAATATCAGAGAACAACTTGGAGGCACTAACCTCACTTTAAACCCTACAGACCCAATCCTCACTCCTGCTGCAGGAGGATCTGGAATACCACCCTCACCACCTCCATCATCTCCTTCTTCTTCTGGAGAAGACTCTTCTGATGAAGGCAGTTCCTCTTCTCATCCTTCCACACCGCCTACACCAATGGCCAACCAGAACAATCCTGCCAGACCCTGGCTTGACCAAGATGCAGTAGTTGTACCCGGGCCTCAACATCCCTTACCCAAACATTCGGAGAAGTGGCTCCCCAAGTTTGACCCTGACTCTAAATAGATCGTCGAATATCACATTAAAAAGTTTATGTTATCCATTAGACTCCGTAATGTCGAGCTTGAAGACGTAGTCTGTAGGTTGTTTCCCTATACTTTCGAGGGCAATGCCTCTACCTGGTACTTTGCCCAGTAACCCCATACCATCGTGTCATGGGAGAAGTTTGAATCCTACTTTCTTGAGAAGTTTGGAGATGATAAGTCTCCAGAAGTTCTAGTCATGGAGATTTCTAGTTTAAGAATGAACCTCAAAGAGAAAATCAAAGACTTTAACCAAAGATTCTTAACACTAAAGAACCGAATCCCTACTGATTTGATGCCTGCTGAGAATCTTATCATAGCATACTATACTAAAGACTTGCATCAAAGTATAGCCATTTGGGTAAAGTGATCTAAGAAAGCCACGTTGTTAGAGGCCTTTGAAGAGGCCAGTCAAATTGAAAAAGACATCCGTAGTTTAAAAGACACTACCAGCAATGAAAAAGAGACTAATTCATCTTCCAAAAATAAAATCGAAATCCTCCCTAGACCTGCTCAAAATAAAACACAACCTGAAAGCTCAGATTTAGAAAACTTAACAAAAGTCGTTCAAAAACTGTCAAATCAAGTTATAGATTTAAAAAGGACGGCCGAAGAAGCTTCTTTGAGAAAAGGGCCTTACAAACCCCCATTTAGTAAGCCTTTTCCCACCAACCGACCTAATCCAAAAACCAAGGGCCTAAATCTAGAGAACCTGCAATTCGCCATTCAAACAATTCTAGAAGCCCAGGATAACTTGATGCCTCCTGAGATTCCTGAGGAGGTAGCTGAACAAGAGACAGTTGAAGAAGAAGAATCTTCTCTGAACATTTTTGGACACTTCTCAGATAACATTTTTCAAGCTAATTTCGAGATAGTACACCCCTACAATACTAGTAGTAATACAACAAACAAACCTTCTTCGGAAAGCACTACGACTTTTACCCCAAAACAATCTAAACCAGCTGAGACTAAACAGAGTCATGTAAACCCAAACTTAGATTATGATTTAGTTGAAGATCTAAAAAAGTTAAGGGCCAACATTTTTGTTTATGAATTATTAAAATTTCCATTTCTTCTACAAAAAATGTTACAGAATATCGCAAAGAATAGCAAAAACAGTAATCCAAGTAGTAACAAATTTTTTCATAACAATCCAAAAGTTCCTCAAAAGGTTTTTGCTAAGAACAATTCTGATCCTCAAGAGAAAGGAATCCTTCCTGTAAATAATCTAACAAATGTAGATAAATTAACTTTAGAGGCTGCGAGTAAAAAGCCACAAGCTTCCACCATTAGTACTCGCAGAAATGTACCTCCATTTTTGTTAACTTTTGAAATATTTAATAGAAATGTGCACAATTGTATGGTAGATTTAGGAGCATCATCCAATGTAATGCCATGGTCTGTGTGTCAGAAGATTAATGCTGAAGTTGAACCATCCACCTTAAAAATCATCCAACTTGATCGAACTAGTGTTAAAGTTATAGGCGAATTAAGGAATGTGCTTATAAGATTATCGTCTAACCCCAAAGTTCATCAAGTGATTGATATTATTGTTGTGGATATTCCAGAAGTATATGGTCTGTTTTTAAGCAGAGACTGGTCAGAACAGCTACATGGCTGTTTCGCAACGGATTGGTCTCACCTATGGCTGCCCGACAACAGCAAGCCCAATAAAATCAAGGTAAATCGTGAATGCTACCTAAAGCTCACAGTCACAGATTTAAATGATCCCAATGAGCCATTTACACCTTCTACTGATTCACCCGAAATACAAGGGATGGATACCTTTTTTGGCAATTTCATGGCCGAGACTTCAGCTATCATTAATCCGGAACAACAATCCAAGATTGTAGCATATATGCAGCTGACAGTTTCTACACAATCTTCTCATGCACCCGATAAAAATAAAATTTGGTCTCTTTACTTTGACGGGTCAAAGTCCAAAGAAAGAGCTGGTGTAGGCTACGTTATTATTGATCTAGCAAGTAACAAAACCCTGATTGCATGCAGGTTAGAATTTGAATGTACTAATAACACAACAGAATATGAGGCTTTATTGCAGGGCCTCAGAAAAGCTTTAGATATGAACATTCAAAATTTGACTATCTTTGGCGATTCAGAAATCATTGTTAGATAGGTAAGAGATTCTATCCACTGTCTATCTCCGCATCTTAAAAGCTACCAATCTAAGGTATGTAATTTAATGAATAAATATTTTGCTTTCAACATAAATTCTATTCCTAGATTGAATAATTCTGAAGTTGATTTATTAGCTAATGTAGCTTCCAAACTCTTTCCTACAGAAGGCTTGTCCCTGAATGCATTCTCTGTCGAACTGTTTTTTAGGCCATCCGTTCCCGACAACATTACGAATTGGAGAGTCTTCGACGACAATCAACAAATTATCAATTTCCTGCATATGGAAGAAACTTTCCAAGGCGTGGTGATCGACGAATGCACTCATGACGACAATCTGCGTGATTTCACGGTAATACCAGATCCGAGATCTCCTGAATCTTCATCAGACATGGTAAATTCTATCCCTAAGTCTGTAGTTAGATTAGAAAAATTTTACGATCTTCAAGACAAATTCAAAAAATCGGTCAACTGTAAAACAAATAGTTCCTATTTATCGTATGAAAAAATAAACTTGGGAACTAATGACAATCCATAGTGCATTAATTTAAGGGTGGGGTGTTCTGAATAAGAAAAAGCCACATTTATTAAATTGTTTAAGGAATTCAAAGATGTTTTTGCATGGATGTATGACGACCTTAAAACTTTTGACCCTAACATCATACAACACGTCATTCCTATGAAACCCCAAACCTTACCATTTCAACAAAAGTTAAGAAAAATGTTGTTGGATCATGTTGTCATTGATACCAATGGTTTGATTGATTGATGTCAAGTGATTGATTGATGTCAAAGGATTGATTGATTGATGATTGATGTAATATAATATGTATTGTCCT
>JZKD02S1673731.1:446295-474693 GCA_000966675.3 Picea glauca
CCCCGTTTGGGTAAGTTAGTACATCAACTTCCCGGGGTCGTAACTTTTGCATACGATCTCCGTTTTAGGCGTGTGATAGCTCGTTGGAAAGGTATCATCAAGGAGATTCATTTTGAGGGATAAATCATGCCTTTGACTATAATTGAGAACCTCTATCTCAAAAAACCTTCATTTAGGCCCTCAAAATGGCCCCGGAAGTTAAAACCTGCTAAAAATAGTAAATTTCCAAAATTGCCAGAAAACTGTTTTGAGCTAGTTGGAAAAGGTGGGTGGTCACCGATATCCACCTGTATCAGATTACGAGATTCCTTCTGACTCATAGTGGAAGGAAATTGTGCATCTAGGCAAGACAAAATACAGTTTCCCAGAACCAGTAAGTAGCCTCCAGGTGTTACCAAATCAACAAGTTCGATAGAAGATCAGGGCAAGACATGTGTCGTAACAGAAGCTGAGCAGTCAAAGGAATGCACCCTTAATTTTGAAAAGTCTTTTTGTTTAATCATTGTAAATTGGTTTATATACCAAGACTATCAGTTGAAATTATTATAATCAGTTTTAGAAGATGAAACGTTTCAGTTTCATCCATTGTAATCGAATTGTATAAATACTAGGACATTTGAAAAATTTAATGTTGGAAAAAGTGAAAGAGCACCTTTTTGGTTGTTTCGAACTCTATTGTAAATTTTTGAAGCTGAATTGAATATATATGAAGAATATTTTGAAGTCTCTATGAAAATATTCTAATGGTGGTGATATGATTTTTGTCTTCCCTCATTATATGTATTTCCTATGATATTTTATTCCATTCACATTTTCGTCTATTTAAATTGGAGAGTTAAAGGCCCAGAATTTGTCTCATGACGCTCTCAGCTTAAGAAATTTAAATTGTGTATGTTTCTTCTTAGATAATTCAGAATTCATTTCCGTAATGCTATGATGCAGTTATTTTTTATCACTTTCCTCTTACCACTCTGATTAAACTCAATTTCCAACTCAGATTCATTGCTTCATTTAGCCTTTATCCTCTATAGAGTTCCATCGGTTGATCATTGTTTTCACTCAATTTCAGAATTTTGAATCCATAGCCCTGAGTGTTCCTCCCTTTCCTTTCCAACAACTTTATAAAAAAACCCAAAACAAACCAAACCTAGCCATTGATTTCCAAAGAAATATAAAGTGACACAAGAGATCCCTCTCTGAGTTGAGCAGGCTAGTGCCTAGCTCTAAAGTAGGTTGAAACAGTTACCTCTGTCGTTTGTCTTATCAGCCAGACAAAATTTACAGAGTGCTAACAGGGCACAATGAGAATGTTGTTAGTTGGAGGAGAATAGTACATGCCTCAAGATGAAGGAATCTAGCTGGCAAGGGCTATGTCAATGAGGAAAATAATATCACTATTGATACACTCAATGTTGATGCGGGGTCAACACCTTTTTGCTAGCACATTGATGACGGAAGAGGGAAACTCACCAACAAGAAGTGTATCATAGAGAGAGAGAAACCTTGTCGATACACTATGTATCGAAGAGAAAGAATGGAATATTGTCGATACATAATGTACCGATGGAAGAAAGATAAACCTTGTTGATACACCATGTATCGGTGAAGATGGAGGGAACCTCATTGATACTCCATGTATCGGTGAATGATGAAATATTAACTGACAGTGTATCGAGGGGGAAATTACTAACTCGTTGATATTGGATGTATTAGCAAAGGAAGAAGGATGTTCATCGATATAGTCTATATCGGCGAGGGAAATAATATTCTCTTTGATACACATTGTATGAGTGAAGGAAAGAGGAAGCTCACCAATATACAGTGTATTGGTAAGCCAAAGTCTTCTTTAAAATCACCAAAACATGAAAGTATGGAGAGTGATAAGAAAGACTTGGGATTTTTCATTTGCATGAGAGAGTCTGTTGGCACAAGGGAAAACCCAGGGTTCAACGCTACAACAGTGCACCAACAAAACCCTAACTACCATCCCTTTCGGCAACACCTGCAAAGGATATGAAGTCTCACCCAAGGTAGAGGTAGGGGTGGTTGCAGGACTCCAGTGTTTGCAACCTTACCCGGGACACAGATTTGTGATTCTAACACTTAACATAGCACTCAGCAGTTAACATTCATCAATATCCAGTCTTAGTTACAGCGCAGTTAAACCCTAATTACAGAGTATCACAGTATTCATTCAGATCTAAGGTATTTAAGCACTAATCATATGTACATAAGTCAAATCTAACATCCATCCATATCATTAAGCACTAATCATTAGCAGATCTATCTATCATTCATCTATATCAAAGCACTAATCAATTAAACACAGAAACACATCAATACATCGCACAAAGCAGAGTAACACATGTACGTGGTTCACCCCCACCCTGGGGCTACGTCCACCAACTCTTCTCTTATTTATTATCTGTGTTCAAGCTTCTTACAAGCACATAGCATCCAAGTCCCACTCCACAGAAGACAAAAGATCTGCACACACTCTGCCAAATCCTCCTTCTTCTAGCTAGGGTAGAGCACCAATCCTTCACACAGTCTCTTATAGTTACTTGCACTAGCCTTGCTAGCCTCAAACATTATGCACAAATCACTTACAACTCTTGATCACATAAATCAAACTCTATCACTTAGCACACTGGCCTACTAGGTCTTCTTCTTACATCGCCTAGCTACTTATTTATACATTAGAAAATAGGCCTAAGCATGGGTAAACCCATGGGCCGACATCCCCATATCCATTACATAATCCTAAATCCCAAAAAGGGCCCTAAAAGGGGCCGAGATACTGCGATATCCACTTTGTCTTGCGCTCCACCTTCAACATCCTGTCGAAGTCCCAAATAGGTCAAACATGACCAAGAATTCTCAAAACTTGGTCAAGGGCCAATAAGCCCCCAACACTCACCTGTGACTCGTCCTGAGTCACTCTGATCAGATTAGTTCTTCTTCAAAATCCTCAAGCTTGGCTCAAGCTTCTTCAACTTGTTGTTGTTCCATGGCCTCTTATTCAACGAACTCCTGGATAACAACTCCGTTGACAGGTTCCTCTAGGCTTTGTTTTGCTGCAGTGACAACTTGCTCCATTTCTGCTCCTTGGCCTTCGATATCTGTGAATAGCTGGCAAGCCTCATCCTATATAGGTTGGAGCCTCTCAGTCACTTCCATGACTCTGCTCTGAATGGCATTGACCTGCTATTGAGCACTGCGTTGTTCTTGGGATCGATTCATTCTTTCAACAACTGACATGGGCTTCAACTTCACCTGTATTATTTTTGCTTGATACTTCGCCTCTTGGAGCTGTGACTCCTATTATCACTCCAATAAAATCTTTGAGGTTGTGGGTCAAATATGCTTGGTAGCTTAAGGTAAACTTGTTTTTGTATTTTGTATGTGTGGATCAATGGGATAACTCAATTACAGTATGGTATTCAGACAGTCAAAATGAGAATCAAATGAACCAGTGTTGTCAAGGAGAAATAATCAGATGATAGCTTTTAAATGGGTGAGAAAACAATGCTTATAAACCAGATACCAATGTAAGGTTTAATAAACAATGATAAGAAACTATTAATCAAGTTATGAGCTAACCAATGAGATGACAGTCATTTTGTAGCTGAAACAACTTGAATAAGAGTACAGAAGGAAAGATGAGAATCTGACATCAATAGAGAGAGAAAACTATGATTTGTATTATCATATCAAAAGTTTGTTTACAATATAGTATTTCCTGTATCCAAAATCGAACCCAGGCATGTGAAAAATATAGGCATTTATAGCCTTTACAACAAGTCTTAGATCCTGGAAAACTGGATCTAGATTTCTAAATATAGAAAACAGAGTACAAAACTAATACAATAAGATAACTAAATCTAGTTCCTTTAGATCGAACTGTCTTCAAAAATTGTCTCTGACATCTGGTCTTCTTCATTTTTTGTGTCTCTGATGTGTCGATGAAGGGAAAGACACATGTCTTTAGTAATTGAAATCTTTCACCAGCTATGAGCAGAGTCTTAGCTGACCATGTGAGCATTTACCTCATATATCTCCACAAAATATTGAAACCAAATACTTCAAAATTTGGTGATTAATTATTTGCTATCATCTTATACTTTAAATGACCCAAAAATTTCTTTGTCTGAGCTCAAAATATTCAAAATTCCTTCTCTGCGGTTTCTCCGACTTTTCCACCTTAGAATTTGCTAATTAGCCAGTGAAAGATCTGCTTTTCAACGACTAATTGGTTGTAACTACACCTCATGTGCCAGTGAAAGTTCTGTTTTAATCGAAAGGAAAACCTTTCGTGATCAAAATCAAAATCATTGTTTATATTAGTCTTCAGCTAAGTTTTCAATTGTCTCTGCTAATAGTTTCGAAGGGGTAGAAGCAGCCAGCTTTGCTTTCAAGCTTTTATTTTTTGATTTTTAAGCATCTAGTTATTCTCCAAAGCCTGTTTCTTCATCATCATAATTTTGAATTCTTAATCAAGAGTGTCCATTCTGGAGTGTTTGTCATTTTTGTATCAAATCAATGGCAACCCTCGTTTCCATTCTTTTAAGAAAGAAAAACAGAGTATAGGCTAGATGTAGAGCCCAGATACTTGTAGGATTCTTTAACTGATGATGACTTGTTATGTTGATACTCTGACAGTTGTAGTTCATATTTTTTCTTAAAAAAATGTATTGTTCCAGTTGTTCCAATATCTACAACTGAGCAATAAACTCCAGCACTGCACAAATTTATTTCGAAATAGAAAACAATACAAAACCTGTAGAGATATCATCTTCTTCAATACCAACAATGTTGAACAATACAACAACTCCATATTGGAAGACTACCATGTAATGAAAATTGTTCCAAGACTCGTTGCTCTCTTAAATGTCATTTATGCAGAAGAAGAGTACTTAGTAGTTTTATTAAAACAATGGGTGCTCTCATTGGGTGATGGAGTCTAGTACAATCTCAGTGCATATGACATACCATAGTTATTTAGAAGGATCATTTAGACTAGAGTTGTGACACTTAACTTGGCATTATTCATGATGCTGTCAATTGTGAGCATACTAGAAATTAGCAAACACCTTTGTTAGAAAAATTTCTATGATGTTTTATATGTATGAAGAAGGTCGAAGATTTCAAGATATACAAGAAGCTATCTTCTTTCTGAAATCAAAGATTTCTATATTCAAAACCTGGAAATCACCAATGCAATCTAATTCATTTTGAACAGCAGCAAAGTTTTGGTAAAAAATCATCTGAAAAAAGAAAAATCCTTCCTGCCTTATAACCATGTAACGCCATAACCAATCTTTAAAATCTTGGTATAAAAGTGTTGAAACCCTTTGAACCTGCAAGATCTTGGCATTTCGTTCTATTTACTCAGAGCAATAAACTTCAATCGTTGTAGATTTAACTGGAAAATGGCATAAAGATTCTTTGCTCTATGTGTTCTTTTGAAAACCTGTATCTTTCAATTCGATGTTTGACCTGTCAAAAACTCCAACACGCAGCTATACTGCACATGCATTCTTTGCTTGCAAAATCGGGCATATGTATCATCGATTTAGCTTGGTGCAAGAGACCAGCGATCTCAGGTACTTCACAGAGGCAAATGAAATTTTGAAGCTCGGTGCTAGGTTGATATGGAGTATGACTTGTCTTGAATTGAGGTTTGACTTGTGGCTACTCAATCTTAACCTG
The DNA here is from genome assembly GCA_000966675.3 of Picea glauca. Classification (NCBI taxonomy): domain Eukaryota; kingdom Viridiplantae; phylum Streptophyta; class Pinopsida; order Pinales; family Pinaceae; genus Picea; species Picea glauca. The sequence goes on from JZKD02S1673731.1 coordinate 452,008, forward strand.
TGGCTTCACTTATAGCTTTGAAGTTACATGCACAGCTAGCACATGTAGGTAAGACTTGTGGCTTGGATTTTGACATATAACCTTGACTCATGGATTGTGATATGACTAATGACTTGGTGCGCTAGGCTAAGGATAGATGGTTATCGCTTGAATCATGGCTTAAAATTTTCTCTTAGTTTATGACTTGGCTGATAGACTAGAGTACATGTAGTGTGATGACTTAGGATGTGGCTTCAACCTTAGACTTAGCATGAGAATTAGGTATGTAATTTTGATGTGGCTTTGTATGGATTTACGTTGTGACATGTGGACCAAAAATTTGGCTAAATGCGCTTGATATGTAAATTTTTGGCATTCTCACCATTCTCCAACATTTGGTGCATATTACCCTGATTTAGGGTTTTTGGAGAAGAAATAACAATTTATTTGTATTTGTGTATTGCAGGTCCAAAGGGTAAAACTGAAATATTTCTCGGCAAAAGTGGTCAAATAAGCTTTTTCAAGACTCAATGAAATACATGAGGATCATGGAATAATCAAACGTTCAAAGGAGTTTGACAATTTAAGCATAAATATGTAAAGATGCTCTTCAAAATATACTGGTAATTTTGAGAGCTAACAACTCCAGTGTCTTCAGTTCTGGATTTTCAGTGAGTTGCTCATACGTCTCGTCACTACGATCACTCAATTGCTTGCATTCCATGTAAAGGGCCTTTATTCTCTCAACTGTGCCTTGAGAAGTTGCATCTCTTTGATCCCTTACATCCTTTGGAGTGTGGGGCATTGCGCAGAGCTCTAAGTCTTATATTATTTGTTGTAGCTGTTGGATAGCTTCAACGAGCTACTCGACTTGATTCTTGACTCGGTATTTTTCCTGTGGTTCTAATCCTATCACAGAGTGGATTTCTTTGTTGACTGCTTCTTTCACTTCGAGTTGCTCTGCGAGGAAATTTTCTTTTTCTTGTTGCATCTGTGTTTTCTCCTCTTCCAATTTTGCATGGAGGGAAACCTTCTCCTGTTCTGCAACTCTGTGTTGTTATAATATTATGCCTTGCACTTGCTTCAAGGCTTAGGTGGCTTGTTCTATTTCTTCTTGTTCTTGACAAAGGCGAGCTTCAGTTGCATCTACTAGTCGGTAGAGTTGGGCTGGCTCATCTCCCAACTTTGGTTCTCCTGATGGCAGGGGCGTAGTGGAAACTGCGCGGCTAGACTGAAGGGCCTATTGTACCCCTCGAAGTTTGACCTCAATTATATCGTACATTTCCTCCTACTTAGCTTCTTGTTTCTCCACGATTTCCAGTGAAGCATCATTTAGGGCGGCTATGATGAAGTCAAAATCATCGGTAGTGAGTACAATCTTCATCTTGGTCATGGTGGCTCTCGATTTCTTCTGGGAAGAAGGTTTTGGGGGAGAAACCTTCCTCTTCTTCAGGGGATTGGTCTCATCTCTAGGTGGTGTTACTTCACCTTAATTATGTTCAGATTTGTTTCCATTTATCTCTTCTACTTCATCATCACCCCCTTTGGTCAGGTGATACTGAAGCAATCTTTCCTGAGGCACTGCTTAAGTCTTGGACCTCTTTAGTCTTCTTCCTTCTGTTGGTTTCGGGTGTGTTCTGTTCTTTGTGGGTGGCCTCTGGGATATTAGGGTCAGACATCTCTGCAGGGTCAACGGGGATAAGGAGGTCTGTGGACCAGTCCTTAGTGATCTCCTCAAGGTCCTCTTCCATGAGATTATAGTACGACTGAAGCTGCTCCTTATGTTCATCGGCTGGCGTTGTAATGTAGATGAAGTGTCAATCTACGCATAACTTCATTAGGGGTCAGAACCTCTGTAGGGTATTCAGAGTCATGCAAGGTTCAACTTCGGTGGCTCTCTTCAGCTAAAGGTAATATGTGTGAAAAGAAAAATTTGACTGTCATTGTTTACTCATATCACTCGAGTACCAGAGCGTAGTGAACTTCACAACAAGCAGCTCGAATGGCTCGATGTTTGAGAAGGTCGCACCTTCTGACATTTCCCAAGAAAAAAATGTGATGAGGATCAAGAGCCAACTAAAATGGAATTCATAGCCTTGATCCTGTGCTTCGTGGCAGTCCAGTTCAAGCTGATTAAATAGGTACTTCACCCAGTTCATCTCTATACCTTCTATGAACTTCCCTGTGAGGTCAACGACAAAGCCTGTGACCTGCGTAGGTCTGTTCTTCCTTACTAACTTTCTGACATTAACTGGTAGGCTAGGCGCACTGCGCCATTCTGGATGTTAGATGTTAGAATATGAATGAAAGTGCTCATTTTACCATTGACAATATTGCTATTGTCACCCAACCATAGGCCGAAACCACCCTCCGAGCACCTTAACCCTGGCAGAGAATCACTCTGGAAGAAAACCCTAGGCTAGATAGCCAAACAAAGGGTAGCGCACCTTTTCCCAAGGATAACACACCAACAAGAGTTGATCAGATAGTCCAAACCCTAACCAAGAGATAGTTCAATCCAAATGTGATCTGCTAGCTATAGCAATTGCAATGGCATCTCTTCTAGTTGACTTCTAGTTCAGTATATATTATTTCTTCTAGTTGACTTCTTCTCTTGGAGTCTAATAGCCTAATACAAGTTATCTTCTTGAGCCGACATGTCTTCTAGGGTTATTAGCCAACTGATTAGGGTTTCTTCTTGCTTCTCGAAATATTCCATTCTTGTCAGGTTTACACGTGGAGGTAAATACGCCCCGTAGCTATCATAATATTAACACTCCCTCCTAGCTAGGGAGGTATTATAGGCAATGGTCTTGAGCACAAACATAGCATTCACCTGATAGCATCAACATAGTTGTATAGACTATCTCATGACTAGATCATGAGCACAATCATCACCATCAGTGTCATCAACTGCATCATCTCTTGGAACCATACTCTATCTGATTAATCAGACATGATGCTCACTCCACAGAGTGACACATGATCTATTCTTCTAATCTAGAAGATTAAATGTTCTGAACCATTTTCCATCTGGGAAATATCTATCCTTTGATCAATCATCTAGCTACTAATCATTTCCAAAACTGTTGATAGTCTTCAAGGCAATCATCTTGATACAACATCTCTGTTATAGAAAATCTTCACCACACTTCTGCTATGCACTGGAGGTTCTCCACCAAGTTATCTTATTCCAGCGACATACAAGGGTCTCTTTCTAGTATGCTTCAAAGTCTTGATTTTTATCTTCATGCGCTCTTTGTTCAATTGCTCCAGAGAACAGTCTTTGCATTCATATGATGTAGAACTCCAACCCATGGATATTGCAGATGATATAAAGACTCATGTAAAGGTATCTCTGATTTATTGGAACAAGTAATCATCATAGTCTTCTCCCTCCATCTGGGAGAACCTCTAGTTCTGGATCTTGCAATGCTTTCATATATACATTGTTCTTCATCACAACTTCCAGTTCCTTTGCTTGATTTATTTTATTGAGTTCATATCAGGTTGGTGATCTTGTGATTCTTAATACAGTGACTGGTTGTTCTAGCTTCTCTTTCTTTCTTGGAATCTTCATGTTCTTCCTGATGTTTTTCTTTAGCTCTTGGGTTCATGGAGTTTCTTATATATCCCATGCCCTAAAGATTTAATTTCTTCCTTTCATTATAGGATCACGGATGTGGATGGACAACTAGGGATACTTTAAGGCTTCTCTTTGAAGAAGACTTCTTCTAAGGTCAAACTGAACACGTATTGCCTTTCATGGCTACTACCATGGATATATACTTCATCATCTTCAATGGATCATAGGATTAGCTCCCTCCTAATCCTTGCTTCATGTATGAGTGCATATAATTGGCTCCCCCCATCTAACAGAGTCCACACTTCTGTTTGCATCCTTATTGTCTTCTGCAATATATAATCGGCTCCCTTCGTCTAACAGAGTCCACGCTTCTGTCTTATTGTCTTCTGCAAAATGTCATAAGTCTTTCTCCAATTTCCTCTTGATTGATGACTTCTTTCTTCCTTTGCTTCTTCTAAGTCTCTTCATGATTGATTCTGATTTCGACTTATCTTGTAATAGCTTCCACATGATTTGTTTGATGTATTTCATCCTTTCATGTGTATTATCTAACTTGTATAATGATAGCAATCCTTATCCTGTTGTTCTTCCATAGGTATAGTTTCTCTTTGAACATATTATCTTCTAGGAAAATAGATATGACAGATATGTACAAAAAAACATGGTATGTACAAGAACTATGAAGAGTATTGTTACCTTGTCTTAGAAGAAGAAGTTTGTCTTGTTCTTCTTGTCTTTCTTTGAGGGTTCCATTTCTTCGACAACTGATGCTTCATGTGTTTCCTTTCTTTTCTTTATGTCGGGACAATGATTCTTGTAGTGACCATACTTTCGACAATTGAAGCATTGTATTTCTGAAATATCTTTCTCTTGATTTGGCTTCCTCCTTGAACCAAGCTTCCTTTTATTCCTGAAATTATTGAATCTTTTTGTGAAGGCTTGATCATCGTACTTCTTTTGGGGTTTCTCTTTTGCACTGATCCTGGATTCTTCTTGAGCACAACAAGTCCAAAGTTCTTCAAATGTAGGATACTCCTCCCTTGTGTTCATGCTTGTGGCAAATGCATCCCATGTCTTGGGAAGACCATTGAGTACTATGTTTACCAATTCCTTCTATGAAATGATTTCTTCAATATCTTGTATTTTATATATTAACTGGGAGATCCTCACAAAGTATGATGTTATGCTATCATCATCATTCATATTCATGTCGCAGAGCTAATTCTTTAAACTCATTATTTGTCCAATGTTTCTAACTGAGAAGAGGTTTGTTAGGGAATCGTACATCTTCTTCGATGAGTCAAGATGGGAGATGTAGGGTATCAAGTGGTATTTTATAGAGTACACTATGATAATCATGGCATTGCAACACTTTATTCTTGGCAAGGATGAGGTCAATCCTTGTGTTCCACACTCTGAAGTTAGAATCTCCATATAACTTGTTTTTTGACTTCATAGAGTAAGTCATGGCTGCTTTGACTTGGTCAACCCTAGATCTGACCAAAAACTCAAACTTGACATCTTGGCTTGCTGAGAGTATCAGGAGATGCGCTAGGCTAGGGCACACTGATCTATCCAAAAATTAGGTCAATCCCTTCACTTAAGGTGCCTCAATGAGAGGATTAGGGTTTCTACAACTGCACCTTCTAGTAACCCTAGTGACAATGCTATGGTGACTGCTCCTGCTAGAAACCCTAGTGGCAGTTCTTCAACAAGCTTAATATCCTTATGGCTATGTTTCCTTCTAGTAGTTAGACTGAATGAAGGAGGTGTGGGCCCATAACCTGTTAGAATATGAATGAAAGTACTCATTTTACCATTGACAATATCACTATTGTCACCCAACCATAGGCTGAAGCCACCCTCTGAGCACATTAACCTTGACAGAGAATCACTCTGGAGGAAAACCCTAGGCTAGATAGACAAACAAAGGGTAGCGCACCTTTCCCCAAGGATAGCGCACCAACAAGAGCTAATTCGATAGTCCAAACCCTAACCAAGAGATAGTCCAAGCCAAACGTGATCTGCTAGCTACAGCAGCTGTAATGACATCTCTCCTCCAAACCTGTGCACAAAAAATGGGCACTGCAGTGCGCACAAGTGCTTCTCTACAATTCTGAGACTGCCTGCCAGAATGAAGACTGGCCTCCTATATTTATAGTAATTATGGCTAACTACCTGGCTCGACTTCTCATTCTAGGTATCTGTCTGTTCAGTATATATTATTTCTTCTGGCCAACTTCTTCTCTTGGAGGCTAATAACCTAATACAAGTTATCATCTTGAGTCGACATGTCTTCTAGGGTTATTAGCCAACTCATTAGGGTTTCTTATTGCTTATCGAAATATTCCATTCTCATCAGGTTTACACGTGGAGGTAAATACCTCCTGCAGATACCATAATATCAATAGAGGCTACCTTGTAGCCTCACATCCCCTTTTCAACATTGTCGTATGTGTCTTTGATCTTCTATGCTAGTGCACGATCTGTGGCCTTTCCTGGATATAAGTCTTGTGGATCAGGTCCTTGCATACGTAATCCTTTGATCCTATGGATCAACATCGGATCGATTGTGATACAGTGGTCTAGCCATAAGTAGCCGCCATGGTAACATGAAAGGAGTAGCTTGACATAGGCGTTGAATTCTTGGTGCATTCCAAAGTGTGGAATTTTCATTACGTTTAACAGGGTAGACTATGCGAGGTTCATCATCCACGGCTGGGGGATTATATTCAAAGTCTTCCCCTTCGTCCTGGTTAAGTATTTATACGGAGTGAGGATGCTATGGTTCTTGTGATCTCTGAGGTTGAAGTCGTTGAACTTCAATGTTGCGATCTTGTCCTACTGTGCTCTTACTGTGCGTATCCCCTTTGGGAGGTACGCAGTAACCATGGTGTACTTAAAATCTCTTGGCACACTGTCTCGACTCACCACGTCGGCTAGAGGCAGGATGTAATCAGGCAATATGGTCAGGATCATCTTCGCATTTGCTAGGTCATCTCTGTGCTTTGGTTCTATTTTATATGACGACTTGGGATGGTCTGGATCCACGAGCAGTCGATGGAGAGGCTTACACTCCTCTCATCGAGGATGCTTGAATACTTGTAGACATTACTCTCCTGGCCATGAGATCGATGAGAACTTCTTCCATGATTTTTTCCACGACGATGAGCTCGTCTGACATACATGATTAGATCGGATGGATGAATGAGTGTGCAAAACAATAGAACTGGTGTCAATATTAATAATCATAGTGCGGGAGAAATGAGTTCTCTCCGATACAATTCGCAAAAGTGTTCTCGGTGCAACAGTCGACAGAATAAGTAGATAGAAACGTAATGGATCTTTCCAATGGACAAGAGACCTTCATTAATTCATTTATGTTCATTATGGCATGGTCCCAATGGTCTAGTGGAGATCTTTCTGACCATAAATTCCTTTCTACCCATTTGGCGTATCGATCTAACTGTTATATTGTTCCCAATGACTATATTTCTTCTCCATGGGGAAGTACCATGTGACGTTGTTCTGATATCCCAACAAAGTTCCTATTTTACAAATTTTTTCTTTGCGAAGTTCCCTCTGGAACCTTCTATAAATTTTTTATCTTTGCTCTCTTCTTGCTGAGCTTTCGAGCCTTCTTTTCGGTGAGCTTCATCTTGTTATTCCTCTTTCCATTCTGATTCTTGTCTTCTTTTGGCATAGTAACTTCGTGTTGTTGAGATTCTTTCCTAAGATTCAAGGGTAATACTTCTTCTCTATATGGGGTAGATTCTCTACTCTCCTGTACCTCATGTGTCCTTCCAACTTTGACATCCAAGTCTTTGGTCCTAATTAGCTTCGATCTGTTCTCTTGTTCTTCAATCAACTGCGTGATCCTCCTAGTCATGAAATCTTTTAATTCTTTCTTTTTCTTCTCTAAGACTTCTTCTTATTTCATTCTAGTCTGGTCCTTCTCAATCCAAGGTTTTCCTAGTAACATAGTAAATGGAGTGATGTTCTCAATAAATTTAACAACCTCAAAATCTTCCTCTATGGAAGTTCCATGAGCTCATATATATCTGGGTAAGTCTTCCACATAGGGTTACCAATTTTCCTCTGAATAATCCTATTCCTCCCAATGAAGGAATCATAGCAGGCTCTCCTAAAAGTTCCCAATTTCTTTTTGTCATGATATTCACATGTGTTTCCTCATTCAAAACACAGTCAATGTCAAAGTATCCTATTCTTTATTCAATGCACTCTTTTTCTTTGAAGATATCTGATAAGTTGATATGTCAGTGGTCATTCAGGGTTTCTTTCATCTGTAGCAACACTTTTTCTTATTCTTTCTGGGGTTCTTCCATAATATTAGTTTATGGATCTGCCTTAGGGTTTTCTTGGTTCATATTCATTCTTTCAACCTTAGCAATCATTCTAGGGCAATCCAATACTTCATGGTCCATAGCTCTACAACAAAGAAAACTGGATCTTCTACCAGGGCATTCCTTAGCCAGATGTCCCGGTCTTCTTCAACTATAACAAAGGGTTAATCCTCATTTTCTTTTAAATGATCCCCAACCTTTCTTGTATTGTGCGCTAGGATCATGGTAGCTAACCTGTAACAAATTATTTCTAGGGTCCTACATCCATTTGTTAGTCCAAACATTCTCTTTATGCATAGGTATAACAGATCTTTCATTATTATTATCAGATCTACTTATATCAAATCTTCTTTCTTCTATCAGTGCCCTAGTTTTCAAGCTAGGACAAATCTTATCAAACATACCTAGATCCATAATTTAGAAACAAAAATTTCCACTAATCTTATCTTCAACAGAGCACACAGCTTCCAGATCTAAAAAATTTCACTATTATTACCTCTATCAAAGCACAAAGCGTTTAGATATTACCTCTTTTCTTCAGATCAGACTTATTTTCTTAGCACAGAGCTTCACGGATCAAGTAGAATATTGCACAGATCTTTCACAATTTCAGGTCAGATCTTCGCACAAAGCTTCTTTTTCCTCAGTTCCCAACAATCACAGTTTCAGGTCGGATCTTTGCACAAAGCTTCTTCTTCCTCAATTCTCAACAATCATAGTTTCAGGTCCTGGCAACGTAACCATTTGTTGGCAGAGGGGCAAAACCAGGGTTCAACACTAAACCAATGCACCAACAAAACCCTAACTATCGGCCCTTTCGGCAACACCTGCGAAGCAGATGAAGTCTCACCCGAGGTAGAGGCAGGGGTGGTTGCAAGACTCCAGTGTTTGCAACCTTAGCTGGGACATAGATCTGTGATTCTAACACTTAACAGAGCACTCAACAGTTAACATTCATCAATATCCAGTCTTAGTTACAACACAGTTAAACCCTAATTACAGAGTATCATAGTATTCATTCATATCTAAGGTATTTAAGCACTAAGAATATGTACATAATTCATATCTAACATCCATCCTTATCATTAAGCACTAAGCATCAATAGATCTATCTATCATTCATCTATATCAAAGCACTAAGAAAGTAAACACAAAAACACATCAATACATCGCACAAAGAAGAGCAACACAACATGTACGTGGCTCACCCCCACCCTAGGGCTATGTCCACCAACTCTTCTCTTCTTTATTATATTTGGTCAAGCTTATTATAGGAATATAGCATCCAAGTCCCACTCCGCAGAAGACAGGAGATCTGTGCACACTCCGCCAGGTCCTCCTTCTTCTAGCTAGGGTACAACACCAAGCCTTCACATAGTCTCTTGCAGTTACTTGCACTAGCCTTGCAAGCCTCACACAGTATGCACAAATAAATTACAACTCTTGATCACATAGATCAAACTCTAGCACTTAGCACATTAGCCTACTAGGTCTTCTTCTTACATCGCCTAGCTACTTATTTATACATTACAAAATAGGCCTAAGCATGGGTAAACCCATGGGCGGACATCCCCATACCCATTACATAATCCTGAATCCCAAAACGTTCCCTAAAAGGGGCTGAGATCCTGCGATCTCTGCTTCATCTTGCGCTCCGCCTTCGACATCCTCTCGAAGTCCCAAAATTAGGTCAAACATGACCAAGAATCCTCAAAACATGGTCAAGGGCCAACAGAGTCTGAGAGGATTTCCAGTAGAAATGTTTAGTATGGGGGTTCAATTTATTTTCTTGGGGAAAAGGTAAAATAAGAAATTAGGGAGAGTGTTATGATGGAAAAACACATGTATAGATTTGTATGTGAGTGGAAGGACAGAAGAAAAAAATTTTAATTGAAAAAATACAAATTCAAATCTACACAATTAAATTTTGCGGATGGTTTTCTTTAATGCGAAGGAAAAAACAAGGGTCACTCTTAGGTTCCTCTCATAATATAGCACACAGACTTGATCCTATGCAATTCCCTCTTTGGCTTGCATTTCCTCCTTCGCAAGCCACTTGAATTTCTCCAAGATACCGTCCTTGTCATTCCTATAACCATAATAATTGGCATCAATTTGCTTGTAAATTATCGCATACCTAGAGCTCCTCTAGTTCTTTGCCTCGTGGGGTTTATTGAATAACTCTTTGACGTCGGGAAGGAATTTTGTAGTCCTGAAGTTGATCCGGATTATTTTGAGAATGAAATGAGACAAAAGGCAAAATAGAGAAGATAACACATAAATATAGTGAAATCCAACTTCTATTAATGAATAAGATAGAAAAAAATTGTAGAACACAAATTCACAGAATGGGGTAGCTTATCTCTTAAAAGAAATAGATGTTGGCTACGCTTCATTCGCAACAAGATTTACATAATGCTCCATTGCATGCATAAAGAACCTCCTTCACCTCAATTGTATATGAGAAAGTGAGAGGAGAACAATTCCCATGATGCATGTGCGATAAATTGGTCTAAGTTTATAAAATTTCATAAGCATGTAAAACATTAGGACTTCCCGAGCAATCACCCATCCCAATACTACTCTAGCCTGAGTGTAGTTAACTGCGGAGCTCTAATGGGTTTAAGTGCATTAACGCTATGTTGTAGGCATGTACATAATACCACTAGGAAATCATCACATGATGTCTTTAACTAAAAAATGAAGATGACATTACATTCCATTCCCCATCAAAAGGGTGAATATCATGGTTTATCAAAACCATAGGCTCGAAATGTTGATTCAGTGGAAAAGGTGGATGGCTCTTTCTGGTGGCATCGGGTGTTGGACACAGTGGTACGATATTGTCATTGATGTCAACAGGGTGCAAAATAATCCAGTATAAACCCAAAACTTAGAAGGGAGGACATTAATTGAAGCTCAGAAGGGAGAGTGCGTTGCATAAACGCTATCAGGATTGAAATCCCCATAACAAAAATCCAAAAGAATCAGGGAAGAATCCTATCCATTGATATAATTCTTGGGAAAATCTTGGACCATCAAATCACAGTAAAGGAAAGGAGACGGTCAACTTTGATGCAGACCACTCTGGAAAAAAGAAGCCAAGAATAGGTAAGTTTACCTAACGGTCGAAGCCCTGAAGTCACAAACTGTCGTCAACTGTTGATCTGGAGTGAAAACATTAGAATCATCAGATCACAGTAAAGGAAAGGAAATGGTCAACTACTATGTTTAACACTCTAGCAAAAAGAGTTCTAAAACATGTAAGTTCACCAGAAGGTCGGAGCCCCGAATTCCCGAAGTGAATGAGGGCCATTAGATATGGGCAATGCATGGTTATCGTTGGATGCAGATAGGTGGGTCCAATGGTGGTCAACTTCGGCACTGACCACTTCGACGAAAAGGGGTATAAAACAAGTAAGTTCACTCGAAGGCCAGAGCCCTAAAGTCCTAAAGTGAATGAGAGTCGTTGGATCAGGAATTCAAGTGAAAACTAGACCATCTGATATATGATCCAAAGGGAAAAGACTTATGACACTTCAGTAGATCCACGTCAGCAAGGACATGTGGCACAATCAGATGGTGACAAGTGTCAAGGTCCAGTTGGCACTTTATGTATACGTAAGTCACGAATCTAGGTGACATGTGGAAACCACTCAGCCAATGCCACATCAACAGTGATTTTAGAAAGCTACATCACTATGGGAGTATGTCCTTCAGGGATATCCAATTCCTCATACCAACAACTACCTAAAGCGTCGAAGGGAGAAGTCGTGAACTAATACTGGTCATTGATTTAAAATCCTCCAGGTTCTCTCATGACCGTTAGATCAAGCATAGTGGAAGGATAGAGTAAGCATGAGATTTTAACCGACAACAAACAATCATCGTCGTGTTATGAATTATTCAATTGGTAAGCCTTTAGAGGGATTGAACTACTTCATAGTTCGAGTAGCCCAAAGTCTCGGAGTCACGAATAGCCGAATACCTAAAGAATGGGAGAGACTTTGTGCCTAATCCCATGGTCCTAGCTCATGGACATGTGAAAGTTATTAATCAAGGAAGTGATGATAAGCACTCCAGAAAAATTTTCTCCGGAATAATTAAAAGATTGCAAAGGGTGGAGTCCCAAAACGCCAAAATATCGAACTGAATGAGAACCGTCAATATCAACGTGCAATTAAAACGTAACCATTGAACTTGACAAGTGATTGAACACTTGTTTGGCTTAGCACCTGGTCACCGGCTATGGTCATATGGAATAGAGGTATCGAAGTGTTTCTGTGTGAAATTTAACACACAAAACAAGAAAGTTTTCTCGGTCAAGAAGGAATGTTGAACTGAATAGGATCTGGACTTTGTCCTGATTTATCTTAAGTAATACAATACTTGCAATGCATTAAAAATCCAATCAAAAATCTTACATATGATCAACATAAATTGAGAATGAAATAAAGAGGCATGGGATTGAGTTAAAAATGAAATTGATCCATATCAATGATCGATTTATGAAAAACACTCTCACTAAATTGAAAACCCTTCAGGATAATGTTTGAATAATAATAGAGAAAAAAAAATGTTATTATTGTTAATTTAAATGAAGAGGTGTGATGGTACAAACAAAGGGACACAATGCTTCATATCTCACACCAGTTGGAAGACTATATAAGAAACAAGGAATGGTGAAGAAGAAGTGTCTCTACAGTCCAGATCAGAAGATCAAAGTAGAAGTAGAGACCAAGAAGATGAACAAATGATACTTATGTAGTGAGGGTGGATAAGAGGAGAAAGGAAGGATTCATATCCTTTATTATATAAGGGAGTTGGTGCTTCCTCGGGTTGGTTCCCTAAAGACAAGGGAGTTGGTGCTTTCTAGGGTTGATTCCATAAAGACAAGGGAGTTGGTGCTTCCTAGGGTTGGTGCCCCGAAGAAGGGGATTTGTGTCTCCTAGATTTGGTGCTCTAAAAAGGATTGGTGTCCTTCACTATTATTTATAAAACCTTGTAATTCTTGTTAATTATAATTATATAATTGATTTTACATACAAATCCATTATTGATCTATTGCGGTAATTAATAAAATATCAAAGTAATCACTAATTGTTGAAAAAAAGGGTAATATTGATTCACCCCCCCTCTCAGTATTTCCAGCAATTGGTATCAGAGTGAATGCCTTCAACACGGTCTAATAACTGGAAGGTAGATCCTGAAAGAAATGGATAAGCAAGAGGGAATGTCTTCCAACAAAGCACCAATGTTCAATGGAGGTGCCTATTCTCTCTGGAAAATAAGAATGAAAAGATTATTGTTGGCTCTTGGTTTTGATGTTTGACAATCTGTTGTAGATTGTTACACTGCACTAGCCAATCCACCCACCGATACTACAGGAAAGAAAAGATGCAATGACAACTCGAGAGTAGTTAATGCCATTATAGGAGGATTAACAAATTATATATGTGTGAATGTTATGCATTGTAAGTCATCTAAGGAAATTTGGGACAAATTGGAAGTTGTATATGAAGGAGATAGAAAAGTCAAAGAAGACAAACTACAAACTTATAGAACTCAGTTTGAAAATTTGAAAATGAAAGAAGAAGAGAACATTGTTGAATACTTTCATAGGGTAGATGAGGTAGTTAATTCAATTAGAGAAGTAGGAGAAGAACTTACTGATAAACCTATTGTAAAAAATATATTAAGGTCATTACTTATGAGATATGATGCCAATATTTCTACAATTGAAGATAGGCCAGAACTTGACAAACTCACAATAGATTAGCTTCATGGAATTTTTACAGTATATGAGATGAGAACAGGGAACGAAAAAGCAACAAAAAGAGAAACAACATTTAAAGCATCTAAAACAAAGATGAGGCAAGAGAAAAAGACCAATGAGGAGTTACCAGATATATCTGATGAAGAAACTTCCAACTTCATAAAGAAACTCAAGAAAGGGACTGGGAAATACAAAGGAAATATTCCTTTAATATGTTTCAACTGTGGAAAAATTGGACACTTTACAAAATATGTCCCTATCCTAAGAAGGAGGAAATTGATGATGAAAGAACCTTCAAAAATCCGAAGAAAAGAAAAAATAATCATAAAAACATGTTCTACAAGAAAAAGAAAACATTATTTACCCAAGAAGACAGTAGCTCATCGGAAGAAAATGAAGAAGAGGGGCCAGAGCTTCTATTTATGGGAATAAAAACTCAATATGAAAATCATTCATAAGATGAAGAAGAAGTGAACTTCGAAGAAGAATTCCTTCGTGTAATTGATGAACTAAGCAAAACTAAAAAACAAAACAGGTTACTAAGGGAAGAGCTTCTAGAGATTGAAGAAGTTACTAAATCAAGAGAGAAGGAAGTTTCCAAAAACATCGGTGAGTCGGAAAAATTGATTATTAAGTTAAAAACTCAGCTCCAACAAACCAAAAGAAAATAATAAATACTGAATAAAGAATTCAGTGAAAAACAACAAATGTGTAAGATATTGGAGGATGAAATAGTTCAACTAAAAGAGAAACTAGAAAAATAAGATATTAAGTCTAAATTTGAAAACAACTCAAAAATCTTGAATAACATTCTTAGCAGTCAGAGATCATCAGATGATAAGACAAGACTAGGATATCATCCCTCTACAGAACAAGAAAATGACAAAATCAATTATGCAAATGTTCTTAAGAAACCCATAAATAGAAAATAAAACAAAACAAGAACAATACCATTTGAAACTATCCCAATTAAATAGAAAGATACACCTTCTACTAATGAAAACGATAACTAAAAGAATAGAATCATCAAAAGGAATCCCTCCAACATGAATCAATATATCTTCCTTCGTTATTGCTATTCCTACAAAATTTTTGGACATAAAGCAATACACTGTAAATCTTATATAGAGTACAATCCAAGAAATGTTCAAAGATATGGAAATAATAAGGATAATGAAAAAAAAACTATAACTCTTTCTCTCCCTTACAAGACTACAATTTTGAATGTTACAAATGCAACAACTATGGTCATAAAGCTAGTGAATGTAGATTGCCAAAATATGATAAAAGGATAAATATTCTCAATAATCAAAAAGTATGGAAGAAAAAGAAAACAGAGTGCAATGTAGCCTTATATGCGAGAAATCAAGGATGTCATTGGTATATAGACAATGGATGTTCCAAACACATGACTGTAGATCAAAAAACATTTCTCAAGTTACACAAGAAAGGAAAAGGAAAAGTAACTTTTGGAGATAATATGTCAGCCAAAATACCGGGAAAAGGCACTGTCAGTTTAAGAAATAATAAAACCAAAGTAGAAGGTGTACTTCTGGTAGAAAATCTCAAACCTAATCTACTAAGTGTAAGTCAGACATGTGATCATGATCACATACTTACTTTTGATTCTCAGAAATCTGAGATCAGAAAAAAGGACACTGGAAAGCTAGTGGCAGTTGCACCAAGAACATCTAGCAATGTGTACATCCTTAATATAGATGAAGAAGAAAAATGTTGTTTAAGCCAAGTAGATGAAAGTTGGCTATAGCATAGAAGGTTGGGATATTAAATCTTTGACAACTTAATCAAAGCCAATGATAAAGATACAATTAGGGACTTGCCAAAAGTGATTAAGCCTTTAGATTCTATTTGTAAACATTGTCAAATAGGAAAGCAAACCAGAGTTAGGTTCAAAACAAAAGAGAATTCCACAACAAAACCATTAGAAATTATTCACACGGATCTATGTGGACCTACCGGAACTAAAAGTACTTATGGTGAACAATGTTTTATGTTGATTGTTGATTATTACACAAGATTGACCTGGGTATACTTTATAAAAGAAAAATCAGAAGCCTTTGAGAAGTTTAACACATACAAAGCCCTTGTAGAAAATGAAATAGATCTCAAAATTAAATTTCTGAGATCAAATAATGGAGGAGAATTCACCTCTAAAGAGTTCATTCAATTCTGTGAAAACCATGGTATAAAAAGAGAATTTTCAGCTCCCAGGGCTCCTCAACAAAATGGAGTGGTAGAAAGGAAAAACAAAACTGTTCAAGACACTGCAAGAACCATGCTAAATGAATCCAAGCTTCCAGACAAATTCTGGAGAGATGCAATCTACACAACAATCCACATACTTAATTGATCTTAGTTGAGACCCAACCATGACAAAACCCCTTATGAACTATGGTTTGGGAGGCCAGCATCTGTAAAACACTTTATAACTTTTGGAAGTAAATGTTACATTAAGAATGATGAAGATAACTTAGGAAAGTTTGATCCAATATCTAATAAAGGAATATTTTTAGGGTATTCATATAATAATAAAGAATATAGATGTTATAATCTTAGACTACTAAAGATAGTGGAAAGTGTCAATGTAAAGATAGATGATCTAAAAAAGAGCATATCCCAAGACATTGATAAAAAATCTCAACAAGAAGATGATGATGTAAAATCTCAACAAGAAGATGATGATGTAGAATCTCTGCAAGAAGGTGATGATAAGGAAACACGGGAAAATGAACCATATACTGATGAAGAAGACAATGAAGAAACACCCTTGCCAAAAGATCAATCAAAAAGAGTTCAAAAGAATCATCCTGAAATTCATATTATTGGAGATAAAAATGCAGGAGTGGAAATAAGAAGGAAAATCACTTTTGACTCAGAAAAAGCAATGTTATCCCTAATAGAACCCAAGTCATTTAAATAAAATAGAAAAATTAAAGATTGGATAAAAGAAATGAATGAAGAACTAGACCAAATAGAGAAGAAACAAACTTGGGAACTGTTATCACACGGTTTGTAGTTAGGATAAAGGGTAGATGTAAAGGGACAAACTGGCGTAAATGAACCAATCCCACCCAATGTCACCTCGATAGGAAGGTTCTTTCTATTTAGGGAGGTAAGGCCCAGGGGAGATGTCCCTGGTGACCTGGGGTTTTGAGAAGGAAAAGGATTGAAGGCTAAAAGATAAATTCCCCCTTACAAGTCACCACCGAGCAGATAGTCTGAATAACCCTCCAATAAAGAGAAGTATAACCGAAAAAAGAGAGATGTACCTGCACGAGACAAAGCAACAAGAGATATATATATGCAATCTTACTCACTTGGTTAGTACTTCATATAATCAATGGCTATCTGATATATATAATAAATTGAGAAATAAATATTGACGAAGTCAATGTTTATATAATAGCAATGATGCACAATGTCACTTCTTCAATAAATGTTAAGAAAATGTGGCATTCAATGTAACAATCAATACTTCATTCAAGTAATGCCCTTAAATAACAATTTAATTGCTCACAAGTAAGGTGATAGCTGCACAATGATGTTAATAGAAAGAGATGACGACAACATTCAGTTAGTAGGGTTAGTCTTAGGCTAGGGTTTTGTTCAAAGTATTAAGAGTTGTTTGATCATAGTACTCACGGGCTAGGTCTTAGATCAGTGCATTCCTAGGGTTAATGGAGTCAAAAGGAGGACACAGAAGCTAAAGGATCAAGGAAGATAGTAAGACTAAGGAAGAGAGGGTCAAGCCTTGAAGTGTTTCTATGGAAAGGCCTCAAGGTCAAAACCCTAGGGGAGAGAGGCTCACTTTGGTGTAGGGGAACTAGGCCTTAATGCTCTCTCCTCCTTCCTTAGGTCAATGGTAAAAATGGATAGCTCAGAAAGTGGAAAAAGACTAAGACAAGAGGTTTTGCAAGCAACGTGTTGCTATGGCAAGCCTTTAACAACAAACCCTAGAACAATCAGCTCATCAAAGTGTAGGGGAACTAGGCCTTGATGTGTCTTCTTCTTCTTAGCTCAGAAAAGTAAAACGACTAGCAAAGAAGAGGAGGAAAAGAGTGCAGCTAAGGCTAGGCTCTTTATCTCTTCAAATAATGGATGAAAATCTTGATGGGGACATGAGAAAAGGACCTACAATGTGTGCTTGTCACCTAGGTTTTATTCAGCAAATTTATAACAATATATGCAAGAAATGACAATACAACCATTTATTTAAGAAGTTTTGCAGAAATTTACTTACATTTCACCAAGAAATAACATAGCAAACCCTAGTTGTAACACCTTCCATCAAGAGAAATGCCAAGAAATGCCAATAAAAATCCAAAAATGCCTTCCTTCAACAAGTTCGCCTCACAATTTCAGCCAAGAACCTCAAGTGTAGCACAAATTTCAGACCTCACTAATTATTGAGTGAAAGATGATGAAAAAATGAGAGTAAAAACACTCAATTTATACTATACCATGACCTAATTTCACTTTTGGGTCATAAAAAGGCCGACAAGGCCAAAATACTAAAAATCATATTGTTTTACATTAAATGTTCAAAATTAAACCCTAAGAAAGATAAAGAGAGACATCATGCCCCTTTTAGGGTGACGTTAGCCCCTTCTAGGGAAAATGCAGCATCTTGGAGAAAAACGTTAGCCCTTCTTAGGCTTCTCCAACCTGCCACATGTGCCAACACTTCCAAATCTTCCTACCAAGGCATCCACAAGGCTGGATGACATCATGATCATCATGGGTGATGTCCTGGGCTTTCCAGGGTCAACGTTCCAATGGAGAAGGCACAACCCCCCTAGGTCAAGTTTTGTCAGGGTGCATCTGGTGGAATGTCCTCCTCTTCTCCGGTGCAAAGCCTCTAACCATCTATATCCTATCTCTTCCCCCTGATGGGGTCTCAACATCCATCTGGTGGCCTCTTCAGCCCCATGGAGGTCTCAACATCCATCTGGTGGGCTCTTCATCTCCCCATGTGTATCGGTCCACCATGGTACCTGTCCATCGGGCATGATCCTACATATCAACAGCTACGCCCTCCATGGGCTCATAAGTCACAGGGATCATAGAAATCTCAATCACATCTCATCATCAATATTATTAAACATGTGCATAAAATCCCTATTATCCGAGTTAAAATGTCAAAGACATTATACAAGCCTACAATACAAGTTTGGGGAAAGTGACAGGGCATCCTATTGGGCTAGTGTCCACTGAAAGAAGAAAGTTTCTAGAAGAGACCTCATTTGAGCCATGGAAGTGGGTGATGTGGATAAGGGATGTCTAGGAAAGTGGGTGCAATGAGTGAAGAGGGTGCAAAGCTTTACCTGTGGGTGGCTTTGTAGAAGGCAAGTTGCACCTGTCCTGGATGAAAAATTTTCGAAGCCCATTCATGCCTTTTATTCTTTGTTCTTCATTCTTTTATTCTTTATTTCTTTTTTTTCAAGAGGCTAATCAGGGGACACTGCCTTGGTGTGGTGACCAGTGGTGACAGTGTTACCCACAAGTTCTTTGGAAGAAATGAGAAGGATGTCTAGTGTTGATACCCCCTTTCCCTTGGACATGCAACCAAGGGTCACTACCCTCATGTGGTAACCAGCTGGTGGTAATGTCATACTGCTAGGTACCCATGGACCTAATAAGTTGGATCGTGATGAGACCCCCTATCCTATGACTAGGTCTTGTTTTTTTATTTTATGGGTCCCTCTTGTTTCTTGCTGACAAGCCTTTTATTTCTTTCTTGGGGATCCCTGGGCAAAGCATCTCGAGGTTTTATTCTAAGGATTTTATATTTTTCCATATTTCTTTTACCTTTTGGGCCTTTAGCCCCTTCTTCCCACTAGGTAAGGTGTAATCCTCAAATGATAGGTCAACACAGTGGCCGGACAAGTGTAATCAGATAGGTGAGAGGGAATAAAGATGAAAAAGTGGTGCTATGAAGGGAGAAGATAATGGATTTTCATAAATCCCCCCAGTGGAAAACCAAAACCGAAAGACATAGGCTTACTAGGGCATCTTGTCAATCCCCTAGACATGTAAAGCGGGCAAGTGTAAGATCCAAGCATTTGTTAGAAACAAAAAGAATTAAATGCACATATTCAAAGGTTTTGAAGATCATAGTGACACATACCATGATACCCAGACTCATTACCTCATGGAGCAAGAACCATCTATGACACAAGACCAAGCCGATGGTGATGGATGTTGTTGCTGCTGGCAAGGTAGAGGTGCTGAAAGGGAGAAAATATGGGCCCTCCAGGGCCATGCTAAAAGTCGATCCAACTCTTAGTAATCCATGTCTAGGACTTGTGGGCCTCGAGACATGATCTCCTAGTTATCCCTAAAAGTGGGGATAACATATGGCTCCAACTCGGGGACATGTGCACACCGTAGAGCGCATGAGAACCTCAACATCTCTGGCATAACCTGCGTACCTGCTTGATCTCAATGGAAACTATTAGCAACCAATTGGGGTGGTAATGCCACCCTAGCATATGAAGATATGTGTAAGACTGAAATAAAGCAATCATAAGTGTGAACGTGAAAGAAAACTAACATGCAATACAAACGGTATAATACATGAATGCAAAATGCCTACCTACTTACCTGCACTTACCTGTGAAGTCAAGTTCCCCCACCTTGGTGGGGTTTGAGGAAGTGCCCGCTGATAGGTAATGAGCGCCTTCTTCCTTCCAAAGTGGACAAATAATAGGAGTCATCGATTGATTCTCTTCCAACTTTGAAAGGTCCAAGCCATGATTGAGTGCTTTCTTTGACATTGGTTGGCTCTCCCTTCTGGGTGTCCCACATCCACACTATGTCTCCTTCTTTATACTTTATGATCTTGTACTTGGTTGTTCCTTAAACAAACCTGGTGTATTGTGCTGAGGGAGAGGGTGGGACTCTACCATAAACACTTCCTACTGGGATGGACGAATTTGTACATCTTCTTCTGCCTTTTTTAGTATCTTTACAGTCCCAACTTCTTTGTCTTTGTATTTTTCTAGTAGTTGTTGGTATTCCTCTTTCTTCGGCCATTTAATCTGATCGAAATCTCCTTCTGTTGCAAAAGGCATATCATTTGGTGAATATTCATGAAGACTTTATGTGATTTCATCATGTTCTTTTTCATATTTAATAGAATCGCTAAGCTCTTGCACATGAATTGTAGGCACAGGTACATTCAAGAGATGACCAATGGTTCCATCTTTCAAGGGTATGTTCACATGAGTAAGGTCCATCTCAAAAGTACCACCCAGTTTTGAGGGAAAATTCCTAGACAATAGCATCCCCCATACATCTGGGACATCCACGACCACTATGTCCATGTGGATGATGTTCTTGGGGTATTCTTTAAGACAAACATGGATGTTCTTAATCACCCCATGTGTGGGTATGGATTTAGATTCAAAACCACATCATTTATGTAAGGTCGTTGGACTTTCAATCCTATTTGTTGCATGACCTTGAGGGACATCATGTTAGCCCCGACCCCTGAGTCCAACATGAAATTGTTGAGGCTCTTGTTATTCATTATCAAGGTCATGAAGAAAGGTAGATGTTCATCATATTGGACCCTGAAGTGATTGGCTTGCAACATGATAAGAGGGTCCATGGGTCCATCTGATCCTTGGAAAAAATTGTCAAATTGTTCTTTGACAGATGGCACCTTGATGACTTCTTTCAAGGGGATGGTTACATGTATCTTGGATAGTGCCCCTCCAAAATCAAATTTCAAGTCAACCCTTTCAGTTTTGGATGTATTAGTAAGGAGTACATCCAAAGGTGGGGATTTTGTTTGGTCAGCGGGAGGTTGGTTCATATTCTTTCTCCTATACACCTGGAATTCTTGTTTCTTCAATTTTTCTTTTGTTTCCTGGTCTAGGTTGTTTATTATCTCCATTATAGCCAACCTGGATGCTTCTTTCATGCCGTCCCGATGCTCTTCAGTGGTGATATTTATTTGAGGGCCTCTCATGATGTGTCCTATATTGTTCACCTGTTTATGGCCATCATTGTTGTAAGGACATTCATGCTCCCAATGTGCTCCACTGCATTCCAAGCACCAAGGGTTTTCATCCACAACATTTGTATGGCCTAAGGTGTTTGGGAATTCTTGATCACTCTTTGGTTTATAGAATTCGTTCCCCTTTTGAAACTGACCTTTGTACGGGATCCTAGGTTCTTAGCTATGGGATCTCTCCAAATTGACGATTCTACTCATCATTAGCTCTTGATTTTTTATGATTCCATCCATGGAGGCTTGCAATTTTTCCATACTATCACAAAGGTCTAAAGAAGGTTCGGTATTGTGGACTATATTTGGTTTGGTGTCCACTTTCCCCCTTGGATTTGTGAAAGTCTCAATCTTAGATGAATGGAGGTTGCCCTCAATTTTAGTAGCCAACTCTTGAGCTTCTTGGATTGAATGGGGGTTTTTGTCCCTGAGAAGATACCCTAGTTGGCCATTAAAAGACTGGTATAAATATGAACAAGATAATCACCGTTTGGATGATGGATCGCAGGGATCTTTTAACAAAGCTTCAAACCTAGTATGGAAATCCCGAATAGATTCATTCTCATGCTTCTAAAGGAAGTTCAACCTCGTAAGACGCATGTTGGGGTCTTCTTTGATAATCCATCTCTTGAGAAAATCTTCTTCAAGTTTTGTTACAGGTATGAACTAACTGAGAGGGGGGGGTGAATCAGTTAGTGTAGATTATTAACCATTTACTCTCATTTTTAATTTTTAATCATGAATCTTAGTGGCAGTGAGTCTTTACTGTGAATTCCAGAGTTATAAACATAAAGCAGATAGTATAAAGAACAACAATCACACACAACATTAATTCACAAGTATGAGTCACAGATTTTTCAAGAGGAAACCCAACCAGGGAAAAAACCTCGTCTTCTTAAGATGTTCAGCAAGCTTCAACTTCGTTACATCTCATCTTTTATGAGCA
>JZKD02S1673731.1:498986-515508 GCA_000966675.3 Picea glauca
AAAATTTTCAGGCTAGTTGCTGCAGTTATACTTCAACATTAAATGAATTTGGCAATATATCACAAATGTCAACATTCCTTCAAAGTCTTGGCATTTGCATTAGTGGTTCTATATATAAAATATTTGATGATTTGATGGAAAATGGGAAAAAAGAATATTGGTTTTTAAAAATTAAAATGAAGCTCCCTCTAAGTAGTAGGAACCTAACACTTATTTATTTTCTATTAAAACTAAGAGCCTCGCGAACTGATTGCCTCAATTGTACGGTGTTCTTCAGATTATGTTAGACAATTTATTACTGCTATGTTCTTCCGAGTCAGTTAGAAAATCTGATCTGTTACTGCTATGATCATTTAGGGTTTGAAAGTTTGAAATATAAATAACGTTTGGTCGGATAACTTGTTCACCTGGATAAACGATTTAGTAGAACTTTAACTGTAAATATGCCTCATGACGGACAAGATAACTTGCTCGCCCTGGGTAAACGATTTAGTAGAATTTTGCCTCATGATGGGCATTATGCCCTGGGTATGCGTACCATTTATGTATTACGAAAAGGTTTTCAGAGCATAGCAGACTTATTTTGTTTTTTAATGTGATTTCCAGAACGGATCAGTCTCCTGTCATACGAGGCGCCTGCGTCCGTAAATATCAGAGTCCACCTCAACTCTCCATGAACCTGAACATGAAGGGTGTACGGCTTCTGGTTTGGGCATCTCCGGGGAGTTCGTATGGCTTCGTTGGCGTAATTCTTGCTTCATTTCCCTTCCTCATACCATTTCACTGAAAAATTTAAGAGTTTTGGAACCTTGGAGTCATAAAGACGACCTCCTCGAAGAGTTCTTCGATTCGATTGATGAGGTAACTCAAAATTTTTAGAAGTATATTGTCCCACGCTCACGTTAGATCATGTAGTCAGTCCATCATGGTTCACAGATTATGTGCATCCGTGATGATTATATTCAAGCACTCAGCTCCTGAAGATTAATTAAGTAATTATGTTCATTGTAGATGCCTTCACAGTTGCGTGAGTTGAACATTGATGCGAGGGAGGGGGGCGCATCTTCAAGTACATCGAGTAGTGCCCCACCAGTTGATCTTCAACATTCCACAAAATCATTTGATGGAAATATCTCTACTAGCTGGCAAGGTGTCATGGCAACTTTTTCCAGTTTTCTTCAATCGATAGTGTTAGAAGTAATAATATTTGTAGTTACTTTTTAGTTAGTAACATTTTGTTATATTCTATTGTTCTGTTCGTTAGTTGGCTTTTTTTTTTTTCAATAGAAAAGTATCTCAGGTATAATTTTTTTTACAAACATAGTATCGATTCTGCCTGATACAGAGAAGGATCAGCCAAAGGATGGGTTATATTGAATACAAAGGAAACTAATGCGCTGTTCACACACAAAAATACAGAAATCAACTGAAATAACGGCTGGATCTCAGCGGATAGGAAGTTATGCTCTTCTCAAAACCACCTATTTACTCACTAGGCTTCTAGCTCAATCTTCAAAGATGTTAAGATGAGTAGGAGGGCTTTCTTCCCCATTTTGCCAATGATTTAGGTTCCTTTAGCACTCGCTTTGACAATAAGTTTGCCTCTTTATTGTGCTCCCGGTAAATGTGTTGGAAACTAATATCTTTAAAATTATTTGCTAGTTCCTTTGTTTTAATTTCCAACCTTCTATATTTACAGCTTGTAGCTAACCCTTTTGATTTATCCAATCGATAATAACTTTTGAATCCCCCAGGATTTGAATTTTTTTGATCGCCCAAAGAGATGCCAAAGTGAGAGTCGCCCACAATCCCATGAGTTCCACCTTTGTGTTTGTACTCGCTCCGCAATTGATGTACCATTTGGTGACCCTCGAAGCATGAGTCTTGAAAAAACCACCCGCTACACAACACTCCCCAATTGAATGGGCCACTCCATCAAAACAAGTCAAAGTGAAGCCCTCTGTGTGAATAATATCACACACTCTATTTGGAACAGGATTTATAATAGCTGGCTGCAAAGAGAAAGAAACTAAAATTCTATCCACCACTGCGAGGTAAGAGGGCGTGTGTTCCTCAAATAAAACCTTATTCCTCTCAATCCAAATGTGCTAGCAAGCAATGGCTACCAAGCTTACTGGAGCAGATTTTTCCAATGTCCACACATTTAAACAGTCAGAGACCGTTGTTCCAAACCACTGGATTTTTAAATGGTAGATTTCAGACAGACGATGCCACACTGCCTGTGTGAAAGAGCAGTGGATTAAAAGATGACTGACATTTTCAGGTTGCAGTCGCAAAGCTTGCAAACACCTGGACCTTCCCAGCCTTTCCTTTGGAGCGCTTCCCAAGTAAGGATTTTTTCAAAGGCTGCCAACCACACAAACAATTTTATTTTGAGCTAAACTGGCCATTTCCACAGTTTGGAAATCCAAGCTTTATCACAGCGGAAATCAAGAGGGTTTATAAGAGCCTGATAAATGTTTTTTACTTAAATTACCCTGGATGCATCCCCCCGGCCCACACTAGGGTATCCACACCAGATTTGAGTGTTAAACCTGCACCCCTTAATGCATTAATGAAACGATCCCACTCTTAAGCATCCTGACCACATAGACCCAATGAAACACTCGTGTGCCACTGATCTGGAAAAGGAGATCCGTTAACGGTGTCTCTCACCTGGGCTAGGATTGATACATTTTTAAAGAACAATTGCGATCGAAGGGAATCAGAGAGAAGCAAGTTATCTTCCATACAGGCAATTTTATCCCTGCCTAATGAAATTGAATCACCAGAAACATGCTTCCAGCGAATCCAATGCAGTAACATGAAAATATTTTTGGTCAAACCACTCCAAAAGCTTGACGTCTGCTGCTATAGGTGTGTTGATCTACGGAGCCAATCGACCACCGAAGAATCCCCCAAGTATTTATCCAAAAGGATTCCATGCCAAATGCTATCGACAGCGAGCACCCTCCAAATAGTGTTAGCCTGTGAAGCAGAATTGAAAGTAACTAGATTTCTGAGCCCCCATCCCCCACAGTGTTTTGTTCTTGCAAGGAGATCCCATCTACAAAGATGGAAGAGATGTGTTGCCTTCTGACCACTCCACAGGAACACAAACATTAATTGTCGGATGCGAGTTAAAACAGATTTAGGAATCACCTCCAAAGACATCCAGAAGACCAATTGACTCTCCAATACTGATTTGACCAGGATTAATCTACCTCCGATTGATAGCCACTGATTACACCACAACCCAATTTTTTTTCGATCTTAGCCACCAACCAGCCCCAACCTTCAGCTTTGGCCACTCCTCGCTTTAGAAAGTAGCCTAAGTACTTGAATCCATAGTTTAAATCAACAAAAGTAAATGGTAAGATGGCTTTTAAATGATTAAGGTCCAGATCCTCAAGCCCCTAGTAGTGAACTGTAGTTTTTGAAGAATTTATGCAGAGACCCGAAACATCACAATAATCTTGGAGAAAGTCTAAAATCAATCTCCACTCCACCGGGTCTACCTTTGACATAACAAGAACATCATCAACAAACATTAAATGGATAATTTTTAAATGCTTAGTTACCTTAGTACCAGATATCATATGATCAGTGTTTCCCTTGGATAACATCAAGCTGAGCCCGTCCATAATCAATATGAATAAATAGGTGGATAATGGGCATCCCTGATGAAGCCCTCTCCAGCTCTTGAAATAATTTGTCGCCTCGTTGTTGATCAAAACTGCAAAGCTCGCACTAGTTACACAACACATTATCCAATCTGTGAGCTTAACCCCAAAGCGTACCGAGAGTAATATCACCCTTAAGTACTCCCAATCTATGTTGTCATAGGCTTTTTTGAGGTCTAATTTCAAAACCAGAGATTTGATATTCTTTTTTTTATGTTGTGGAGGGTTTCATGGGCCGAACCAATAGCGTCTTGAATTCTTCTACCCTTCAGGAACCCTAGTTGTTATAAATATAGACACTTTGATAGGAACGACATAATCCGATTTGTAAGGATTTTAGAGATCACCTTGTAAATGAGATTACATAAGGAAATTGGACGAAAATCATTGAAGGAGACCGACTTGTTAACCTTCGGGATAAGGGCCAGAAAAGTGGAATTAAGACCTCCACAAAGTTGGCCTTTTCTCCTCGAGTCCTCCACCATCTTGAGCAAATCTTCTCCCACAAGATCGAAGAAAAAGATGAAGAACTCAGTAGTCCACCCATCAGGTCCTGGGCTCCTTTCTTTTTAAAATTTTTCTAGAACAGATTTGATTTCCTCCAGAGCAACGGGTTTAATGAGAGTTTTGGCCTGATCCTCATTTACCATACTAGGATAAAGGCTGGAAATCCTAACTAACTCAGAGTAGTTTGTTCTATCTTTTGCTCTAAAAAAATTCTTGAAATGGTTAACAGCCTCCTATTTAATCGCCTTCAGCCCGATTAATTTGTCTCCATTGCTCGAATTTAATTCCCACACATGCTTCTGATTCCTGTTGTAGTTTTCCATATTGTGAAAGAATTTTGTATTAGAGTCCCCACTCTGTATCCAGGTAACCCTACTGCGTAATCTCCAAGCCTCCTCCTCCCCATGTAGATAATTGTTTATGTTTGATTCCAACTCACGGAGATACCCATCATCCTCCAATGATAAGGAACCCTCCGCTGATATAAATAAAAGCTGCTCGATATTCGTTTCCCAGTTTTCCAATAATTATTTTTTATGAGCCATTACTTCTTTTATCCAGATCTTTGTTTGTATCTTGAGTTCTCTAAGTTTCCATACCATCCGAATCTATTTATTACTGATCTGAAAATAGGGGGCTAACTTGTTTTGCTATGCAAGCACTCTCTACTCCATTAAAATAAACTCTTCAAGACCTTGCTCAATATCTTAGTTATGCAAGAGGTTTTATGTGTCAAGTTCATGCTTCTTTTAAATGTTTATGTGTGAGGTCTTTAAAAAGGTAAATATGTGTTTTAAACAAATACACAATAAACATAACTTGCAGCAAATAAACCATCAAACTCACAACAATAACAAGATGATAAAGGAGTTCACCCCCAACTGGGCTACATCTCCTTGAGCCTCCATCAATGGACTAGGCTCTCTGGGATTAGTTTGTCAAATATTCTTTTACAAGATGTTTCTCAACTCCAATGGATTTACTGACTGTACCATTGGGTTCAAAATACTTAAAAACCCCAAAAATGACTAATAGAACTCTGAAAACGGATCATGGTTCATCCGGGCATGACCTCTTCTACATGTGGCCTTGAGCTTCCCTGAGATTCCTTGCGGCACAAGCACCTGTAAAAGTCCTCAAATGCCTCTAAAACCTATCCCAATGTGTTCAGAGCATAACAATTAGCCAAAAATGACTATTTAGTCACATAAAACAGACTTGGGCTCATCTGAGCATGGCCTCCATCAATGGGGGCCCTAAGATCCCTGGAGCTCCCTGAAACTTCAATGGTGTGAAACCTACAATAGAAGTCTCCAAATGCCTTTGAAAATAGTGCCAATGGATTCAGAACATTCAAAAACCCCTAGCTGGGCTTTTTCGGCACCTCATTTGTCCAAAAAATGAAGAAGTTAGGCCTCCTGCCATTTTCCTCCTTCAAGCTTGTTGTCTCTGGTTCACCAAAATTCACCTTTGTGTGTCCAACGTAGCCTCTACGTGTTTTTCTATGCTTAAACCCAGCACCATGCACATACCCGCAATACGTGCGAAATTGTAGAACAGTTAGGGAACTAATCCCCCTAACCTCGGAGGTGCTGGGCGCATGGGGCCATGTGGCCATGTCTCCCGCGCACAAAAGGGGGCTCATTCCACGGGCGCATACAAATGTGACAAGTGGCGGTGCATAAAACTTAACCGTTTAACAAAAAACCCATGCGCAAACCTCCGTGTGGAAAAGGGTCACATGGGAGGTGCATTGAAACCTTAATTGTCAGATGCGAGTTAAAACAGATTTAGGAATCTCCTCCAAAGACATCCAGAAGACCAATTGACTCTCCAATACTGATTTGACCAGGATTAATCTACCTCCGATCGATAGCCACTAATTACAACACAACCCAATTTTTTTGTCAAACCACTCCAAAAGCTTGACGTCTGCTACTACAGGTGTGTTGATTTACGGAGCCAATTGACCACCGAAGAATCCCCAAGTATTTATCCAAAAGGATTCTATGCCAAATGTTATCGACAATGAGAACCCTCCAAATAGTGTTAGCTAGTAAAGCAGAATTGAAAGTAACTAGATTTCTGAGCCCCCATCCCCCACAGTGTTTAGGTCTTGCAAGGAGATCCCATCTACAAAGATGGAAGTGATGTGTTTCCTTTTGACCACTCCACAGGAACACAAACATTAATTGTCGAATGCGAGTTAAAACAGATTTAGGAATCACCTCCAAAGACATCCAGAAGACCAATTGACACTCCAATACTGATTTGACTAGGATTAATCTACCTCCGATCGATAGCCATTGATTACACTACAACCCAATTTTTTTTCGATCTTAGCCACCAACCAGCCCCAATCTTCATCTTTGGCCACTCCTCGCTTTAGAAAGTAGCCTAAGTACTTGAATCCATAGTTTAAATCAACAAAAGTAAATGGTAAGATGGCTTTTAAATGATTAAGCTCCAGATCCTCAAGCCCCTAGTAGTGAACTGTAGTTTTTGAAGAATTTATGCAGAGACCCGAAACATCACAATAAGCTTGGAGAAAGTCTAAAATCAATCTCCACTCCATCGGGTCTGCCTTTGACATAACAAGAACATCATCAACAAACATTAAATGGATAATTTTTAAATGCTTGGTTACCTTAATACCAGATATCCTATGATCAATGTTTCCCCTGGATAACATCAAGCTGAGCCTGTCCATAATCAATATGAATAGATAGGTGGATAATGGGCATCCCTAATGAAGCCCCCTCCAGCTCTTGAAATAATCTGGCGCCTCGCTATTGATCAAAACTACAAAGCTTGCACTAGTTACGCAACACATTATCCAATCTGTGAGCTTAACCCCAAAGCGTACCGAGAGTAATATCACCCTTAAGTACTCCCAGTCTATGTTGTCATAGGCTTTTTTGAGGTCTAATTTCAAAACCAGAGATTTGATATTCTTTTTTTTTATGTTGTGGAGGGTTTCATGGGCCGAACCAATAGCGTCTTGAATTCTTTTACCCTTCAGGAACCCTAGTTGTTATAAATATAGACACTTTGATAGGAATGACTTAATCTGATTTGCAAGGATTTTAGAGATCACCTTGTAAATGAGATTACATAAGGAAATTGGACGAAAATCATTGAAGGAGACCGGCTTGTTAACCTTTGGGATAAGGGCCAGAAAAGTGGAATTAAGACCTCCACAAAGTTGGCCTTTTCTCCTCGAGTCCTCCACCATCTCGAGCAAATATTCTCCCATAAGATTGAAGAAAAAGATGAAGAACTCAGTATTCCACCCATCAGGTGCCGGGCTCCTTTCTTTTTTAAAATGTTCTAGAACAGATTTGATTTCCTCCAGAGTAATAGGTTTAATGAGAGTTTTGGCCTCATCCTCATTTACCATACTAGCATAAAGGCTGGAAATCCTAACTAACTCGGAGTAGTTTGTTCTATCTTTTGCTCTAAAAAAATTCTTGAAATGGTTAAGAGCCTCCTCTTTAATTGCCTTCTGCCCGATTAATTTGTCTCCATTGCTCGAATTTAATTCCCACACATGCTTCCGATTCCTGTTGTAGCTTGCCATATTGTGAAAGAATTTTGTATTAGAGTCCCCACTCTGTATCCAGGTAACCCTACTGCGTAATCTCCAAGCCTCCTCCTCCCCACGTAGATAATTGTTTATGTTTGATTCCAACTCACAGAGATACCCATCATCCTCCAATGATAAGGAACCCTCCGCTGATATAAGTAAAAGCTGCTCGATATTCGTTTCCCAGTTTTCCAATAATGATTTTTTATGAGCCATTACTTCTTTTATCCAGATCTTTGTTTGTATCTTGAGTTCTCTAAGTTTCCATACCATCCACCTCTGTTTATTACTGATCTGAAAATAGGGGGCTAACTTGTTTTGCTATGCAAGCACCCTCTACTCCATTAAAATAAACTCTTCGGGACCTTGCTCAATGTCTTAGTTATGCAAGAGGTTTTATGTGTCAAGTTCATGCTTCTTTTAAATGTTTATGTGTGACGTCTTTAAAAATTTAAATATGTGTTTTAAACAAATACACAATAAACATAACTTGCAGCAAATAAACCAGCAAACTCACAACAATAACAAGATGATAAAGGAGTTCACCCCCAACTGGGCTACATCTCCTTGAGCCTCCATCAATGGACTAGGCTCTCTGGGATTAGTTTGTCAAATATTCTTTTACAAGCTGCTGTTCAACTCCAATGGATTTACTGACTGTACCATTGGGTTTAGAATACATAAAAACACCAAAAATGACTAATAGAACTCTGAAAACGGATCATGGTTCATCCGGGCATGACCTCTTCTACATGTGGACTTGAGCTTCCCTGAGCTTCCTTGTGGCACAAATACTTGTAAAAGTCCTCAAATTCCTCTGAAACCTATCCCAATGTGTTCAAAGCATAACAATTAGCCAAAAATGACTATTCAGTCACAGAAAACAGACTTGGGCTCATCTGAGCATGGCCTCCATCAATGGGGGCCCTAAGCTCCCTGAAACTTCAATGGTGTAAAACCTACAATAGAAGTCTCCAAATTCCTTTGAAAATAGTGCCAATGGATTCAGAACATCCAAAAACCCCTAGCTGGGCTTTTTCAGCACCTCATTTGGCCAAAAAATGAAGAAGTTAAGCCTCCATCCATTTTCCTCCTTCAAGCTTGTTGTCTCTGGTTCACCAAAACGTACCTCTGTGTGTCCAACCTAGCCTCTACATGTTTTTCCGTGCTTAAACCCAGCACCATGCACATACCCGCAATACGCATGAAACTGTAGAACAGATAGGGAACTAATCCACCTAACCTCGGAGGTGTTGGGCATGGGGCCATGTGGCCACATCTCCCGTGCACAAAAGGGGGCTCATTCCACGAGCGCATACAAATGTGACAAGTGGCGGCGCATAAAACTTAACCATTTAACAAAAAACTCATGCGCAAAACTCCGTGTGGAAAAGGGTCACATGGTAGGCGCATTGAAACATTAATTGTCGGATGCGAATTAAAACAAAATTAGGAATCACCTCCAAAAACATCCAAAAGACCAATTGACTCTCCGATATTGATTTGACCAAGATTAATCTACCTCCAATTGGTAGCCACTAATTACACCACAACCCAATTTTTTGGTCAAACCACTCCAAAAGCTTGACGTCTGTTGCTGCAGGTGTGTTGATTTACGGAGCCAATTGACCACCGAAGAATCCCCCAAGTATTTATCCAAAAGGATTCTATGCCAAATGCTATCGACAGCGAGCACCCTCCAAATAGTGTTAGCCAGTAAAGCAAAATTGAAAGTAACTAGATTTATGAGTCCCCATCCCCCACAATGTTTTGGTCTTGCAAGGAGATCCCATCTACAAAGATGGAAGTGATGTGTTGCCTTCTAACCACTCCATAGGAACACAAACATTAATTGTCGGATGCGAAATAAAACAGATTTAGGAATCACCTCCAAAGACATCTAGAAGACCAATTGACTCTCCAATACTGATTTGACCAGGATTAATCTACCTCCGATCGATAGCCACTGATTACACCACAACCCAATTTTTTTTCGATCTTAGCCACCAACCAACCCCAATCTTCAGCTTTGGCCACTCCTCGCTTTAGAAAGTAGCCTAAGTACTTGAATCCATAGTTTAAATCAACAAAAGTAAATGGTAAGATGGATTTTAAATGATTAAGCTCCAGATCCTCAAGTGCCTAGTAGTGAACTGTAGTTTTTGAAGAATTTATGCAGAGACCCGAAACATCACAATAATCTTGGAGAAAGTCTAAAATCAATCTCCACTCCACTGAGTCTGCCTTTGACATAACAAGAGCATCATCAACAAACATTAAATGGATAATTTTTAAATGCTTGGTTACCTTAATACCAGATATCCTATGATCAGTGTTTCCCCTGGATAACATCAAGCTGAGCCCGTCCATAATCAATATGAATAGATAGGTGGATAATGGGCATCCCTGATGAAGCCCCCTGCAGCTCTTGAAATAATCTTTTGCCTCGCTGTTGATCAAAACTGAAAAGCTGGCACTAGCTACGCAACACATTATCCAGTCCGTGAGCTTAACCCCAAAGCGTACTGAGAGTAATATCACCCTTAAGTACTCCCAGTCTATGTTGTCATAGGCTTTTTTGAGGTCTAATTTCAAAACCAGAGATTTGATATTCTTTTTTTTTTATGTTGTGGAGGGTTTCATGGGCCGAACCAATAGCGTCTTGAATTCTTCTACCCTTTAGGAACCCTAGTTGTTATAAATATAGACACTTTGATAGGAACGACTTAATCCGATTTGCAAGGATTTTAGAGATCACCTTGTAAATGAGATTACATAAGGAAATTGGACGAAAATCATTGAAGGAGACCGACTTGTTAACCTTCGGGATAAGGGCCAGAAAAGTGGAATTAAGAACT
Source organism: Picea glauca (assembly GCA_000966675.3). Lineage (NCBI taxonomy): Eukaryota > Viridiplantae > Streptophyta > Pinopsida > Pinales > Pinaceae > Picea > Picea glauca. The sequence goes on from JZKD02S1673731.1 coordinate 509,621, forward strand.
CCACAACGTTGCCCTTTTCTCTTCAAGTCCTCCACCATCTCGAGCAAATATTCTCCCACAAGATCGAAGAAAAAGATGAAGAACTCAGTAGTCCACCCATCAGGTCCTGGGCTCCTTTCTTTTTTAAAATTTTCTAGAACAGATTTGATTTCCTCCAGAGTAACAGGTTTAATGAGAGTTTTGGCCTCATCCTCATTTACCATACTAGCATAAAGGCTAGAAATCCTAACTAACTTAGAGTAGTTTGTTCTATCTTTTGCTCTAAAAAAATTCTTGAAATGGTTAATAGCCTCCTGTTTAATCGCCTTCTGCTCGATGAATTTGTCTCCATTGCCCAAATTTGATTCCCACACATGCTTCCGATTCCTGTTGTAGCTTTCCATATTGTGAAAGAATTTTGTATTAGAGTCCCCACTCCAGGTAACCCTACTGCGTAATCTCCAAGCCTCCTCCTCCCTGTGTAGACAATTGTTTATGTTTGATTCCAACTCATGGAGATACCCATCATCCTCCAATGATAAGGAACCCTCCGCTGATATAAATAAAAGCTACTTGATATTCGTTTCCCAGTTTTCCAATAATAATTTTTTATGAGACATTAATTCTTTTATCCAGATCTTTGTTTGTATCTTGAGTTCTCTAAGTTTCCATACCATCCGCCTCTGTTTATTATTGATTTGAAAATAAGGGGGCTAACTTGTTTTTCTATGCAAGCACCCTCTACTCCATTAAAATAAACTCTTCAGGACCTTGCTCAATGTCTTAGTTATGCAAGAGGTTTTATGTGTCAAGTTCATGCTTCTTTTAAATTTTTATGTGTGAGGTCTTTAAAAAGTTAAATATGTGTTTTAAACAAATACACAATAAACATAACTTGCAACAAATAAACCATCAAACTCACAACAATAACAAGATGATAAAGGAGTTCACCCCCAATTGGGCTACATCTCCTTGAGCCTCCATCAATGGACTAGGCTCTCTAGGATTAGTTTGTCAAATATTATTTTACAAGTTGTTTCTCAACTCCAATGGATTTACTGATTGTACCATTGGGTTCAGAATACATAAAAACACCAAAAATGACTAATAGAACTCTGAAAACGGATCATGGTTCATCCGGGCATGACCTCTCCTACTTGTGGCATTGAGCTTCCCTGAGCTTATTTGCGGCACAAACACCTGTAAAAGTCCTCAAATGCCTCTGAAACCTATCCCAATGTGTTCAGAGCATAACAATTAGCCAAAAATGACTATTCAGTCACAGAAAACAGACTTGGGCTCATCTGAGCATGGCCTCCATCAATGGGGGCCCTAAGCTCCCTGAAACTTCAATGGTGTAAAACCTACAATAGAAGTCTCCAAATTCCTTTGAAAACAGTGCCAATGGATTTAGAACATCCAAAAACCCCTAGTTGGGATTTTTTGGCACCTCATTTGGGCAAAAAATGAAGAAGTTAGGCCTCCTGCCATTTTCCTCCTTCAAGATTGTTGTCTCTGGTTCGCCAAGACGCACCTCTGTGTGTCCAACCTAGCCTGTATGTGTTTTTTTGTGATTAAACCCAGCACCATGCACATACCCACAATACACATGAAACTGTAGAACAGTTAGGGAAATAATCCCTCTAACCTCGGAGGTGTTGGGCACATGGGGCCATGTGGCCATGTCTCCCGCGCACAAAAGGGGGCTCATTCCATAGGCGCATACAAATGTGACAAGTGGCAGTGCATAAAACTTAACCGTTTAACAAAAACCCATGCGCAAACCTCTGTGTGGAAAAGGGTCACATGGTAGGTGCATTGAAACATTAATTGTCAGATGCGAGTTAAAACAGATTTAGGAATCACCTCCAAAGACATCCAGAAGACCAATTGACTCTCCAATATTGATTTGACCAGTATTAATATACCTCTGATCGATAGCCACTAATTACACCACAACCCATTTTTTTGGTCAAACCACTCCAAAAGCTTGACGTCTGCTGCTGCATGTGTGTTGATTTATGAAGCCAATCGACCACCGAAGAATCCCCCAAGTATTTATCCAAAAGGATTCTATGCCAAATGCTATCGACAACGAGCACCCTCCAAATAGTGTTAGCCAGTAAAGAAGAATTGAAAGTAGCTAGATTTCTGAGCCCCCATCCCCCACAGTGTTTTGGTCTTGCAAGGAGATCCCATCTACAAAGATGGAAGTGATGTGTTGCCTTCTGACCACTCCACAGGAACACAAACATTAATTGTCGGATGCGAGTTAAAATAGATTTAGGAATCACCTCCAAAGACATCCATAAGACCAATTGACTCTCCAATACTAATTTGACCAGGATTAATCTACCTCCGATCGATAGCCACTAATTACACCACAACCCAATTGTTTTTCGATCTTAGCCACCAACCAACCCCAATCTTCATCTTTGGCCACTCCTCGCTTTAGAAAGTAGCCTAAGTAATTGAATCCATAGTTTAAATCAACAAAAGTTAATGGTAAGATGGCTTTTAAATGATTAAGCTCCAGATCCTCAAGTGCCTAGTAGTGAACTGTAGTTTTTGAAGAATTTATGCAGAGACCCGAAACATCACAATAAGCTTGGAGAAAGTCTAAAATCAATCTCCACTCCACCGGGTCTGCCTTTGACATAACAAGAACATCATCAACAAACATTAAATGGATAATTTTTAAATGCTTAGTTACCTTAATACCAGATATCCTATGATCAGTGTTTCCCCTGGATAACATCAAGATGAGCCCGTCCATAATCAATATGAATAGATAGGTGGATAATGGGCATCCCTGATGAAGCCCCCTCCAACTCTTGAAATAATCCATCGCCTCGTTATTGATCAAAACTGCAAAGATGGCACTAGTTACGCAACACATTATCCAATCCGTGAGCTTAACCCCAAAGCGTACCGAGAGTAATATCACCCTTAAGTACTCCCAGTCTATGTTGTCATAGGCTTTTTTGAGGTCTAATTTCAAAACCAGAGATTTGATATTCTTTTTTTTTATGTTGTGGAGGGTTTCATGGGCCGAACCAATAACGTCTTGAATTCTTCTACCCTTCAGAAACCCTAGTTATTATAAAGATAGACACTTTGATAGGAACAACTTAATCTGATTTGCAAGGATTTTAGAGATCACCTTGTAAATGAGATTACATAAGGAAATTGGACGAAAATCATTGAAGGAGACCAGCTTGTTAACCTTCGGGATAAGGGCCAGAAACGTGGAATTAAGACCTCCACAAAGTTGGCCTTTTCTCCTTGAGTCCTCCACCATCTTGAGCAAATCGTCTCCCACAAGATCGAAGAAAAAGATGAAGAACTCATTAGTCCACCCATCAGGTCCTGGGCTCCTTTCTTTTTAAAAATTTTCTAGAACAGATTTGATTTCCTCCAGAGTAACAGGTTTAATGAGAGTTTTGGCCTCATCCTCTTTTACCATACTAGGATAAAGGCTGGAAATCCTAACTAAATCAGAGTAGTTTGTTCTATCTTTTGCTCTAAAAAAATTCTTGAAATGGTTAACAACCTCCTCTTTAATCGCCTTCTGCCTGATTAATTTGTCTCCATTGCTCGAATTTAATTCCCACACATGCTTTCGATTCCTGTTGTAGCTTGCGATATTGTGAGAGAATTTTTGTTAGAGTCCCCACTCTGTATCCAGGTAACCCTACTTCATAATCTCCAAGCCTCCTCCTCCCCACGTAGATAATTGTTTATGTTTGATTCCAACTCACGGAGATACCCATCATCCTCCAATGATAAGGAACCCTCCGCTGATATAAATAAAAGCTACTCGATATTCTTTTCCCAGTTTTCCAATAATATTTTTTTATGAGCCATTACTTCTTTTATCCAGATCTTTGTTTGTATCTTGAGTTCTCTAAGTTTCCATACCATCTGCCTCTATTTATTACTGATCTGAAAATAGGGGGCTAATTTGTTTTGCTATGCAAGCACCCTCTACTCCATTAAAATAAACTCTTCAGGACCTTGCTCAATGTCTTAGTTATGAAAGAGGTTTTATGTGTCAAGTTCATGCTTCTTTTAAATGTTTATGTGTGAGGTCTTTAAAAAGTTAAATATGTGGTTTAAAAAAATATACAATAAACATAACTTGCAACAAATAAACCAGCAAACTCACAACAATAACAAGATGATAAAGGAGTTCACCCCCAACTGGGCTACATCTCCTTGAGCCTCCATCAATGGACTAGGCTCTCTGGGATTAGTTTTTCAAATATTATTTTACAAGCTGCTGCTCAACTCCAATGGATTTATTGACTATACCATTGGGTTCACAATACATAAAAACCCCAAAAATGACTAATAGAACTCTGAAAACGGATCATGGTTCATTCATGCATGACCTCTTCTACATGTGGCCTTGAGCTTCCCTGAGCTTCCTTGCGGCACAAACACCTGTAAAAGTCCTCAAATGCCTCTGAAACCTATCCCAATGTGTTCAGAGCATAACAATTAGCCAAAAATGACTATTCAGTCAGAGAAAACATACTTGGGCTCATCTGAGCATGGCCTCCATCAATGGGGACCCTAATCTCCCTGGAGCTCCCTGAAACTTCAATGGTGTAAAACCTACAATAGAAGTCTCCAAATGCCTTTGAAAATAGTTCCAATGGATTCAGAACATCCAAAAACCCCTAGCTAGGCTTTTTCAGCACCTCATTTGTCCAAAAAATGAAGAAGTTAGGCCTCTTGCCATTTTCCTCCTTCAAGCTTGTTGTCTCTAGTTCGCCAAAACGCACCTATGTGTGTCCAACCTAGCCTCTACCCTTTTTTCCATGCTTAAACCCAGCACCATACACATACCTACAATAGATGTGAAACTATAGAACAGTTAGGGAACTAATCCCCCTATCCTCGGAGGTGTTGGGTGCATGGGGTCATGTGGCCACGTCTCCTGCGCACAAAAGGGGGCTCATTCCACGGGCGCATACAAATGTGACAAGTGGTGGTGCATAAAACTTAACCATTTAACAAAAAACCCATGCACAAACCTCCATGTGGAAAAGGGTCACCTGGTAGGCGCATTGACACTGGGGGTTGGGGCTAATCCCTAGCCCTGATGCGCCCCAATTGCAATATTAAACAAATTTAAATATATTTGTTTACATATATATAACAAGCAACAAAGGGTGGCGCACCGGTTGGGTGGCCTTTGCCAAAGCGTTTTCCAATGGGGGAGGTTCAGGGTTCCATTCCCATAGACTCCATAAATTTTTAACACAACAAACCTTTACCATGGTGCCACGTGGCATCCCATGCTTGGGCCACGTGGCACCACTCCATTTGCCAATTAAATGCCATGTGTCAAAAATCTTTTCACACACATATGTCAAATCAAAACTTGCCACATCAGCATATGACAATTCATCATTGACACATCATCTGTCACGTGTGAGTCATACACCTGCCACGTCATCATGTACGGACTGTACAGTCAGCATTTTTTTTTTTTACCTGTTTGGCAAATCGAACAGATTGTGATATCTCACTCATCCGATGTCCGTTTGACCCTGTTCAAAGTGCGTTGGGTTTGTAATGGTGAGGGATACACACCTGTTCGTTTTGAGGTGATTCCGAACACTTTCATTTTTGGGCTAAATTTTGACCCCTGGTCTAGATTCTGATCACACCTTCCCACTGAAAGGCTTTTGGACCCACAAAAGTTGATGATTATATGTCTGAGCTTCAATACTCTTCTACTTCCAAGTTCTATCAATTGATTCTACTTGAAAAGTATTTTTGACAATCACTTGGATACCTTGACATGCCTTGCACTGTAACTGGCTATGTCCCTCAACCACTGTTCTCTGGTTGTTGCTGACCCACTGTTCTCTTTGTGCTTGGAAGACTGCCAGCCT